>CM062227.1:46923861-47089386 GCA_031216235.1 Syzygium jambos | reverse complement strand
GTGTCATTATGTTAATAAAAAGTGGCTCGGTGGTATGTTAACGAATTGGTCCACTACAGAAACGAGACTTCATAAGTTCAGGGACTTGAGAACGGAACAAAAGACGGGGAGACTCAATTGTCTTCCGAAAAGAGACGCAGCTATGTTGAAGAGACAATTATCTCACTTGCAAACATATCTGGGTGGGATTAAATATATGACGGGGTTACCTGATATTGTAATTATCGTTGATCAACAAGAAGAATATACGGCTCTTCGAGAATGTATCACTTTGGGAATTCCAACAATTTGTTTAATCGATACAAATTGTGACCCGGATCTTGCAGATATTTCGATTCCAGCAAATGATGACGCTATAGCTTCAATCCGATTAATTCTTAACAATAAACCCTAAACCCTAAACCCTAAACCCTAAACCCTAAACCCTAAACCCTAAACCCTAAACCCTAAACCCTAAACCCTAAACCCTAAACCCTAAACCCTAAACCCTAAACCCTAAACCCTAAACCCTAAACCCTAAACCCTAAACCCTAAACCCTAAACCCTAAACCCTAAACCCTAAAACCCTAAACCCTAAACCCTAAACCCTAAACCCTAAACCCTAAACCCTAAACCCTAAACCCTAAACCCTAAACCCTAAACCCTAAACCCTAAACCCTAAACCCTAAACCCTAAACCCTAAACCCTAAACCCTAAACCCTAAACCCTAAACCCTAAACCCTAAACCCTAAACCCTAAACCCTAAACCCTAAACCCTAAACCCTAAACCCTAAACCCTAAACCCTAAACCCTAAACCCTAAACCCTAAACCCTAAACCCTAAACCCTAAACCCTAAACCCTAAACCCTAAACCCTAAACCCTAAACCCTAAACCCTAAACCCTAAACCCTAAACCCTAAACCCTAAACCCTAAACCCTAAACCCTAAACCCTAAACCCTAAACCCTAAACCCTAAAACCTAAACCCTAAACCCTAAACCCTAAACCCTAAACCCTAAACCCTAAACCCTAAACCCTAAACCCTAAACCCTAAACCCTAAACCCTAAACCCTAAACCCTAAACCCTAAACCCTAAACCCTAAACCCTAAACCCTAAACCCTAAACCCTAAACCCTAAACCCTAAACCCTAAACCCTAAACCCTAAACCCTAAACCCTAAACCCTAAACCTAAAACCCTAAACCCTAAACCCTAAACCCTAAACCCTAAACCCTAAACCCTAAACCCTAAACCCTAAACCCTAAACCCTAAACCCTAAACCCTAAACCCTAAACCCTAAACCCTAAACCCTAAACCCTAAACCCTAAACCCTAAACCCTAAACCCTAAACCCTAAACCCTAAACCCTAAACCCTAAACCCTAAACCCTAAACCCTAAACCCTAAACCCTAAACCCTAAACCCTAAACCCTAAACCCTAAACCCTAAACCCTAAACCCTAAACCCTAAACCCTAAACCCTAAACCCTAAAACCCTAAACCCTAAACCCTAAACCCTAAACCCTAAACCCTAAACCCTAAACCCTAAACCCTAAACCCTAAACCCTAAACCCTAAACCCTAAACCCTAAACCCTAAACCCTAAACCCTAAACCCTAAACCCTAAACCCTAAACCCTAAACCCTAAACCCTAAACCCTAAACCCTAAACCCTAAACCCTAAACCCTAAACCCTAAACCCTAAACCCTAAACCCTAAACCCTAAACCCTAAACCCTAAACCCTAAACCCTAAACCCTAAACCCTAAACCCTAAACCCTAAACCCTAAACCCTAAACCCTAAACCCTAAACCCTAAACCCTAAACCCTAAACCCTAAACCCTAAACCCTAAACCCTAAACCCTAAACCCTAAACCCTAAACCCTAAACCCTAAACCCTAAACCCTAAACCCTAAACCCTAAACCCTAAACCCTAAACCCTAAACCCTAAACCCTAAACCCTAAACCCTAAACCCTAAACCCTAAACCCTAAACCCTAAACCCTAAACCCTAAACCCTAAACCCTAAACCCTAAACCCTAAACCCTAAACCCTAAACCCTAAACCCTAAACCCTAAACCCTAAACCCTAAACCCTAAACCCTAAACCCTAAACCCTAAACCCTAAACCCTAAACCCTAAACCCTAAACCCTAAACCCTAAACCCTAAACCCTAAACCCTAAACCCTAAACCCTAAACCCTAAACCCTAAACCCTAAACCCTAAACCCTAAACCCTAAACCCTAAACCCTAAACCCTAAACCCTAAACCCTAAACCCTAAACCCTAAACCCTAAACCCTAAACCCTAAACCCTAAACCCTAAACCCTAAACCCTAAACCCTAAACCCTAAACCCTAAACCCTAAACCCTAAACCCTAAACCCTAAACCCTAAACCCTAAACCCTAAACCCTAAACCCTAAACCCTAAACCCTAAACCCTAAACCCTAAACCCTAAACCCTAAACCCTAAACCCTAAACCCTAAACCCTAAACCCTAAACCCTAAACCCTAAACCCTAAACCCTAAACCCTAAACCCTAAACCCTAAACCCTAAACCCTAAACCCTAAACCCTAAACCCTAAACCCTAAACCCTAAACCCTAAACCCTAAACCCTAAACCCTAAACCCTAAACCCTAAACCCTAAACCCTAAACCCTAAACCCTAAACCCTAAACCCTAAACCCTAAACCCTAAACCCTAAACCCTAAACCCTAAACCCTAAACCCTAAACCCTAAACCCTAAACCCTAAACCCTAAACCCTAAACCCTAAACCCTAAACCCTAAACCCTAAACCCTAAACCCTAAACCCTAAACCCTAAACCCTAAACCCTAAACCCTAAACCCTAAACCCTAAACCCTAAACCCTAAACCCTAAACCCTAAACCCTAAACCCTAAACCCTAAACCCTAAACCCTAAACCCTAAACCCTAAACCCTAAACCCTAAACCCTAAACCCTAAACCCTAAACCCTAAACCCTAAACCCTAAACCCTAAACCCTAAACCCTAAACCCTAAACCCTAAACCCTAAACCCTAAACCCTAAACCCTAAACCCTAAACCCTAAACCCTAAACCCTAAACCCTAAACCCTAAACCCTAAACCCTAAACCCTAAACCCTAAACCCTAAACCCTAAACCCTAAACCCTAAACCCTAAACCCTAAACCCTAAACCCTAAACCCTAAACCCTAAACCCTAAACCCTAAACCCTAAACCCTAAACCCTAAACCCTAAACCCTAAACCCTAAACCCTAAACCCTAAACCCTAAACCCTAAACCCTAAACCCTAAACCCTAAACCCTAAACCCTAAACCCTAAACCCTAAACCCTAAACCCTAAACCCTAAACCCTAAACCCTAAACCCTAAACCCTAAACCCTAAACCCTAAACCCTAAACCCTAAACCCTAAACCCTAAACCCTAAACCCTAAACCCTAAACCCTAAACCCTAAACCCTAAACCCTAAACCCTAAACCCTAAACCCTAAACCCTAAACCCTAAACCCTAAACCCTAAACCCTAAACCCTAAACCCTAAACCCTAAACCCTAAACCCTAAACCCTAAACCCTAAACCCTAAACCCTAAACCCTAAACCCTAAACCCTAAACCCTAAACCCTAAACCCTAAACCCTAAACCCTAAACCCTAAACCCTAAACCCTAAACCCTAAACCCTAAACCCTAAACCCTAAACCCTAAACCCTAAACCCTAAACCCTAAACCCTAAACCCTAAACCCTAAACCCTAAACCCTAAACCCTAAACCCTAAACCCTAAACCCTAAACCCTAAACCCTAAACCCTAAACCCTAAACCCTAAACCCTAAACCCTAAACCCTAAACCCTAAACCCTAAACCCTAAACCCTAAACCCTAAACCCTAAACCCTAAACCCTAAACCCTAAACCCTAAACCCTAAACCCTAAACCCTAAACCCTAAACCCTAAACCCTAAACCCTAAACCCTAAACCCTAAACCCTAAACCCTAAACCCTAAACCCTAAACCCTAAACCCTAAACCCTAAACCCTAAACCCTAAACCCTAAACCCTAAACCCTAAACCCTAAACCCTAAACCCTAAACCCTAAACCCTAAACCCTAAACCCTAAACCCTAAACCCTAAACCCTAAACCCTAAACCCTAAACCCTAAACCCTAAACCCTAAACCCTAAACCCTAAACCCTAAACCCTAAACCCTAAACCCTAAACCCTAAACCCTAAACCCTAAACCCTAAACCCTAAACCCTAAACCCTAAACCCTAAACCCTAAACCCTAAACCCTAAACCCTAAACCCTAAACCCTAAACCCTAAACCCTAAACCCTAAACCCTAAACCCTAAACCCTAAACCCTAAACCCTAAACCCTAAACCCTAAACCCTAAACCCTAAACCCTAAACCCTAAACCCTAAACCCTAAACCCTAAACCCTAAACCCTAAACCCTAAACCCTAAACCCTAAACCCTAAACCCTAAACCCTAAACCCTAAACCCTAAACCCTAAACCCTAAACCCTAAACCCTAAACCCTAAACCCTAAACCCTAAACCCTAAACCCTAAACCCTAAACCCTAAACCCTAAACCCTAAACCCTAAACCCTAAACCCTAAACCCTAAACCCTAAACCCTAAACCCTAAACCCTAAACCCTAAACCCTAAACCCTAAACCCTAAACCCTAAACCCTAAACCCTAAACCCTAAACCCTAAACCCTAAACCCTAAACCCTAAACCCTAAACCCTAAACCCTAAACCCTAAACCCTAAACCCTAAACCCTAAACCCTAAACCCTAAACCCTAAACCCTAAACCCTAAACCCTAAACCCTAAACCCTAAACCCTAAACCCTAAACCCTAAACCCTAAACCCTAAACCCTAAACCCTAAACCCTAAACCCTAAACCCTAAACCCTAAACCCTAAACCCTAAACCCTAAACCCTAAACCCTAAACCCTAAACCCTAAACCCTAAACCCTAAACCCTAAACCCTAAACCCTAAACCCTAAACCCTAAACCCTAAACCCTAAACCCTAAACCCTAAACCCTAAACCCTAAACCCTAAACCCTAAACCCTAAACCCTAAACCCTAAACCCTAAACCCTAAACCCTAAACCCTAAACCCTAAACCCTAAACCCTAAACCCTAAACCCTAAACCCTAAACCCTAAACCCTAAACCCTAAACCCTAAACCCTAAACCCTAAACCCTAAACCCTAAACCCTAAACCCTAAACCCTAAACCCTAAACCCTAAACCCTAAACCCTAAACCCTAAACCCTAAACCCTAAACCCTAAACCCTAAACCCTAAACCCTAAACCCTAAACCCTAAACCCTAAACCCTAAACCCTAAACCCTAAACCCTAAACCCTAAACCCTAAACCCTAAACCCTAAACCCTAAACCCTAAACCCTAAACCCTAAACCCTAAACCCTAAACCCTAAACCCTAAACCCTAAACCCTAAACCCTAAACCCTAAACCCTAAACCCTAAACCCTAAACCCTAAACCCTAAACCCTAAACCCTAAACCCTAAACCCTAAACCCTAAACCCTAAACCCTAAACCCTAAACCCTAAACCCTAAACCCTAAACCCTAAACCCTAAACCCTAAACCCTAAACCCTAAACCCTAAACCCTAAACCCTAAACCCTAAACCCTAAACCCTAAACCCTAAACCCTAAACCCTAAACCCTAAACCCTAAACCCTAAACCCTAAACCCTAAACCCTAAACCCTAAACCCTAAACCCTAAACCCTAAACCCTAAACCCTAAACCCTAAACCCTAAACCCTAAACCCTAAACCCTAAACCCTAAACCCTAAACCCTAAACCCTAAACCCTAAACCCTAAACCCTAAACCCTAAACCCTAAACCCTAAACCCTAAACCCTAAACCCTAAACCCTAAACCCTAAACCCTAAACCCTAAACCCTAAACCCTAAACCCTAAACCCTAAACCCTAAACCCTAAACCCTAAACCCTAAACCCTAAACCCTAAACCCTAAACCCTAAACCCTAAACCCTAAACCCTAAACCCTAAACCCTAAACCCTAAACCCTAAACCCTAAACCCTAAACCCTAAACCCTAAACCCTAAACCCTAAACCCTAAACCCTAAACCCTAAACCCTAAACCCTAAACCCTAAACCCTAAACCCTAAACCCTAAACCCTAAACCCTAAACCCTAAACCCTAAACCCTAAACCCTAAACCCTAAACCCTAAACCCTAAACCCTAAACCCTAAACCCTAAACCCTAAACCCTAAACCCTAAACCCTAAACCCTAAACCCTAAACCCTAAACCCTAAACCCTAAACCCTAAACCCTAAACCCTAAACCCTAAACCCTAAACCCTAAACCCTAAACCCTAAACCCTAAACCCTAAACCCTAAACCCTAAACCCTAAACCCTAAACCCTAAACCCTAAACCCTAAACCCTAAACCCTAAACCCTAAACCCTAAACCCTAAACCCTAAACCCTAAACCCTAAACCCTAAACCCTAAACCCTAAACCCTAAACCCTAAACCCTAAACCCTAAACCCTAAACCCTAAACCCTAAACCCTAAACCCTAAACCCTAAACCCTAAACCCTAAACCCTAAACCCTAAACCCTAAACCCTAAACCCTAAACCCTAAACCCTAAACCCTAAACCCTAAACCCTAAACCCTAAACCCTAAACCCTAAACCCTAAACCCTAAACCCTAAACCCTAAACCCTAAACCCTAAACCCTAAACCCTAAACCCTAAACCCTAAACCCTAAACCCTAAACCCTAAACCCTAAACCCTAAACCCTAAACCCTAAACCCTAAACCCTAAACCCTAAACCCTAAACCCTAAACCCTAAACCCTAAACCCTAAACCCTAAACCCTAAACCCTAAACCCTAAACCCTAAACCCTAAACCCTAAACCCTAAACCCTAAACCCTAAACCCTAAACCCTAAACCCTAAACCCTAAACCCTAAACCCTAAACCCTAAACCCTAAACCCTAAACCCTAAACCCTAAACCCTAAACCCTAAACCCTAAACCCTAAACCCTAAACCCTAAACCCTAAACCCTAAACCCTAAACCCTAAACCCTAAACCCTAAACCCTAAACCCTAAACCCTAAACCCTAAACCCTAAACCCTAAACCCTAAACCCTAAACCCTAAACCCTAAACCCTAAACCCTAAACCCTAAACCCTAAACCCTAAACCCTAAACCCTAAACCCTAAACCCTAAACCCTAAACCCTAAACCCTAAACCCTAAACCCTAAACCCTAAACCCTAAACCCTAAACCCTAAACCCTAAACCCTAAACCCTAAACCCTAAACCCTAAACCCTAAACCCTAAACCCTAAACCCTAAACCCTAAACCCTAAACCCTAAACCCTAAACCCTAAACCCTAAACCCTAAACCCTAAACCCTAAACCCTAAACCCTAAACCCTAAACCCTAAACCCTAAACCCTAAACCCTAAACCCTAAACCCTAAACCCTAAACCCTAAACCCTAAACCCTAAACCCTAAACCCTAAACCCTAAACCCTAAACCCTAAACCCTAAACCCTAAACCCTAAACCCTAAACCCTAAACCCTAAACCCTAAACCCTAAACCCTAAACCCTAAACCCTAAACCCTAAACCCTAAACCCTAAACCCTAAACCCTAAACCCTAAACCCTAAACCCTAAACCCTAAACCCTAAACCCTAAACCCTAAACCCTAAACCCTAAACCCTAAACCCTAAACCCTAAACCCTAAACCCTAAACCCTAAACCCTAAACCCTAAACCCTAAACCCTAAACCCTAAACCCTAAACCCTAAACCCTAAACCCTAAACCCTAAACCCTAAACCCTAAACCCTAAACCCTAAACCCTAAACCCTAAACCCTAAACCCTAAACCCTAAACCCTAAACCCTAAACCCTAAACCCTAAACCCTAAACCCTAAACCCTAAACCCTAAACCCTAAACCCTAAACCCTAAACCCTAAACCCTAAACCCTAAACCCTAAACCCTAAACCCTAAACCCTAAACCCTAAACCCTAAACCCTAAACCCTAAACCCTAAACCCTAAACCCTAAACCCTAAACCCTAAACCCTAAACCCTAAACCCTAAACCCTAAACCCTAAACCCTAAACCCTAAACCCTAAACCCTAAACCCTAAACCCTAAACCCTAAACCCTAAACCCTAAACCCTAAACCCTAAACCCTAAACCCTAAACCCTAAACCCTAAACCCTAAACCCTAAACCCTAAACCCTAAACCCTAAACCCTAAACCCTAAACCCTAAACCCTAAACCCTAAACCCTAAACCCTAAACCCTAAACCCTAAACCCTAAACCCTAAACCCTAAACCCTAAACCCTAAACCCTAAACCCTAAACCCTAAACCCTAAACCCTAAACCCTAAACCCTAAACCCTAAACCCTAAACCCTAAACCCTAAACCCTAAACCCTAAACCCTAAACCCTAAACCCTAAACCCTAAACCCTAAACCCTAAACCCTAAACCCTAAACCCTAAACCCTAAACCCTAAACCCTAAACCCTAAACCCTAAACCCTAAACCCTAAACCCTAAACCCTAAACCCTAAACCCTAAACCCTAAACCCTAAACCCTAAACCCTAAACCCTAAACCCTAAACCCTAAACCCTAAACCCTAAACCCTAAACCCTAAACCCTAAACCCTAAACCCTAAACCCTAAACCCTAAACCCTAAACCCTAAACCCTAAACCCTAAACCCTAAACCCTAAACCCTAAACCCTAAACCCTAAACCCTAAACCCTAAACCCTAAACCCTAAACCCTAAACCCTAAACCCTAAACCCTAAACCCTAAACCCTAAACCCTAAACCCTAAACCCTAAACCCTAAACCCTAAACCCTAAACCCTAAACCCTAAACCCTAAACCCTAAACCCTAAACCCTAAACCCTAAACCCTAAACCCTAAACCCTAAACCCTAAACCCTAAACCCTAAACCCTAAACCCTAAACCCTAAACCCTAAACCCTAAACCCTAAACCCTAAACCCTAAACCCTAAACCCTAAACCCTAAACCCTAAACCCTAAACCCTAAACCCTAAACCCTAAACCCTAAACCCTAAACCCTAAACCCTAAACCCTAAACCCTAAACCCTAAACCCTAAACCCTAAACCCTAAACCCTAAACCCTAAACCCTAAACCCTAAACCCTAAACCCTAAACCCTAAACCCTAAACCCTAAACCCTAAACCCTAAACCCTAAACCCTAAACCCTAAACCCTAAACCCTAAACCCTAAACCCTAAACCCTAAACCCTAAACCCTAAACCCTAAACCCTAAACCCTAAACCCTAAACCCTAAACCCTAAACCCTAAACCCTAAACCCTAAACCCTAAACCCTAAACCCTAAACCCTAAACCCTAAACCCTAAACCCTAAACCCTAAACCCTAAACCCTAAACCCTAAACCCTAAACCCTAAACCCTAAACCCTAAACCCTAAACCCTAAACCCTAAACCCTAAACCCTAAACCCTAAACCCTAAACCCTAAACCCTAAACCCTAAACCCTAAACCCTAAACCCTAAACCCTAAACCCTAAACCCTAAACCCTAAACCCTAAACCCTAAACCCTAAACCCTAAACCCTAAACCCTAAACCCTAAACCCTAAACCCTAAACCCTAAACCCTAAACCCTAAACCCTAAACCCTAAACCCTAAACCCTAAACCCTAAACCCTAAACCCTAAACCCTAAACCCTAAACCCTAAACCCTAAACCCTAAACCCTAAACCCTAAACCCTAAACCCTAAACCCTAAACCCTAAACCCTAAACCCTAAACCCTAAACCCTAAACCCTAAACCCTAAACCCTAAACCCTAAACCCTAAACCCTAAACCCTAAACCCTAAACCCTAAACCCTAAACCCTAAACCCTAAACCCTAAACCCTAAACCCTAAACCCTAAACCCTAAACCCTAAACCCTAAACCCTAAACCCTAAACCCTAAACCCTAAACCCTAAACCCTAAACCCTAAACCCTAAACCCTAAACCCTAAACCCTAAACCCTAAACCCTAAACCCTAAACCCTAAACCCTAAACCCTAAACCCTAAACCCTAAACCCTAAACCCTAAACCCTAAACCCTAAACCCTAAACCCTAAACCCTAAACCCTAAACCCTAAACCCTAAACCCTAAACCCTAAACCCTAAACCCTAAACCCTAAACCCTAAACCCTAAACCCTAAACCCTAAACCCTAAACCCTAAACCCTAAACCCTAAACCCTAAACCCTAAACCCTAAACCCTAAACCCTAAACCCTAAACCCTAAACCCTAAACCCTAAACCCTAAACCCTAAACCCTAAACCCTAAACCCTAAACCCTAAACCCTAAACCCTAAACCCTAAACCCTAAACCCTAAACCCTAAACCCTAAACCCTAAACCCTAAACCCTAAACCCTAAACCCTAAACCCTAAACCCTAAACCCTAAACCCTAAACCCTAAACCCTAAACCCTAAACCCTAAACCCTAAACCCTAAACCCTAAACCCTAAACCCTAAACCCTAAACCCTAAACCCTAAACCCTAAACCCTAAACCCTAAACCCTAAACCCTAAACCCTAAACCCTAAACCCTAAACCCTAAACCCTAAACCCTAAACCCTAAACCCTAAACCCTAAACCCTAAACCCTAAACCCTAAACCCTAAACCCTAAACCCTAAACCCTAAACCCTAAACCCTAAACCCTAAACCCTAAACCCTAAACCCTAAACCCTAAACCCTAAACCCTAAACCCTAAACCCTAAACCCTAAACCCTAAACCCTAAACCCTAAACCCTAAACCCTAAACCCTAAACCCTAAACCCTAAACCCTAAACCCTAAACCCTAAACCCTAAACCCTAAACCCTAAACCCTAAACCCTAAACCCTAAACCCTAAACCCTAAACCCTAAACCCTAAACCCTAAACCCTAAACCCTAAACCCTAAACCCTAAACCCTAAACCCTAAACCCTAAACCCTAAACCCTAAACCCTAAACCCTAAACCCTAAACCCTAAACCCTAAACCCTAAACCCTAAACCCTAAACCCTAAACCCTAAACCCTAAACCCTAAACCCTAAACCCTAAACCCTAAACCCTAAACCCTAAACCCTAAACCCTAAACCCTAAACCCTAAACCCTAAACCCTAAACCCTAAACCCTAAACCCTAAACCCTAAACCCTAAACCCTAAACCCTAAACCCTAAACCCTAAACCCTAAACCCTAAACCCTAAACCCTAAACCCTAAACCCTAAACCCTAAACCCTAAACCCTAAACCCTAAACCCTAAACCCTAAACCCTAAACCCTAAACCCTAAACCCTAAACCCTAAACCCTAAACCCTAAACCCTAAACCCTAAACCCTAAACCCTAAACCCTAAACCCTAAACCCTAAACCCTAAACCCTAAACCCTAAACCCTAAACCCTAAACCCTAAACCCTAAACCCTAAACCCTAAACCCTAAACCCTAAACCCTAAACCCTAAACCCTAAACCCTAAACCCTAAACCCTAAACCCTAAACCCTAAACCCTAAACCCTAAACCCTAAACCCTAAACCCTAAACCCTAAACCCTAAACCCTAAACCCTAAACCCTAAACCCTAAACCCTAAACCCTAAACCCTAAACCCTAAACCCTAAACCCTAAACCCTAAACCCTAAACCCTAAACCCTAAACCCTAAACCCTAAACCCTAAACCCTAAACCCTAAACCCTAAACCCTAAACCCTAAACCCTAAACCCTAAACCCTAAACCCTAAACCCTAAACCCTAAACCCTAAACCCTAAACCCTAAACCCTAAACCCTAAACCCTAAACCCTAAACCCTAAACCCTAAACCCTAAACCCTAAACCCTAAACCCTAAACCCTAAACCCTAAACCCTAAACCCTAAACCCTAAACCCTAAACCCCAAACCCCAAACCCCAAACCCCAAACCCCAAACCCCAAACCCCAAACCCCAAACCCCAAACCCCAAAACCCCAAACCCCAAACCCCAAACCCCAAACCCCAAACCCCAAACCCCAAACCCCAAACCCCAAACCCCAAACCCCTAACCCCTAACCCCTAAACCCTAAACCCCTAACCCCTAAACCCCAAGCCCCAAACCCCAGACCCCAAGCCCCAGACCCCAAACCCCCAAACCCCAACCCCTAAACCCCAAACCCTAAAACCCTAAAACCCTAAAACCCTAGACCCCAACCCCAAACCCCAAACCCCAAACCCCAAACCCCCAAACCCCAACCCCTAAACCCCAAACCCCAAAACCCTAAAACCCTAAAACCCTAAACCCTAAAACCCTAAAACCCTAAAACCCTAAAACCCTAGACCCCAAGCCCCTAAAACCCTAAAACCCTAAAACCCTAAAACCCCAAACCCCAAGCCCCTAAAACCCTAAAACCCTAGACCCCAAGCCCCTAAAGCCCTAAGCCCTAAACCCTCAGCCCTAAACCCTAGACCCCAAACCCTATTTTATGAAAATGGGATAATTGTTTTGAAAAAAATTATAACTACATGGGCTTAATTTGAACATGCATGAAAGTAGAGTGACCAAAAATTTTATATATGTACGATTTTTTGGTGGATTATTTTGTTGATCTCTGAGTTGTCCTCTCTTCAATTACACAGCTAATAGCACTGCCCAACATTTGTGATTCCCCAGTATAATGTCGACCAAATTACATGATGCATGGAATCAATGCAAATGCGCCAATGTAATCAGCCAGTAATGTATCACCGACTTTCGAAAGTATCGAGTTTTTCTTTCTTCTTTTTCTTATGCCAATCAAAAAGATTTTACCGTTCAAATCGAATGTTATGTAGGAATCCCTGTAAAAGAAAAGAATACAAATCTGCGACAACAAGTTGTCTATCTATTTTAATGTCCAAAAGCCAAAAGCCCTTGTGAAGGAGTCGAAGCGATTGATAAAAGACTTTCGATTTCTCTATATAATTCTTGTTTTCCCATACAGATATTCAATCATGAAACGGTAAAGTTTCGTCGCTCCATTTTAATGTTAAGGGGCTCGTCGGCTGGATTTTCTGGATCGGCCCACGCAGAAGAAGAAGAAGAAGCAAAGGCCCAGCATTTGGCGAACTTGATGAGATCGCGAGTCGACTTGCCATTCCAACGAGTTTAGCGAGTTTGACTTGTCATCCTGAAGCGATTTCACCGAACTTTCAATCCCAGAACAAGGAACGTGGCTTCTGGATTTGAACGTTGCCAAACCCCAAAGGTAATTTTTGTCTCGCTCTTCCTCTCTCTCTCTCTCTCTCTCTCTCTCTCTCAGTATAGTTTTGCTTCTTGTGCAGCGAACGTTCCCTTCCGCTTTCTTCTTCTTCTTCATTGGTCGTCCTGCAATTACTTCTTGTTCTTCCCATTCTTATTCGCATTGTGCCGCACCCATATTCTCAGTTTTTCTTGGATTTTGAGGACACCCCCACCCCCATCTAGCAGTAAGTAATTCATATGACTCAGTGGGATTACGAAGACTGTATGCACTCTAGCTTGTATGGGTTCATACAATTGATTCCTCTTGAAATTTTCGCTTTTATAGGTCTGGGGTTAGATCACTAACCCGTGTCAGGAAGGAGACCATGATTTTCCAATCGGGGACCCAAACTGCTCGGACCTCGAGAAATTTCTCTTTTTTTGCTTTCTAATGAAACAGCACAGTTGATACATTTCATGAATCTTCTTAAGTAACGGTTGATAACATTAGAATCCATGAAAACCCGCGCCATCACGATTCCACGCCACCTGCTTGATGAAATTCCAGAAAGCATCTGCTTTGCAATGGTCTTCTTAAATTTTACATTTTTCTGTTTATACTGATACCACATACTCTTAACTCTCTGAATTAATCAATATATCCATGCTAATTCTGAACCCTAGAAAAGTGATCCTCCAGGTTTCTCCTATATGCTCGCCTTGAGGTTTTGTAATATCTCTGGTATTGGCAAAACTAGTGTCACGCCGAGCATTGAAGTATGTTAACTAGCTGAAGTATGTTTAATGCAACATACATTCGTCTCTCCATTATGACAGTATGAAGAGACAAGTTTCCCCTTGGCCGTCCTCTTCCCTCCACTATTTCCCGTCATTCAATATCTAATTTTTTCTAACCACTCAAAACCTGGATCGCTAGTAATCCTGTGTATGCTGGAAAACATTAGTTTTTTAAAACTTTTGATTGCAGTGAAATCAGATCTTTAGCTTTAGCTGGTTGAGTTGTCTTCTCTTTGGCAGCAGATACCTGAAGTCAAAGGCAGGCAGTCATTCAGCTAAATGGCGAGTGTCATATTGACGTTTTCTCCTTGTATTAGTACTAATTGTACAAGGAAGTGCAGCCCTTCAAAGTGTTCCGTCCTCTTAGGATACTATGCCTCTTCTTGTACTCGTAAGATGGAGGACATTGTATTATCCTCTTACCAGCCTCGTCATTGTCATGGTCGACTGAGTTTACAATTTCGTAAGCCGAGTAAGTTCCCCTGCCTCATCATTATCATGGCCATCTAATTCTGCAAATAGATAAGCCAAATAAATTCCCCACAGGAAGTCTTAGTAGTTACCTTACCTATGTAATTCCTGTTCCTAATATAGGAGTATGTTTTTCTTGAATGAGGTACTCTTTAGTTGTTTCTTGAACCTTGGCTATAAAATTTTGTGTTTGTCAAATAGCTTGTTACAAGTTGCATGTTACAGCCGATATTGTTCAATTTTGAACACTTCTTTCCAGCTCTAACCTTGCCAATATCTTGTGCATTCTTTCCTAGAGGCCATTCGGCCTTCTTCTCTTCAACAGTTTGTCAAGCAAAACAAGGGGATAGTGCCTTTAGTGGCAAAAACATTACACTAGATCAGCAAATTTTAGAGCAGGAGCTCCAAATTGCCATTGAGGAGGAAAACTATCCAAAAGCTGCAAAAATCAGGGATGCACTTCGTAGTATTCAAGAGGATAGCAAAGCATCCATGCTATCAGCAAATGCTGAATTTTACAGATCATTTAAAAATGGAGATTCATCTGCCATGCAAGCTATTTGGTCAAAAGGCGATCCGTAACCCTAGACCCATAACCCTAGACCTGTAACCCTAAACCCGTAACTCTTAAACCCTAAAACCCCAAACCCCTAAACCCCAAAGCCCTAAACCCCTAAACCCTAAACGCTTTCGAATCATTCACTTTTTGCGAAAAAAAGGACCCCTGATATTAATTTTTTTTTATTAAACTTTCTTGTTATCATTTAAAACTCCTTACAATTAGATCTTAAAGTAATTCATCGCACCTACACAATTAGAGGCCTATCCTAAAGAAAGACGTACGGTGAATGTAGGCAGATTTCAGACTCTAGTAAAAGTATTTTGTTTGAGTGTGTCTTTCTGAAACCAAATGTTGATTCTTGAATTTGTTGCATCATACATGCTCATAGTAAAAGTTTGGATGGCAGAAATGCAAGGAATGTGGACCTTTTCGTTGAAGGCAAGCTCGATCAGAAGAGCAAATGCAAAACACATCTGTTTAGCAAATGCCCGACTTGTGTTTTCACGCTTCCCATCTAACACACAAATGGAAGAATATGGATATGATAGCACAATGATTGCTGATATTCAGAAAGCAAAAGGTAAATGTGCAGCTGGCTCCTGGCTTTCGTGCGTTGCAGATGACACTACATATGATGTTGCGAAGTTGGTATGTGTCCCACAGTATGTTGTGCTTTTTTTATTGCTATGACTGGCATTATTATCGAGTATCAATAATGTGGAACAAATTTGTCACATCCTTGTAGATGTCACATCATAATGCTGTGGCCTTGGTCATGAAGTCCAGAGAACTGAAGTCTATTGCAGGAACCATAACCAAGACAGGTAAAAGTTTTCTGTTCTTCCACATGTAAGAATTTGTATGACATGAGTGTTGGTCGTCAATAGGAAAAGTGCCACTCATTTTTTCCTTTTGATGGAGCATAGTTTTCAGAGATCACTCTACATGAGGAAGTATGGATTCCAGTGAACAACTAATAAAATGCAGCAGTGTGTTTTATTGTTCTATCTTTATGTTCATTTAGCGAGCGAGCAAACAAGTGATTGGTGCTGTACAATCTCTCAAGTGTTCAACAAAATCTCAATGGAAGCTCTTCAGAGATTTTATTTTAATTCACGTGATACTTCTGATTCGTTCATCTGCATTCAACAATTAGGATTCTTTGATGATTTGCTATTTGTTTTTAACCATCATGATAGAATGAGGTGTCTATAGACGTGTGGTGATTGTATGGATTAGCGGTCTCTTAGTTTGGACATTGTAGGGAATTCCTTTTGATCCTTATACTTGGCACATTACAGCCTTTCAGCCACTAAGCTTGGCGCATCCTTAAGGTTTATTTATGTTAAGGCATGACAAGTTGTCTCTATTGTGCGGCAACTTATTCAGGATTAGGAGATTCTTTTGAAACTGCCAATATTAGCACTACATGTTTTGGTAATTCTAAATCAAACATTTCTATCGGGAATAATCATAAACAAAAAATAACCTTTTTTCTCGAACTTGAGAGAAACATTGCACAGTGCTAGTGCATTGAACTTAGCTAAATAATCAGCTGAGCTAGCTCCTCTCTCAGTTCATCAATACGCTCTATATACTTAGCATGAATTTGGGACACCATGATGGGGTCTCCTAGAACTGATCTAGCGTAACAATTCTGTACTTGTAATAGTATGATCTCTTATGATGGTTGCATCTTTTAAATTAAATCAAAAAAGAATTGGAAAAGCTATCTTCCTGTCTAATCCATGTCTGATTGTCAACATTTATGTGCCTTCTCAGGGTCAATGCTTATTGGTGGCTTTGTCAATGCCAATTTGTCTCCAAAGTGCCCTAAATTTACTCATTCCACCAGAGGTTTTTGCACCCTTGTCAATGATGAGTCACTACATACTAGTCCACACATGGATGTGAGAAGGGTTCATTCTGACAAGTTTAACCTTATACATGGCAAAGTTCAACCAATAGACTTTACCAAAGTTGAAATTAATGATCTTCCAACTGTTATCATAGTCGGACGACCAAATGTGGGCAAGTCGGCATTGTTCAATCGGTAGGTTTGAATTTACTAGCTCTGTGTCAATCAAAGCAACGAGTATTGTTGTGTTGGCAAGTTTTGACAAATTTTTTCGCTATATTAATTGCTTAGGTATTGTGTAGTTTGATTCGGAGGAGGGAGGCTCTTGTGTATAACACTCCGGAGGACCATGTGACAAGAGATATACGAGAAGGTATTGCCAAGTTGAGTGATCTAAGATTTAGAGTGTTGGACTCTGCTGGTTTGGAGATGGCTGCATCTTCTGGCTCAATCCTGGACAGAACTGCAGCGATGATTGCGAAGGTTCTTGCTAGGTCCCAGTTTGCCATCTTTCTGATAGATGCTAGGTGAGCTCTTACTTACAGCTGTCAATTCTGCACTACTCTCTTACGGTCTTTTACGTACAGCAGAGACACTATGAGAAAATTATTAAGGATAGAGGTAAAATCACCTAGAACATGTAATTGCGTCATTGCTATCATCTATAGTCATTTACTCCCATAGTTGGTTTCACTTTGTCGGTTTCCTCATGTTCGTAACGCACATGACTTCGTTTGTTAATGGGATTTGTTCTACTTGACAGAGTTGGTTTGCACCCTTTGGATTTGGAAGTTGGGAGGTGGCTGCGGAAACATGCGCCTGGGATGAAACCTATAGTTGTAATGAATAAATCGGAATCACTGGATGATGATAATGGCTCTCTTGCTGTTTTAGCTGCAGAAGCCAGCAGACTGGGGTTTGGCGATCCTATTGCTATATCTGCTGAGACTGGTTTAGGCATGGCAGAACTATATCTAGCTCTTAGGCCTCTCCTTGAGGATTATATGATTGATGTTCTGAATGGTAAGATTTGCTTGCTGTATTCATGAAAACTTACCTTTTTTGTTGAAGGCTATAAGGCTCTCTCTGTGCGAGTCCAAAACCATATGTACATAATGCAATCGAGTCATAAACCTCTCTCTCTCTCTCTCTCTCTCTCTCTCTCTCTCTCTCTCTCTCTCTCTTGCTAGCCAGTATCAAAGGAGTTCCTCATATGATATTTCTCCCAATCCCCCATTTGCCTTTCATTATAATCAATTACTGCACTTCACCTTCATCTATCTAATAGCTTAAGTTTTCAGATAAGTAGGCCTTAGTTCTGCAATTCACACAAACCTAACTACCTTTTTTTTCTATTTTAGACCATGACAGTGCTTCTAATGAGAAAAGTTGTTCCAAATCCAATGAGGTTGAGGAGTCTAAGTTGCCTCTCCAGCTTGCAATAGTTGGGAGACCTAATGTTGGAAAGTCTACGTTGTTGAATACTTTGTTACAAGAAGATCGCGTTCTGGTTGGTCCAGAAGCTGGTCTAACAAGAGATTCAATTAGGGCTCATTTTCAATTTCAAGGCAGAAATATCTATCTGGTAAGTGCCAACATTTTAGTTATCACCTTTTGTCAAGGGTTTTTAACATTGCATAATTTTGGGACATTATATAGAATGAGCATTGCTATTTGGTTGGTGTGCTGACTTGCTTACTTACCTTATTGTTTTCTTTGAAAATGTTGGAAAGTACTTTTGTTAGCAGAAGGGAAAAAACCATCAAAAACCCCAAACTTTGCCACTTGTGACACATTTACCCCGAACTTTTTTTTGTGACACCAAAAGCCCCAAACTTTACTTTTTGTGACACGTTTACCCCAATGTATTTAGTCCATGCGCATTTTTGTCTTTTTTGCTTTTTCTTTTTTTTTCCTTTCCGACGAGAGGGGCCCTCGCCGGCGTCAGGTGAGGGCTGCCCCTCGCCGGCGTCAGGTGAGGGCTGCCCTCGCCGGATCCGGCGAGGGGGGCCCTTGCTGGGGTCGAGCGAGGGCAGCCCTCGCCGGCGTCGAGCGAGGGCAGCCCTCGCCGGCGTCGAGCGAGGGCGGCCCTCGCAGCCATCGGGCGAGGTTCGTCCTCGCCCGGGCAAGCGAGGGCGGCCCTCGCAGCAGTCGGGCGAGGTTCGTCCTCACCCGGGCGAGCGAGGGCGGCCCTCGCCGGCATCGGGCGACGCGGGCGAGGGCGGCCCTTGCCGGCGTCGGGCGAGGGCCGCCCTCGCCCGGTGTCGGCAAGGGCGGCCCTTGCTCGCCCAGGCGAGGGCGGCCCTTGCCCAACGCCGGCGAGGGTCGCCCTCGCCGGATCTAGCGAGGGTGAACCTCGCCCGACGCCAGCGGGGGCCCCCTCACCAGAAAGGAAAAAAAAAAGACAAAAATGTCCATGGACTAAATACATTGGGGTAAATGTGTCACAAAAAGCAAAGTTTGGGGTTTTTGGTGTCACAAAAAAAAGTTCGGGACAAATATGTCACAGGTGGCAAAGTTTGGGATTTTTGGTGATTTTTTCCCTTAGCAGAAAGCATTTCTCTCTATATGTCTTTCTCTCTCTTCCCCCTCCCCCCAGCTGCATATGTGAATGTGCAATCGAAAAAAATTGCCCCCTTGGTTATTGCCTTTTCAAACTGCTTGTCTTGATATGAACTACTCCTGAGTTATTGTACTGCATGTCTCCATCCTTTACGGATCTGCTATACTTCAACTTGATCTACTAGACTGAACCAGTTATACCCAGGTTGGTTCATGTATATCCTTTCAGGCTGAGATTTCTATTGGGATTGGAAGTTTTCCAGCCCAAATCTTTAGAGGATTTATACCGGCTACAGTGTTTGTTGCACTGCTTGTGCCCTTGTATAGTGATAAATATGTATTTACTGTTCATCGAGTGTTCTATCAGATGAATAGTATTAGTGAACTAAAGCTTTTCAGTGTCTTTGCTTGGGATAAATTTCATATATTGGCCTTTCCTCATTGTAAGAACTTCTGTTAACTCTAAATGTGATTATTGTCTTTAGTGTCACTTTTTGACTTTTGCTTCTAACATGAACTATCTTCTAGGTTGACACAGCAGGCTGGTTGCAAAGGACAAAGCAAGAAAAGGGACCATCTTCCTTGAGCATCATACAGTCCAGAAAGAATCTTATGCGTGCTCATGTGGTAGCTTTAGTCCTTGATGCAGAAGAGGTTTGTTATAAGTTACTTTACTGCGCACTTCATCCTACTGTGACATTATAAGTTCAATTTATGACTACATGAAAATAATATAACAGAGGGATGCTTATCTAACAGCAGAGATTTTAGGTAAGGTATGACTCGAGCAATTTGTTACTCATTGTAGTTGATGCCTTGATTAATAGATTCGATTGTTGGAACTACTCTGGACGCATTTTTTTCCCCTACCTTGTTAGATTGCTGGAGCACAACGAAGCATGAAACATGCCGAAGTGGTAATAGCCAGACAAGCTGTAGAAGAAGGACGTGGGTTGGTTGTGATTGTCAACAAGATGGATGTCCTTAGAGGGAAGAAGAACTCGATGTTGTATGAAGAGGTGATGAAAGCTGTTCCAGAAGAAATCCAAACTTTGATTCCCCAGGTTTGCCTTTCTTATAAATGGCCCTCCTGTGATACCCCTTTTTCTTCTTAAGCATCTTATGGGATGGCTCATTATGCTATTTCCAGTTCTCCTTTCTAATAGCCCTTTTCCTCTGTCTGCGGGTGTTGGGATAGAGTTCTATTTGATGAAAAACAGATATGCTCGTAAATAGATTTGCTGCAGGACTTTGTCCCTTGTTTCTGCCCATCTCTTGGAGCTTGTTCAATCAAATTATGTTGATCCAACATTGCAAACTGAGAACTGTTCCGTACCTAAAAAGTATCTACCAATTTTTATCGAACTATTGGAATGCTTTTATTGTAACTAGAAGAGTCTTTGATGCCGTGCCTACTTTTGGTCATCCTGTCCTGAGGGATTGGTGATTATATAGTCTATTTAATGGACTTTGAACAATGCAATATCAGATGTGTCTCTCATTAGTTAGATCGTGAGGGCAACACTTGGAGCCATGCCTTTCTTGGGCAGCCTGTTGCCCCTAGTCTCGCGTTCACAAAATTCTGTTGAAAGTTTTTCTGGAAATTAGATTGATAGTTTGCTACATTTACAAATCTGTGTCTATGAACTTATGTGAGCAGTTGGAAAATCAAGAGGTCAATAGGTTAGTTGGTATTTTGGGCATAGATTGCAGTACCAGTAACTCCTGTGTTGGTTTAGGAGATCTGACATGGCTTTTTAACAGGTGAAGTCTATACCTGTTGTTTTCATATCTGCATTAGAGGGTAGGGGCAGGATGGCTGTCATACACCAGGTCGTTGACACGTATGAGAAATGGTGTCTAAGACTGCCAACAGCTCGTCTTAACCATTGGTTGCATAAGGTTAGGTTTCTGTAACGCTTGGTCTTCTCTAGTTCTTCCAACAATTGACTTGTTTATACCACTAGCCAGTGGCCAAGTGCGTGTTGGAGTTTTTGATTGCCCTAATGCAATTTGCAATGACTCTCTCTCTCTCTCTCTAGGTTATAAGCAGGCACTCTTGGAAAAATCAGGCTGCCCAGCCCAAGATCAAGTACTTCACTCAGGTGAAAGCCAGGCCACCCACTTTTGTTGCCTTTGTCAGCGGGAAGACACAGCTCTCAAACACGCACCTCAGGTTTTTAACGAGGTCGTTGGAGGAAGACTTTGAATTAGGTGGAATTCCCATCAGGATCATACAGCGGTTGTTTTTAAAAAGAGATGGCTGTAGCTGTAGAATTAGTAGCCAATCTTCAAGCAAAATGGCAGAAAGAATCTCGTCTGATAAGAGGGCAGCTGCTGTTTAGGGAATAACAATTATCTTAGTTTGAGAATGTGTGAATAGCACCTACCTTCTTAAACCCAATAATATTGGGTTTAAGGAGATAATGTAAGCAGGTGCCGGAGTAGAAAGTGAAATAAAAAAATGCTATGTAATCTTACTGGCTGGTGGAGTTGATCTTAGAAGACAATAGCCATATGTACAGAATTTTGTCAGATATTATGAAAGGAATTTTGTTGGGATATCAGTTAATTTGGCTTTTGAGCAGTTGATAGGACGTTGGCCAATACCCTGCACTTTTGTTTCAAGTTGCGTCCTAGGGGGCCCAATGCCTCTGATCTGTGTTTATTTCAATCAAAGGGACCCAATACTGTGCCTACCTTGTTCGACAAGTTTGGTTGATAGTTCTTAGCTAATGTACTCGTGATGACTTTCCTGGATCATATCTCTAGATCATGCAGAATTTGATCCATCCTTATAAAAGTCGTCTGCTTGATTGAAATTCATTTTTTAACAATTGACATAATCTATTTTAAATTTTGTGATAGCATTCTTTAAACTGGTTGAGGATAATTTCGCCTTGGTTGTCTTCTAAATAGACCGTGTCCAATTGACAGGCATTATTCTTCAGTTTTTAGTGTCAAATACCCAAGTAGAAAATTCCTTAACCAAATATCTCATAGGGATTACAAGAAATATTGGGTCGTTGCTAATTATACTCCAATTGCCAATTCGAATTTGAGAAGTCATGTGTAGGTCGATATTTTGTCTTGTCTATGTGTGCACCCGGTTTTATGTTTCCCTACGCCCGCGTTTTTGCGATTGAACAGCAGATGTAAGTGGGTATTTCTGTCAGCGTAAGTTATCAGTCTGACGATCGGTTGAGCCTATGATCTCTGTTTGTAACAGAAAATGGCATCAGGCAGTTCATAGTTTTGTAAAGGAAACCCAAAAGGCATAAATCAGTTCAGGAAATATCAAATATTATGAAGATAATATTCTTACCAAAAAAAAAAATATTATGAAGATAATAGAACCACAAGTGCTCAAAAAATCTGTAACTCGTTATGCTTTTGCCTTCGGAAGTAAAATTAGTCAGTCTGCATTGTCCTGAGCATTTGCATTAAAGCGGTCAGCATCCTCACCTCTACCACCATCTTCTCCACCATAATTAACCCAAGGCAGGATTGACTCAAATAGGACAGCCAAAGCACTCCTGTCAGCCACATCGCGGACTGCGTGTGCACCACCGGCTGGATTGGCAACTTGGTCCTGAACATGTACTCCACCTCCCATCCCCGGTTCACCCATAAATTGTTGCATGTTTTCAGGAGAAATTGATGCCATGGAATCAGAAAAATCAGAAACCAAGAGATGACCGTACCTGCGTCCCCAAAAGGGAGGAAAAAAGAGTAGAGAAAAGCCACGCTTGTCAATAACTAGCAACAACACAAAAGTCACATGTAACAAAATGCTCAAACTCTGCTAATCGATGAACAAACCATAAATGAGAGGATAACAAAATCCAGACGTTCTATAAAGTATTTGACCTTATCTGCATGCATCTTAGCAGTATACTTAAATTAAGTAAGCATTCATCGTCCCATTCAGTGATTGGAATATTATCAAGGCTAAGATAGAAAAATAATTAGTACAAGGCCAAAATAGAAAGCTTACTCATTTTTGGTAGAGGAAAATGCTTCTTTCCTCACACAAGCCCAGTCCTCTGCGTCACTTCTATTAGTTTCTACCGTTTCAATCACCAGCTCCACAGTGTCCCTTAGCAACTTTTGCAGACCAGGAAATCTCCATATGAGATAATTCCTCTCTACGTATATATTAATCAGGTGATCCAGGGATGGTACTCCCATATGCTCTGATCGAAAGAACCGATGTTTGATTGTTTTTAACCAAAACTGGTCCTTCAGAGGAACCTTTGTTACCAGTTTCTTCAACACTGATGGATGAAGCATAAGCGCCTGCTTCAGAAGATCAACCGATGACGCCTTTGCATCATTATCATGCACATCTTTTTGAAGATCCTCTTGCTCAAGATAGAAGCGGCAGATGGCAAGAGAAAATGAAAAATTTGGAAACAACCATAAAGAGTTGTCACTTTTATATTTTTCAGAGAAGTCTTCTAACCACGAATATTCTTCTGCCCTCAGGGCAAAGTAGTCAACACAGAACATAGCCCCCATAGGATCTTCTATGTCCAATGAAAGCAGTAGTTTGCAAACTTCTAATGCAGATCGATGACAGCCTCGCCTTTCCAAATTGTTCATGTGTATGAAAAGTGTCTTAAATAGAGGCCGGTTTGTCTTGTGGTCGTATTTCAATTGGATATTACCCTGCCATGGAGGAAACAGAGGATGCCACGCGCATTCCAGGGCATATAAGCACTTGCCAATGGCATCTGCTGCCGTTTGATGCTCACCAACAATTTTAAAGTATTCAGCGATTGTCAAAAGTGATTCCAAGTGATAAGGATGGTATAACAGAACACTTGCTACGGCATTAAAATCATGAATAGCTTTGGCAGCTTCGAATGCCCTGTGAGCTTGAACATAAGATGATGACTGGACATATCTGTTACACATTTAAATATTTAAGAATGTCAGTGCTTATTGTGCAAAAAAATATAAACAAGCTTAAAGATACAATATACAGCCAAACTGTTGGTAAATTGTCAACTAAAAGAAGCATACAGCACATGTTGGCAAATATTCCAGCCATGTCTATGGAACTCCTACCAGTCCATCTAAACATGACTGAAGGAAAGAGTTAATAAGTTGATTTAGTACAACATGAAAAGATCTCCTACATCAAAGAAGGATATCAAGCATCCTTAATGTGCACATCCACTTTAGTGTCCCCACATATAATTGCATGTAGAGGATATACAGTGAGCTTGCTTCACCATGTACAGAATCCAAACAGCATTGGTACCATATAATAAGGTGAGATAACATATGGTTCCCACATGCATTGGTACCATACCATCAAGAGACTATTGAACGAATTACAAAATGAGAAACCTCCCTTGTTGAGAACAAATTCAACACGAGGCTTGTCCCACAGGTATTATTCAATGTCATCCACTCAATGAGGTGAATCTCAAAATCATATACCATGAAATTCTGTACCACAAGGTAGGACTTTGGTTCTCACAATCTCATCTGCTAGTATTAACATCGCCGGTGCTCCCGCTTAAGTAGTGTACATAATGGCACATCAACGTGAGATTTCGAAAGTCACCCACCACGATAGATGCTACCATCCTAAGGTACTGCCTAACCAAACCAAGATGCTCAAGGGATAAGCCTTGACACTGCTTAGGTCCATGACTCTAAAATCACAGAAACCAAACACTGACCAAAGTCGATGAACGCCTTCCCCTAGGAAGATTACTCAAATTTGAAAATTAAGCATAGGCCGCCAATCATTTATCATTGTGATAGATATATTCCTGATTCTATACAGGTATTAAATTCTCAAACTCCCAGGGGAAAATTGCAGCCTCCAATCATTCAAAGAAACAGATACTCATTATGAAGAGTCTCATAGTCTCCAAAAGAACCATATGCACAGAAAAAACTAGGAAAAACATTACCAAGAAAAACTGAAACATGATCCTTACCTAAGGTGGTTGTGCCCATCGCTTGCTTCCAAAAGTTCCATGGACAAGGATCCATCCCAGCGAGGCCAATGGTCTAATGGAGTGACAAGTATTGTCTTTCTAGTATTATGGCTTCCACGTCTTCCCCCACGTGCGTGTCTGGAACTGCCAACTTGACTACTTTCAAACGACTTAACGACCTTAGACCCAAAAATTCTTCGCAGCTCCATTTCAGCATTTAGGTACTTTTGATTCACTTGTAATACAGAAACTGCTTGTTCTTTTATATCACTGCGATGATCTCTTCTGTGTTCATTTTCATTTTTTACATCTATCGATAAGTTTTCCAGAATCTGGTCAAAGTCAGCGGATTTTTTAAGTCCATTGTGGTGTGAAGATTCCTTCTTTTCTCTCTTTTTCTTCTTTTTCCTTGGTTTATGGTTGGATGATGAAACCACCTCAAGAGTGCTTCCTAGCAGAGTTTTCTCCTGTTCATCAGTGTTTCCTCTTGATTGGGCATCAACTGCAGCAGATTGGAATTCCTGCGGGTAGAGCACTCTTATTAGACAGATAAAATGTTTGTAAACAGGATGATAAATACAAATACAAAATAGAACTATATCACACTCAGAAAGCACACAATATAGATCAGACCAAACTCAAGCAGGAGTTAAGGATGAATCTCCACAAAATTAAAACATGACTGCAATGAGGAAATCAGTGAAATATTATGTCCCATACAAACCTATCATCTGTGACTTATCAGACTTCACCTTATAAAGACTCTGCAGGTTGTCTCCAACAACTGTAGCTAAATTGATGATTAGTTACTTAGTCTTCAATCAGTACACATTGAAATGTCTTAGATGCCATTAGTACCTAAATGATACTTTTACCAATACTATTGATAGATGTTGAGAATTCTTCCAGGCAGACAGTAACAGAGGCCGGAGCTGACTGCATATGACCATGATATCCAAATACAACTGCCCCATAGATGTTTATTGGATCACATACAATAACTAATTGTGCTTATTAAACTCCTTACATACACGTGGGCACCCATGCAAAATTGGAACTTTGCCATGACACGCAAATTTAAGAAGGAAGAGTCCTTAACCAAGATTGTGGTCATGTGTGAAGATAAATAGCAGAAGAACAAATGGAAGCCTTTTCGACTTCTATGGTTTTTAGATAATCGTATAGTACACACTAGAATGTACTAAGGCCTAGAACAACATAATACTGAATAAGAAAAGACAGTCTTCTGAATACTTGGGTTGTTGATAACAAATGAAGTCATCATGTTGATCCAGCTTCAGATATTCATCGTAAAACCTGACAAAATTCCCCAATGGAAGCCAAAACTGCCTCACAAGCCCGAAAGATAAGGAACTCACGAAACACAGCATGGGGACAAAATAAATCTTGGAAATTAGAACATTTAACTTTTGAGTTGTCCCAGATAATGTCTTCCAACCAATCAATTCAAAGTGATTTGAATGCCTAAAAAGTCCGGGCAATCAGCATGTAACCAAACCCATCCAGCTACCTAGCCTGAAAAAGAAGCCATCTAATAACCTCGCTAGAATAGAGTGAAATAAAAAAAAATAAAAAGGAAAGATGCATGTCTTCTTTGCCTACTCGCTGCCTAACCCAGTTATGAAAGTGAAACGCTCAGTTTGCTTTCACATCCTTCTTCTACCTAGGATGCATCTTTTGCTCCCCATCTCTGGATGAATTCCGCAAGCCCAAAATCGCTGCCCACACATTCACTCTAATCTAGCACATCTTCAAAAGCAATTAATTCTCTCTTTATCAAATTTATCTTGAAAACCGAAATAGCATCAAAGCACAGTTAGAATACATCCGAGATGAGAAATTTCGGATCACTCTAGTTCTGGAGACATGTGAAGGTCATAGATTCACCAAAACAAGGCCCGGCCAATCCAGGGACATTGTCAATTCGTCTTTTTTGTCCCAAAATGAATCGACTTTATTCCCCGATTGCGCAGGTGACAAGAGAAATTGCGAGCGGGGTGTGTCCAATTAGACTTTCCGGGTGGCTTTGAAGCTATATGCAATAAGAACAGGGAATTTCCATCGTACGGGAAAAGAAAAGAAAAGAAAAGAAAAGCGAACAGGGAATACGGGGTCGAACCGCTTCGGGGACGTCTTGGTCGTCGCTTTCGTCGTCGCCCCCGTCGCCGAGGAGGTCGAAGGGGTTCTTCTTGGAATCGGGCGACTGGGAATCACAGTCCTCGTCCTCCGACGACGGCAGAGGCAGGTGCAGCTGCTGCGCTTCTTGTTCTTTCAGGATTTTCTTCAGCAACCTGCCCGACATCCTCTCTCACCTCCACTCCCAAATCCTGCCACCCACAAAACGAAGGTCGAAGGAAGCAGAGCCAAACAAGGCGGTCTCTCCAAGCGCAGTATTTGGTTGGTGTCGAAAAATGATACACGATGATGATTTGGACTTGTGAATCGGGATGCGTCGGACAAGTAGTATTTCATTATTCATATCATCGGGTCTTTATTTCGGACTCGGGGTGGCGTCCAGGAAAATTCCTTGTATTTGTATACACGGGTGCATTGAAGCCCACCTAACCTCGCCCCCTTACAACCCCTGGATTTCACGGCCATTCGCATAACTTAATCATTTAAGATCAATGACGCTCATGTTTTCTCCTAGGGATAGATCTATCAAAAATCCTAAATTTGCCACAAAAGTGTAATTGAGCCCTAAAATTTTTAAACAGTGTAACTGAATCCTACAACTTATCAAATTTGTTCAATTAAGTTACTTAGTTAATTCCGTCTAATTTGACTTAGGCCCCGTTTGGTTCAGCATTCCTAATGAGCATTTGGCCTCTAAAGTCCCTTGGCCAAACGTAAATAGCGTTTGGCAATTTTTTTTACTCACTTTGGGAAGATGCAATTGCATTTTCAATACTCCTCAAGGGACCTTTGGCCAATGCTCCTCCGGAGATGCTTTGCGAAGTTGCATTTTCGAAATGCAACTTGCACTGTTCACGAACAGTAGACCGAGGCTCCGGCGACCGGCGACCGCCGCCTGAGGGCTCGCCCAACCCCAGCGACCACCGCCTGGGGGTCGCGCGACCCCGGGCGTCGCGCGACCCAGGCCAAGCGTTGCCTGGGTCGCGCGACCCAGGCGACGCCCGGGGTCCGGCGACCCCAGGCGGCGGTCGCCGGGGTCGCGCGACCCCAGGCGGTGGTCGCCCGAGGGTCGCGCGACCCAGGCCAAGCGTTGCCTGGGTCGCGCGACCCAGGCGGCCGTCGCCGGGGTCGCGCGACCCCAGGCGGCCGTCGCCGGGGTCGCGCGACCCCAGGCGGCGGTCGCCGGCGACCAGATTTGGCCGTCGGCGGTTGGCCGGCGACCAGATCTGGCCGGCGACGGTGGCTGGCGCTGTAGCTCCGGTGGAGCTATTTTTTTTTGAAAAAAAAAATTAGCAAAAGTCCTTTTAACTCAAGTTGATTTTAAAAAATACTTACCAAACACCATTTGCATTTCGGAAAACCCCTTTAGTCCAAAGGTATTTGCATTCTCCCAAAGCTGAACCAAACGGAGCCTTAACGGTAATTGTTCATGTGTCTTTTTATCATTTATGTAGGACACATTCGACTATTTAAAGGGAATTGGTGTTTTTTTTTCCTTTTTTCGGTCGGAAGGGGAATTGTAGCTGAGAAAGCATGGATTGAAGCTGCTTAAAAGGAGTCCCTCTCGTCGTCCGCCCGTGCTCTTGCCTCTTTCGTTTTTGCAAAAATTAGCTTTTTATTTTTTTTTAATTCTTAATCCTTTTTCTTTTTTCCTCTCTTTCTTTTTTTTCTTTCCAAATTTTTCAGTTTTTTTCTGACTTGGTGCTTGATGGGTACCAAATTTGACAAGTTTTAGGTTTTGATTTAAGATTTAAGTGCACTTTTGCAATAAAATTTTAGGACTTTTGGTTCACTTATCCCCTTCTTAAAAGTATGCAAGAATGGCTCATTGTCTAGACTTTTTGTCATTGTTTTCTGAATGGTAAATAGAAAATCAACCAAAGACATGTCACTTGTGCTGTTCAGTATATATTCAAAGAACATAAATTCAGGTTAATTTTGTCAAACTTGTCCAGTGAAATATCAATACCCCAAACTTTTTTTTGTATCTCATTAAATTGTTTGGGGTATTGATATTTTATCAAACATATATCAGTGATCTAAAAATACCTTTAGTTACGATTTCGTCCAAAATGGCTATTTAAAATCTTTAGTGGCGTTGTCCACGCATGTTGCAACGTGGATTTTTAACGGCAATTATTAATGGAACTATGACAAAATGTATTTTTAAATCATTTGGGGTATTGGTGGAATGAAAAAAAAAAAAGCTTAGATATTATTGTCCGATGAATAAATGTTTAGGATTTTTAATAAAGTTTTTCCTTTTCTTTCATGTTGGTGGTAGGCATTTTCCTTTTCTTTTTAATGGGATAATATCACTAACAATCTCTTCAAATTTTGTTAGAAATTGAAAATTATCCATGAATCTTTTTGTCATTTGAAATATTCACATACTTTTTAATGACAAATTTTGCTAATACGGACTGTTTTGTAATTAACTCAACCTATTTTTCTTTTCGACGTCCCCATTGGTATTTGGGAGGAGCAATTTAACTGTTTAATATATCTTTTTAAAAAGTGCGTGGACTGTTTTGAACAAGGAAAGAGGTATATGATTTGGATTTTCGAGCAAAAATATACATATCAACTAATGGCACTGTACTTTTTTTTTTTAAATGATGAGAAGGAGAAGAATGAATAACAGGGGATTTATTCACTTTGAACCTTGAAGAACAGAACTCATTAGGTCTAAAACCAAAAATTCCCAGATTTATTAGAGCATAACTGCCAACTGTTCTAAAGGTTTCACGTGTTAGATGAAAGCGTGATTTATAATTTAAATATTCTAACAATAGCAAGTATAAAAAGTTTGCATACCGACATTACATTGATAAAAATGCGGTATCATTTAGTAATTTTGTCAATGCACAAGCATAAGTCATTAAAGAAAAGCATTAGTAAATTATGACAATGGGGATAGCATTGCCTCGATCTGCATTGCCTTAGTACCTCCCTGGTGGCTCTTGAACTCTACTTCCTCCAGATCCAAAGGACTCTTTTAAGAGTTGTATTCTTCTAATTGAAGTCAGAAAGCAGATGCACAACCTGCATGTGCTCAACATCATCTCCACTAGGAAATAGCAATCCTCAGAGGATAACATCGTCCACTGGCATGGAAGTCATTAGAAGTGGGAGGATTTGGAAACCTGGCCGTTCTATCTTGCAGATTCAGCAAGGAAAAGGAGAACCATGTTGGCAGTGGGGTAAAAAACCCAACTCGTGCCTCATGTTATATGGCAACTTTCAAGTTAACTAAGAGAATCTTATTTGACATCTTTTTAAATCATTTTAATGTTTGGAACATTATATACTATCAGTGAATCATCTTACATGTTGATTTCACACATTATATTTTCATATAATTAATGCTCTAGTCAGTTAGAAATAATTGCATTCGACCTCAAACACCTCATTTTGATAAAAACTATGGCCCCTAAGTTAGAAGCCTGCAGGATGTTCGAAAATCTCATGTTCTTCCGTTCTACTAAAAATCAGAAAAAGGAATAACAAAAATCATGCGGACATCTTGATACCTCTCCAATGGCTAGTAAATAATATTGTCGACAATAACAAGCTCTGCTTTAAATTAAAAAGAAGAAGAAGAAGAAAAAGCCGAAAGGGCAAAGCCAAGAAAGTAGTGCTACACTTTCGATTCTTTACATCCCGCAGGTAAGAAGGGCTCCCACCATCCGTATTCATACTTTGGATAAGGCGCGACCCAATTCACTGGCTTCTCAAACTCTACTTGGGTGGGATTAGAAGCCAATGCCTCTTCTAGGCTATCTGCCTCATAGCTATCAGCCAACACTCTATCCAGCCTCAACTTCATGAACCTGTCAAGCAATTACAAAAGATAGGCCTCATCATTTGAGAATAACTTATCTTAGATGAAAGACTTACCAGTAAACAAAGAGCAACAAGTACTGGTATGTAAATCAAATGCACAAAACCATGGAAAAACAAAATGATATATTACATAGGTGCGAACTAAGGGAAACGATAGATAAGCAGTGCTATCGGAATCCAACCCAAATAACATGAAGACAGCGAGCAACGATATAGAGACGATTACTCTATAACATTCATGCTGAAGACCATTATATGCAATCATCTGCAATTGATGTATGACCAGGCCCGTAAGAATCGAGCTTGCCGCCTTACTAGGATACATTAAGGAATGCGATTTGAGAATATTTTTTCAGCTCAAAAGAAGTATAGCAGCACCATTAGAGACATCTGATATACATCTAAGAAAAAGAAGCATATGCAAGCACATTACTCCTCGAGAGTCCTCAGCACAATGCAGCAAACAATCTGAATATGCCATGCTAAAATTACAAAATGCATATCCAGATATATAACAATAGATATTGTTATTACAACAACATTTATTGGGTGGGCCATGTTAACTGCCATCATCCATACGATCACCTTACCGAAATTGTTCTATGGATGTGCTTGTCAGTCTAGGATGCTAACTCTAGATGATGTCCGTATCAAGAGAGTTCAAGGGCTTAATTCATAATCAACAGTCCATGAACCCATCATATCTATATTCTACAAAAAAGAATATGATTTGAATAGATAGGATGCTCACTTCAATTGATGTTCACATCCAAAGAGTTTTAAGGACTCAACATGTAGTCTTCCTAGCAGAAAAAGAAATTCATTTGAAAATGGAGGTAGCCACTAGGCCATCAGCTCTCCAACAAGTCAACAATGAATCACGGACAGGCAAATAAATACAAGCTACCTCTACATGCCACAGCGTCTGCATGAGAAGAGTTCAAGGACTCAATATATGATAATCGACAGGACAAAAAGCAATCAAATTTCCCGTCACTCTAGCCAAGTTCCAAAATGGGGCGAGCGCGGGATCATTACAGTGGAAGCTTTTCCAATATAGAAGGAAAGGGATTCAATTCGGTTGCAACCTCATTTCACTTCGCCGTGTTTGGCTGCAATGAAATTGATGAAGTTCTTATAATATTCAGATTCCAGTAACCTTACATCACGAGGCAAAATCCCAGGAAGGTAGGAGTTTCGCAATTCAAAGTTGAAAATGCACTCACGTGATCCAGGTAGCGTTGGTGGAGACAAGCGCGACAGCGGGCCGGCGCAATCGCTTGGTGATATTGGGGAAGCTGTCGAGGAACTTGGGCTCGATGACAAGCCAGAAGTCCTGCTCCTTGTTGCGCTCGCCATAGTTGCGGAGGCGCTCGAAGAGAAGCTCCTGGAAGTGCTCCTCCTCGTCCAGCATGAATTTCGCATTCGCAACCACGAAGTGGTACTTGGTGCTCTTAGAGTCGGACCGCTGCTAGTGCAGAGCAAGAGGTGATGAGCAAGTCGTGATTTTGATTCCGACCCATCAAAACAAGAACGGGGAAAGGGAAGGGGAAGATACCTGGGTCGGGCTGATCTGACTGGAGGAGTCGGTGGCGGCCACGGCCGTTACAAAGGGAGGGGAAGGTGGAGGAGAAGACAGGGAAGAGGAGTGCTTCCGGAGGCCGCAGTGGCGAGAAGGAGGAGGAAGAGGACAACTCCACACGGCGACATTCGTATGACCACGCATCGTCGTCCCAGCTACAGGGCTACCCAAGAGGGCAGCTGCGGAGCCAAGAAAGCCACCACCACCGCTCGACATTGCAATATTTCTTCCCCTGTGTCTCGGTCTGGCGATGACGATGAAGAAGAGTGGCGAGCCTTATCTATCCGTATCACTTATCTCTCTGCCAATTTTCCCCCCGATCAATAAAGCATCAGTGATCTGACCAAACAAAAACAAAAAAATAAACGATCGGTGCCCCCTGCTTTCAACTTCCTTTTTGGTTAAATGACACTTTTGTCCTTCTCTTACTATTCTCCTATGGAAATTTTTTTGGAAAAATGACACTTATTAGTCCCTAAACTGGGCGTTCAATATTTATAATTCAGGGGCCAAATTGAACATCTACCAAAAATTTAGTAATCACATTTAGAAAATTGAAAGTTCAGAGTCACATTGAGCAAATTAAAAATTTAGAGACAATATTATACATTAAGCTAAAATTCAAGATTTACATTGAATAAATTAAAAATTCATAAATCACATTACACATTAAGCTAAAATTCATTGGCTATTTATGTCATTATCCCAACTTTTCTCCTTTTCGTCCAACAGTTCAGGTTACATGCAAAACTGGTCCCTCGTTTATGAACTTTTCCTTCAAAATGATGTGGGTACTTCTTCTTTTGTTTCTTTAATGGGTCGCCTTTGTCTCGATGATTTCGACAACGGATTTTGTTCATGTGTAATATAGACATGGAACTTCCATTTCAAAACTCTTGTGACCTTTGAGATTGAGCTAACAACCCATTAAACTAAACCACAAATGCTTAGTTTGTTTGTTGTCGATTATCTTTTGTTTTGTTTTTTGTTCTGTAAGCAAATACTTTTGCGTGTATACGCAACGAAACTTATCATTCGACTCTGGAATTCATAATCTTATGCGATATCAGAGCTCCAAAAATGCTCAAAACAACGAGATCCTGTCATGGCCGAAAGCTCCGCTCAGATAAAACTGTCTTGTCTTCTCCCTCCCTTCATTGATGCCAAAAGCCCAACCGTAATCGCCATCGGTGCAGTTGCCCAACTCTCCCATCAAGCTCTCGCCATCTAACTATACTTCATAGCAACTAAACTTAAGTGGAATATGCGCAGTCTTTCCACTATGATTTCAATCTTCAATTTTTTGTGTGTGTTGCAAATGCACTTTGATAAGAATTCAATTAATTTTTCAATAAACTGCTGACGTGACGCACGGAAATTGGCACATGAAGCTGTAGTAAAAGGTAGAAGTGAAAGGGAGGAGCATGGACATACAAGGCCTCTCCCTACAGCAACTCACGGGAAAATTGTTGAAAAAGTCCTAAATTTATCGCATTTTTGTCAATTATATCATAAACCTTTCGATTTTACCAATTGAGTCTTAAACATTTTTACTTCTTGTCAATTGAGTCCTAAACCTTTTCACTTCTTGCCAGTTGAGTCTATCCAGGTAATTTTGGCCGAAAATCGCTAACGTGACATTGCCGGTGCTGACATTGATCATTTTTAATAATTTTATTATTATTTTTATTTTTGGATTATTTTTTTTATAATTTCTTTTCCGTTTTCCTTTTTTCGTTCCCTACAACAACTTACGAGAAAATTGTCCAAAAAGTCCTAAATTTATTGGATTTTTTTACATTTATATATTAAACCTTTCAATTTTACAGACTGAATATTAAATATTTTCACGTTTTACCAATTGAATCCTAAACCTTTTCATTTCTTGCCAGTTAAGTCTATCCAGGTAATTTTGGTCGAAAATCGCTAACGTGACACTGCCGATGCTGACATTGATCATTTTTAATAATTTTATTATTATTATTTTGATTTTTTTATTATTTTTTTATAATTTCTTTTTCGTTTTCCTTTTTGCATTTCTCTTCTTTGTTTTTTTTCTTCTTCTTCTTCCTCCGATCGCCAGCCTCCTTGATCGTCGACAACTAGCGATAGGGGAAAGCCGGCGAGGCCCGCCCTCGCCGACATCTAGCAAGGACCGACCTCACTAGCCAAGTGAGGGTCGCCTTGCAGGGGTGAGGTCGCCAAGGCAAGCGAGGGCTGACCTAGCTGGCCTTCAGCGAGGCTCGCCCTAGTGAGATCCGGCGAGGATTGGCCTCGCCAGCTTCGGGCGAGGCTCGACAGAGCAACTTCTGGCGAGGCCGACCCTCGCAGGCCTCAGGCAAGGTTCAACTTTGCTAGATCTGGTGAGAGCGAGCCTCGCTCGAGATCAGCGCTCACCAAATGCAAGCGAGGGGATTTCACCCGCCTCGGGGACCTCACCCTTGCGAGGCACTGCGAGACGATCCTCGCTCGGATGGCGAGGTCAACCCTCGCCAGTGGCCGGCGAGATCAGCCCTCACCAGATCCGCGAGGGCGAGCCTCACCGGCTCTCCCTTGCAGTCAGTTGCCGGCCATTGAGGAGGTCAGCGACCAAAGGAAGAAGAAGATGAAAAAAATAAAACAAAGAAAAGAAAAATAAATTTTTAATTTAAAAAATTATTAAAAATTATTCACATCAACACCGACGGTACCACGTAGGACGGTCAACGTCCATGTCAATAATTTTTGGTCAAAATTGGCCGGATAGACTTAATTAGCAAAAAGTGAAAAAGTTTAGAACTCAATTGGCAAAAGTATAATATATTTACGACTTGGTAGACAATTTTCCTAACAACTCACAACCTCTAAATAAATATATGTTTGAACTTGAGAGGAAGGTATATATTTTTCTAGGAATATTCTTTCAACTGTATGTCAAGATATAAGTGTGGGATGCATTCTGCTCTCCATCAACTTTGAATTGATTGGCTTGTGCATAATTAGTTTGGCTCTCCATTTCGAGGACTTCCGGATAAATTAGCTTATGTAAAAGCTGTTCATGGAGAAACCTTGTCGAGGCAGAACCGACGGTAGGAAATTAAACATCACCAAGCTACTAAGAAAAACGATCCAAATTCCAAAATAGTCGCCATCACGCATCAAACCACGAGTCACCATGCAATGAACACAAAAATAGATGGCGAATAACGGGCCGTAAGAAAATATATTACTCAATAATATTAATCTACGGTACAAGCATCGTATATTAAAAGAAACTATAGAATATGAGAGTTTGAGTTGTTGAACCTCGTAAAGAACTTTACAAGCGTTATTTATTCTAGCAAGAGTAGACATTATAAATACTTGAGATGGCACAGGCTAAAAATTATCAAAAACATGAAAAGTCCAAAACACCCATGCACTATGTTCGACTTGTGCTTGACCTGAGTGGGCATGGCCGATGTACCCCAAATAAGCCCTCAAGACACTCACAAAGGATTTGTAAAATTCGGCTTCTTAAGACGGTACGAAAATCCTCATTATTATGATACATCATCAAGTACATACAGGTGATATGGTAGGGGTGGGCAAACACATATTTGGGCAAACTATGAGAGAATAGCCGTAGATCACACGTACATGAAAAGAATCAGGCAAAAGAGGCCAACTTGGGTTTGGGAGGATTGAGCAAGCAAAGGTCGAGGAGAGAATCAACCGAAGTGTAGGGATGGTCAGCGTACAATGTGGAGGCCTCGACATCATCCTCCGTCAGCTCAAAGCTCGTCTGCTCTCCTTTTATGAATATGTTGTGAAGTATCGCCACCGGTATGTTGTCCGGATATGGCAGACCTGATGATCAGTAAATCAAACCACAAAAATTAGGAGATGATTACTTTCTAATTATAACGATTGCCTACGTATCACGCAACATATAATATGTGAGAGATCCTATTCTGTACCATCATCAAAATTCGTGTAGACTTGGCTTATATTTGATCTTGGCGAGATGTCATTAGTCATTACCCATGATTAAGTCTCTATGAGTGTAGGCGAATAACGATACATTTTAATATGTGATCGCTCACATAAACATCCTCTCTCAAAATGAATCGACTAAGCACCTTGCGTTTGTCCTCATGATATAGTCAAAGCAGTAAAAACACTGAATAGTGTTCGGCACGAAGATTCAATGATATGTGCAATAGCTATCATGGCATCTTTAACATTGTGCAGAGAGATCTCAATAGAGAAGCAAATTAATAGAAAAACTCGGGAAAATTAACAAAAAAGTCCTAAATCTATTGTAATTGTGCCAATTCAGTCATAAACATTTTTTCGTGTCAATCGAATCCTAAATCTTTTACATTTGTGTTAATTCAATCCATCCGGCCAATTTGGCCGGCCGGCGCTGACATTAACTTTTTTTATAATATTTTAATTTTTTGAATTTTTTATTATTTTTGCTTTTTTCTTTTCTTTCTCTTTCTTTTTTTTTCTTCCTTTTTCCTCTAGCCAGTCACCAAACCGAGAGACCAGTCAGAGGTGTGGGCCAACGTGATCAACCTTGCCGGGTCAGCAAGGGGAGCCTCGTTATTGCTGCGCGAGGCTTGCCAATTCAGTCAATTCTGGCCAGTGCCGCTAGAGGAAGAAGGAAAGAAAAAAAAACAATTACAAAATTCAAAAAAAATATTAAAATATTATTAAAAATGTCCACGTCGGCACCGGCTATGTCACATCAACGCTGATTGTGCCACGTTAGTGCCAACTTGCTAAAATTGGCCGGATGGACTAAATTGGTACAAATGCAAAAGATTTAAGACTCAACTAGCACGAAAATAAGGTTTATAAGGCCGCGCGGACACCTCGATTATCAAAAAAAAAAAAACAAAAAAAAAAATAAGGTTTATAACTAAATTAACATAATTGCAATAGGTTTAAAAATTTTTTGATAATTTTCCCGAATAACTCAAATCTTACTTTGAGTGAGCTTGACCACATCCTCCTCCGGAATGTGTATCTTTTTAAGAGTCCGTCCAGTCTTTTTCTCCCACATGGAAATCAAGTCTAGCATGGAAACGATGTTCCCTGGAGGTCGGTATATGATCACGCGGTTCGCCACTCTTGGATCTGTCGCTGCCTTTACCGTGTAGAACGCCACATCTTCCTCGTAATTTAGGACGGCTGTACGTACATGTAACCGATGTAGATTACAGGAGGAATGGGACATATACATTATAAAGAAGATTAACACAAAGTCTCTCTCTCTCTACTATGCATATATCTTCTACATATGTATAGTAGATACCTACATATATCCGTACCTCTGGCATCGCCAGTTCCATGAATGACCACATGATCGCGCTGCTCACGGGGATGGAGCAAGTAATCCACAAAGTAAGCAGCGAAAGAGTTGGCAGAGACGTAGGTGTAGGGAATCCCCGCGGCCTCGGTCGCTCTCCTGATCTTCCTCTTGTTCTCCAGCAATGCTTCGAATGGCGGCAGCGCCCCTTTGACCCTGTCCACTTCGTTTCCGTACTCCGACGGAACAAACCTCTTTACATTATACACACACATTAATAAGTATGTACGAGGACTAAGCATGCGCCACTTGCATGCAGCATATATATCATTCAATATGAATTCTATTTAATTAGGATATGACTAGCTAATTTAATTTCACCTGGATGTTGGGGGCTTCTTTAATGGCATCGATGATCTTGAGTTGTTGGAGATGTTGAGGGACAGGGAGAGTCGAGATGACGACATCAACCCGCTGGAGCAGCGACACAAGCTTCTCATGCTCTTCCAAATCACCCTACACCACAGAAAACAAAGTATCTATATATATACACTCGAGAGTCTCACACACAAACACGGACACACACACACACACAAAAGATAATGAATGAATGAATGAGAAAATTATTTCGGTCATAGGTACTTGGACAACGGTAACGTTCATCGATTCGAATTCATGGAGCAACCGTTGCTTGGAAGGTTCGGAATTGATGGAGCGGACATAAGCAAAAGTAGGGTGGCCCATGGAAAGGGAGGCCTTCACCATGAACTTGCCCAGGTATCCACTCGCTCCGAATATCAATATCTTCTCCTTCTCCACCTTCTTCTCGCTCATAACAGTAACATTAGCCGTGGATTGGAAACCCTCGTCCTTCATATTCCCGTTATATTCTCAGCCTCGTACGGACCCTCTCTCTCTCTCTCTCTCTCTCTCTCTCTCTCTCTCTCTCTCTCTCTGCGAGTCCATCTGCGTGGCTGCAGGGCCTTTTTATATGCGAAAACTTCATATGGTCGGTGAGGTCGATCACAAACAGTTTTGAGTACTGTCCCAACTACCGCATCAGACTAAGCTAGCCAAGCATGAATCACACCATTTGTCTAAATTGATTCTCACAATACCAAAAACATAATCTGATTAATCGTGTTTGACACAGATATGCAAAACACAGTTTGGAAATGGACTTTAATCGTGTTAATATTCGATGAAGGGGCAAATTTTCAGCATGAAAACAATAAATAAAGATTTTTACCCTTTAGAAAGCATGAAAAGGAAATACGTTCATGTAGCCATTGCCCTATTCAAGTCGACCCTTTTATGTAGGGGAAAAAAAGAAAAAAGAAATGATTGAGTGATAGTCCTTAATATACTGTGAAAACAACCGCGTGTTCTGGATCACAAAAAATATATAAAAAATAATCATAAATTATTGTAGGGTTCACTTCTTTAAAAATTTATGATTCACAATATATTATTACTCTCACAGTGGCCAAAAATTACTATGCTAGCAAAGCCAGAAAAAAAAAAAGAATTGTTTGTGACGGTCAAAGAGAACATTTTATATGCCAAAATTGATAAGTCAACGAAAACATTTTCTGGTCAAAGAGAACGTTCATTTTATGGAAATGAGGGACGGTCAAAAGCTAGCAAGAAAATTTTCCTTTCGCCAACACAAGCGCGTGGAAATTTCCAAGCCAAACACAGGTCTCTTTCTCTCTCGTGAAAATGTGTGGCAGAGGGTTGACCATCCATTTTTCAAGACGACGGTACGGTTATGCAAGCGTTTAGCTTTAATGGATGAAAAAGTCATGATTTTTACTCAAAGGGTTTTTCCACCGATCCTTGAGGCTACCAGCAAATCTGCTGACGAATATGAAAGTGAATTCTCTAATTCAAGAAGGAAAAAACACTTCTAGAAATTATTCATCTTTTTAATATTTTTATATTTTTTTTTCTTTTCTTTTCTTTTTATCTTTTTTGTCTTTTTTTCTTTTCTTTTTTCTTTTTCTTTTCTTTCTTTTTATTCTTCCTTCTTCTTCCATTCACCGGTCGCCAGCCTTTGTGACGGCCGACCTCAGACGAGGCCGAGCTCGCCAGATCCAGGCGAGCTAGAGCCTCACCAACCTCTCCATGCCCAGCGAGCTCACGCTTCACACTTGCAGCCTCGACCTCATCGCCTTGCTACCTTGCCTTCAAGCTCGCGCCTCAACCTCCCCCGAGGCCGGCGAGCTCAAGGCTCAGCCGATCCAAGCAAGCCTGATCTCCGCCGAGGCCGGCGAGTTGGAGTTCGCCAACTCGAGCTCCGTTGAGGCCAGCAAGCTCGCTGTTCGCCAGATCCAGGCGAGCTCGCGCTCGAGCGAGGCCGGCGAGCTTGAGCTTGCTTGTGGCCGTCGCTAGGCGAGCCTTGAGCTTGCTTATGGCCGTAGCCGGCCGATCGTGGTAGAGGAAGGAGCAAAAGGAAAAGAAAATAAAAAATAATTAATGGTTCGAATTTTTAAAAATAAAAAAATTTATGAAAAAATTTGATTTTTTTTTGCCTGAAATAAAGTCATGAGCTTGAACTATGAAAAAACCTATATTTTTTTGGGATAATGATACAAATGGTCCATAAACTTTGGCCGAATATGTAACGTGGTCCTTCAACTTTTAATTTATTCAATATGGTCCATAAACTTTACATATGTAATGTGATATCTGAACTTTTAATTTGTTCAATGCGATGCTTGAGCTTTCGGTGCATATTCAATTCAGTCCCTCAACTATATGAAAATATTTAATGTTGTCCTTCCATCAATTCAAGTTCAGGAATAATATTGAATATTTTCATATAGTCTAGGGACTATTGAACATATACCAAAAGTTCGGAAATAACATTGAACAACTTAAAAGTGTAGGAATGACATTGCACATTGGACTAAAGTCCAGGGGTCATATTCCACAAATTAAAATTTCAGGAATCACATTACATATTGGGACAAAGTTCATGGACCATTTGTGTCATTTTTCCGATTTTTTCCTATGACTTTCTATATGAATAGTAAGTTTGAATTATCAAGTCACTATAGTAAATGTTTTTCTATGTACTCAGTAATCTTGCACGTTACCAAAGAAAGTACCTATTCTTGGCTAGTGATATTCTTTATTGATTAGAGGGATACTATGAAAAATATAACTTCCAACCTATCATAAAGTAGTTTGTTCTAATTACTTGGTATATTGAATTACTTTCCTAAGTAAAGATTACTACGCCGGAAGTTGCTTTTCTCTATAAACCATATAAAGTTTCAGCAATCAAAGTTATTCAAAGTGCTCTAGAACATTTAATGAGCCAAAAATCACTTGATGGGTTAAGTGAGGAAGGGATACTTGATTTGTTTAATGAAAGAAATACTTTATGAAAATTAAAATCTTATCAATTATGTAATTATAACCAGATGATACGCTCATAATTTTATGTTTGTTAAGAAGCTACTCATATCCATCAATCAATTTCATATATTATCAAATAATCTTTTATTTCCATTCTCAAAACTTTAAGTTATAAACACTTCAAGTTCCGGGGTTTTTTTTTTAGGGGGGCTCAGAATTCCGAATTTAAGGATGCGTTTGCTTGAAGGAAAGTGCTTTCCGAGAATTAGGTTTTCGGACTTTCACCTGTTTTATATGCCAAAATTGATAAGTCAACGAAAACATTTTTCGGTCAAAGAGAATATTCATTTTATGGAAATGAGGGACGGTCAAAAGCTAGCAAGAAAATTTTCCTTTCGCCAACACAAGCGCGTGGAAATTTCCAAGCCAAACACAGGTCTCTTTCTCTCTCATGAAAATGTGTGGCAGAGGGTTGACCATCCATTGTTTAAGACGGCGGTACGGTTATGCAAGCGTTTAGCTTTATGGATGAAAAAGTCATGATTTTTACTCAAAGGATTTTTCCACCAATCCTTGAGGCTACCAGCAAATCTGCTGACGAACTCGAAAGTGAATTCTCTAATTCAAGAGGGGGAAAACATTTCTAGAAATTATTCATTTTTTTAGTATTTTATATTTTCTTTTCAATTCTCTGTCTTTTTTTTTCTTTTTTTCGTTTTATATTTTCTTTTCAATTCTCTGTCTTTTTTTTTCTTTTTTCGTTTTTTTTCTTTTATTTCTTTTTATTTTTCGTTCTTCTTCCTTCGCCGGTCACCAGCCTTTGTCACGGCCGACCTCAAGCGAGGCCGAGCTCGCCAAATCCTCGCCAACCTCTCCATGCCCAACGGGCTCACGCCTCAACCTTGCAGCCTCGACCTTGTCGCCTTGCGACTTGGCCTTCAAGCTCACGCGGCCTCGACCTCGTCGCCTTGCGACTTGGCCTTCGAGCTCGAGGCTGAGTCGATCCAAGAGAGCTCGATCTCCGCCGAGGCTAGCAAATTGGAGTTCGCCAACCCGAGCTCCGTTGAGGCTGGCTAGCTCGCGATTCGCCAGATCCAGGCGAGCTCGCAGCTCAGCTGAGGCCGACAAGCTTTAGCTTGCCTGTGGCCGTCACCGGGTGAGCCTTAAGCTTGGTTATGGCCGTCACTGGCCGATCGTGGTAGAGGAAGGAGGAAAAGGAAAGAAAATTTAAAAAATAATTAATAATTCGAATTTTTTTAAAATAATAAAAAATTATGAAAATTTTCCATTTTTTTTGCCCAAAATAAAGTTTTGAGCCTGAACTATGAAAAAACCTATATTTTTTTGGGATAATGACACAAATGGTCCATCAACTTTGGCTGGATATGCAATGTGGTCCTTGAACTTTTAATTTGTTCAATATGGTTCATAAACTTTACCCTATTGTGCAACGTGATCTCTAAACTTTTAATTTGTTCAATACGGTACTTGAGCTTTCGATACATGTTCAATTCAGTCCCTAAACTATATGAAAATATTTAATGTGTTCCTTCCGTCAATTCAAGTTTAGGGATAATATTGAATATTTTTATATAGTGTAAGGATTATTAAACATATACTAAAAGTTCGGGAATAACATTGAACAACTTAAAAGTGTAGGAACGGCATTGCACATTAGGCTAAAGTGTAGGGGCACATTGAACAAATTAAAATTTCAGGGATCATATTGCACATTGGGACAAAATTCATGGACCATTTATGTCATTTTCCCGATTTTTTCCTATGACTTTCTATATGAATAGTAAGTTTGAATTATCAAGTCACTATAGTAAATGTTTTTCTATGCACTCGTAATCTTGCACGTTACCAAAGAAAGTACCTATTCTTGGCTAGTGATATTCTTTAATGATTAGAGGGATACTATGAAAAATATAACTTCCAACCTATCATAAAGTAGTTTGTTCTAATTACTTGGTATATTGAATTACTTTCCTAAGTTTAGATTACTACGCCGGAAGTTACTTTTCTTTATAAAACATATAAAGTTTCAGCAATCAAAGTTATTCAAAGTGATCTATAACATTTAATGAGCCAAAAATCACTTGATGTGTTAAGTGAGGAAGGGATACTTAATTTGTTTAATGAAAGAACTACTTTATGAAAATTTAAATCTTATCAATTATTTAATTATTGATGTAGCTAGCAAGGATCACCTAGAGGGGGGTGAATATGTGATCTTAAACAATTTTTGTCAAATTATGCGGAAATGAAATATCACAGTTGAGTCTGAATAAACTTTAGATTTAGGACAGATTATATAGACGGTGTTCTTGATGTGCAGTGTGTAAATTAAGAGATAAGAGATAAAACAAACGGCACACAAGTTTATAGTGGTTCGACTTATAGCAAGCCCACGTCCACTCTCCCACGCTGACAGCCTACCGGCTAAATTTCACTATGTAATCAAGAGGAATTACAGCTTTTGAGTGACAGCACTCTTGTGTATGATAGGACTCTCTATCTCACATAATCACTCTTACAAACTATCCCTCAAGATCTTAATTTTTGACTCAGAAAGACAAGAGAAATGATCGAAGTATACTTAGACTTCGGACTTGTTGATTCTTGATTTTGTACTTCTTTCTACTGCTCGTTGATCTCCTTAAATACTCCTCTGCTTCCAAACTAGCCGTTGGACAGCTTTCAGAGGATCATCTTCCAATCTTCACCTTGGACAAATTTGTATAAAAAAGATTGAGTAACCGTTGGATGACAGATTCTGAATCCTGCTGATTCTGGCCGCCCATACAATCAGAATCTTAGTTTTCATAAGTAGAGCTTTTTCTGTTATAATGCATATTTATCGTAGTATTTGATTGTCAATCAATTATAGCCTTAGATTGAAATAATCAAACCTTTCCTTCTGTGAAATCCATACCAGATCACTAGCTGTTATGTTTTCGTTCTGAATTCTATGTCTGCGTCTGAATAATTTTTGCGTTTGCGTCTGAATAAATTCTGCGACTGCGTCTGAATAAATTGTGCATCTGCATCTTAGAACTAAGATTATGTGGGCCTTCAATAATATATGAACTTATTTTTGCCAGCTTGTAAAGTCTGAAAAACTTCCTTATGAGCTTTCAGAATATATACATACCTGGAATAAAATAGTTCAGAATAAGTATCAGATTTACAATAACATGAAAGGTTTTGTCAACTTCAAAATCAATAGGAATTTTCCTCAACAATCTCCCCATTTTTGATGATGACAAAACTTCTTTGCAAATTGAATCAATATGAAATTAATTTGAAATAAATAAGCATAATAGGCGCATGAAGCACAGATTGAAATTGAAAGAGCAAACTCCGTTGATATCTGTGTCTTTTTCTTCCTTTGTATATAACCTGCATATGATTTGCGTTAGTATGGCAAATCTGCATATAATTTCTCCCCATTTTTGTCATCAGCAAAAATAATAATAGAAAGAAGAAAGCATTGATATTAACCATCCAAACAGTCTAACAAAAGGAATTGTAAAGATATTATAGAACCAACATTTGAAAGAGATGGGTTTAAAATGGTGAAAAACAGGCTATTTCTTGGAAGAGGTTCGAATGAGTTGAAAGTTTTCCAATATGGAGACAGTTTCCTCAATCTTCGAAGAACATTCACCCATAGCTTCCTCAATCTTCGAATGAGCACAGAGCAATGGCTTCCTCAAGTTCTGCTTTGTCTGTTGCTGCGTGAAGACGTTAAGTCTTGTTGTTTTCCTCAACAATTTTCTGTAGATTCTTTACATCTTGTTCAAGTGCAGCTTGCTTATCTTTGATCTCGAGTAGAAGAGAGAGAATGGTCTGCTTTTCTAAGGGCTGTTCCTGGACATTGGCTTGTTCAGACTGATCGAACCCAGTTGCTGCTTCTGGTGGAATCTCCCCCTGAACAGGTGAATGGTCTGCAGAAATATGTTCTTCAGGAACTGGTTCTGAAACCTTTAAAGTTGGTTCGGAAACATGTTATGGACCATCAGTATGTTCTGTTTCAAAGTGCTCTACATCATCGCTTTCATCTTGCAAAAGAATTTTTCGTTTCTTCCTGTACACCTTGAGTGGAGAGTCAGTTTGCTTGCTTGCTATTGCTGTTCTTTTTCTTTGCCCTTTCTCTTTATCACTTGTCTTTCTAACAGATTGTGCCTTGGAAGGTTGAGCATCCTTTCCTCTTGTTGAGCTTACCCTTTCCCTTATATAATCAAACTACTTCATCTTGGAAAGCATTCTTTCTCCAACAAACATACAAGGTACAAGGTTTTTGCACATCTTAGCAGGAATAGATATCTTTAAGAACATAAAAATGCGAGAGATGAGAGCACCATACGGAAGTTGGCCCTTGTCCTTTTGCAATGTTCTGTACATGTGGAGAATGATAATATGAGGAAGAGAGAAGGATTGTCCTTTCAAGATTGCCCAAATAAGCTTGATTTCTAAGTTGGATAAGTCAGTTTTAGAGGCTGCTTTAGGCTTCAAACAATTGATAATGATCTTATGTAAGATCACAGATCTTTTGGACAAATTAGAATAGGAAAGATGTCGTTTAGAGCCTTGAGCAAAGTTTTGATTCTCTGAAGCTACCTTGGAAGCATCTTCTAGGCTTACTATCAATGGAGTAAACTTGTAATGTTTTGCTCCAATTATCAATGTCAGCTCTTCCGCTTTCAAATCGAACTTTTTGTCACCAAGAGTGAATTAAATCCAGTTGGGTGACAAAATGGAAAGATTAGAATAAAAGTAGGCAGTCAGTTCAGCATATACATTGGCAGATTGCAGACAAAATTCAAAAATCCCCAATTTCTCAAACAGATGTTTCACTGAGATGCCAGCCTTTTTAAGGTAGTCGAAATCCACTGTTCTATGGTTCATAACCCCTCTTGCAAGTAATAACTTATAGCAGACATTATGCTTAGTACTTCTGAATAATCCTCTAATACCTTACACACTAGATGCAATGCCAACCTTCATTTCAAAAATATCAAAGAATCAAGCATCATCATCAAGAATTACAAATTTGGATGCACTGGTGGATTTAGGGCTTATTTGAATAAATTTCTTGTCAAAAGGAGTGGATGATTCTCCAACCTTCTCCTTGCCCTTTATGGAAGTAGGCTCTTTTAGAGTAGTGCTTGTCTGATCGTGATCAATTTTAGTGTAAAACTGAGAATAACTTTGCACAAGATTTGCTTCAAAGAAAAAACCATTGTCTTTCAGACATTCTTAAAGGATCGATGCAAAATCATTATTTCTTTTCAACCTTTGATAAGCATCCCACACATGTTTGATGTTATTGAAGAGAAAATCAATTTTACCGGTGGTTTTGGGTTGCGACAATCGTTATGGTGGTGTCGCTTCTGAAGGGTCGGGTTGTTGGTCCGATTTTGTGTCTGAAATTTCCATGTACTCTGTCGATGCTGTAGACTTGGAGTCTTGGTTGAGAATCCGCGAAGATCTTCTTTTGAAAGGTATTTTGATCACTTCTAGAGCAGAAAGATTCGATCTTGGAGAAGGATGGGGAGTAGACTCTGAGTATCGCGAAGGGTTGGAGAGAAAAAGTTCGTACTAATAGGGTTTTGAAAAGAAAATGACAGGTTTATAAAAGAGGAGGACGGAAGAAAAACCACTTTTGGACAATATAAAAAGTGAATCCAAATATGTAGGAAGGAAATATACTTTTTGAAGCACAAACAATTACGATAATATTATAACAATATATTTAGCACAATTAATCAGATAAATTAGAATACATACTTGATTTGCTTCCTAAAGTAACAAATATGAAAATATTTTGCCAGAAATGCCAAAAATATACCCACCAAAATTTGAATTAAGGACGTACCTTTCTTTGTAAGTCTGAAAAAGATATTCAGACTGAGAACATTTGATCTGAAAAATTCCTGTCTATCAAATACTTCAAGAAAATGGATAAGTAATGCATAGTTTGTTTCTAATGTACTCAAATGAAGACTTATCAAGAGGTTTTGTGAATATATCAGCTAATTGATTCTTAGAATTAATGAATTAAATATTCACATCACCATTTTGAACATGATCTCAAATGAAATGATGCTTGATTTCAATATGCCTAGCACGAGAATGAAGAATTGGGTTCTTGGTCAAATTAATAGCACTTGTGTTGTCACATTTGATTGCAACACTTGAATCTTCAATGGCGAAGTCTCGCAACTACTACTTCATCCACAGAATTTGTGCATAGCAACTTCCCAAAGCTACATATTCTGCTTCTGTTGTAGAAAGTGCAACTGTATTTTGCTTCTTTGAGTACCAGGATACCAACATATTCCCAAGCAGTTGACATATTCCTATAGTACTTTTCCTGTCCACTTTACATCCAGCTAAATCAACGTCAGAATAACCAGTAAGAATAAAATCTGAATCTTTGGAATACCAAAGACCGAACATTGGATAAGTTCCAATGTATTTGATTATCCTCTTTACCACAGAAAATGAGACTCCCTTAGGTCTGATTGAAATCTTGCCCACATACAGACACTAAAAAGTATGTCGGGTCTAGATGCAATAAGATACAATAATGAATCTATCATGCTTCTATATACCTTCTGATCAACCTTTTTACCATTTTCATCTTTGTCCAATTTGAAAGAATAAGACATGGAAATGTCTGTTTTCTTGCAATTTTGCAATCCAAACTTCTTGACAATCTCCTTTGCATACTTCTCTTGGCAAATGAATGTACCATATTTGGTTTGTTTCACTTGTAGGCCAAGAAAGAATATTAATTTGCCCATCATACTCATCTCGAACTCATTCTGCATATTCTTAGAAAATTCTTTGCAAAGCAGTTTGTTAGAGGATCCAAAGATGATATCATCAACATAAATTTGAACGAGCAGAAAGTCCTTTCCTTTTTCTCTTAATGAATAAAGTTGTATCAACCTTACTTTTAGTGAAGTCATTTTGCAGAAGGAAGTTACTTAACCTCTCATACCAAGCATGTGGTGCTTGTTTCAGACCATAAAGGGTCTTTTTGAGTTTATAGACATAATCAGTCTTCCTTGATTCTTCGAAGCCAGGTGGTTGTTCCACATATACTTCTTCTTTGAAATATACATTTAGGAAAGCACTTTTCACGTCCATCTGAAATAATTTAAAGTTATGGAAACAAGCATAAGCTAGTAGTAGCATAATGGCTTCTAAGCTTCTAACCTTGCAATTAGTGCATATGTTTCATCATAATCTATGCCTTCTTTTTGAGAATAGCATTTTGCTACCGATCTTGCTTTGTTTCTTGTGACTTTCTCTTTATCATCCAGTTTGTTTCTGAATACCCATTTTGTTTCAATTACCGGATGATTTTTTGATCTTGACACAAGCTCCCATACTTTATTGATTCTGAACTGCTGAAGTTCCTCCTGTATAGCTTCGATCCAGCTTTCATCTGATAATGCTTCACCAACTTCTTTTGGTTCTATTTCTGATATCAATGCCAAGTTGTTGATGTTCTCCCTATATTTAGATCTAGTCTTGATACCATTTTCTATTTTTCCAATGATGAGATTCTTCGGATGACTGGATTTATGTTTCTAGTTTCTATCAAATTTTTCCTTCTGAATATCATCAGACTCTGAAGATTCTAATTGAGTTTGGATTGTATCTTCTTTTTCTTCTTCTATGGATTCGTCGATCTTTGGAGATTCCTGTTGAGCTTCTTGAATGTTGGAAGATAGTTCAGATTCATCTTTGTGAGTCTGAATATTTTCATCAAACCTTGCATTCATTGTTTCTTCCACAGTCTGAGAATTCTTATTGAAGACTCTGTATGTTTTACTTGTAGTAGAATATCCAAGGAATAATCCTTCATCTGCTTTCTCATCAAACTTGCCAGAGTGGTCATTTGGATTTTTGAATATAAAGCATTTACAACCAAACATACGAAAATATGAGATATTGGGCTTTCTACCTTTGTAGAGCTCATAGGGGGTTTTCTCAAGAATGGGTCTAAGAAAAACTCTATTAATGATATAACATGCTGTAAAAACTACATCTGCCCAGAAATGAAAAGGAATCTTGCTTTCAATCAACAAAGTTCTTGTCATTTCTTGCAAAGAACGATTTTTCGTCTCCACAACACCATTTTGTTCTGGTGTATAAGGAGTAGAAAAATTGTGTTGAAAGCCATTTTCCTCACAAAAATTTGAAAAATTTTGATTTTCAAATTCTCCTCCATGATCAGTTTTAATGTAGGAAATGGTATAGCCCTTTTTATTCTAAACTCTTTTTGCAAATTTTGAAAAATATGAAAGTGCTTCATTTTTATGAGCAAGGAAGAAACCCAAGTAAATCTTGTGAAGTCATCAACAATAATTAAATAATATTTCTTACCATCAATACTTTGTGTTCTGGTTGGTCCAAATAGATCCATATGAAGAAACTGCAAAGCACGATTGGTGGAAACATGATGTATAGATTTAAAAGAGTTTCTTACTTGTTTTCCTAGAGTGCATGCATTGCATAACTCTGTTTTCTTATATTTCAAATCTGGTAAACCTTGAACCAATTACTTGTTTGAGATCTTTGAGATTTGTTTCATACCGATATGCCCCAATCTTCTGTACCATAGATCTTCATCCTCTTTGATTGAGATCAAGCAATGAGTGGAGTTTAGATTGACATCTAGAAGATAAATATTGCCATGTCTTTTTCTTGTGAATATTTGAGAAGAATCTTTGCTTGTTCCTGAGCATATATCTTCTTGAAAATTGATTCTGAAACCTGTATCACATAGTTGGCTTATGCTTATCAAGTTGTAGTTGAGTACTTTTTACCAATGAAACATCATTGATTGTGAGTCCTCCAATTTCAACCGTTCCTTTGCCAGCTATTTTTCCTTTGTTATTTCCTTCAAAGGAAACTTTTCCACCATTCAGGTTTTGTAGTTCAACGAATATGCTTGGATCTCTTGTCATGTGTCTAGAACATCCATTGTCTAGGTGCCACTTTCTTTTTCTCTTTGTGGTAACCTGCAAAAATCACAACATCTCAAGTTTTCTTTGGTACCCAAATTTGTTTGGATCTTTGAGCATTAGTATAGGCTGTCTTAACAAAGTCTCTTCGAACAGGTCTCCAGACCTTAGGACATTCGTTCTCAAAATGTTATAGATCTCCATATTTTGAGCACTTGAGTGCACTACGGCCAACAAGTTTGACAAAATTCCTTTTGAAATGGTTTTTATAAGCTTGTTGAGGAGGCCTTTGTCTTAATCTCTCCTTGACCTTTGGAAAATCAATCAAGCTATCACTTTCCTTCACAAATCCGAGACCAAATTTGTTATAGTAAGGAATTTGGATAGAAAGGATATGTTTCAAGGTTTTTGAACCTTTTGAAAACTTGGAAGTAATTTCTGAAACTTTCTTTTTCAAAATAACATTTTCTTTGGAAAGAAAATCTCGACTTTCCTTGACTTGATGAAATTCTTTTTGAAGGAAATCGATTTTTTCTTTTTGTGAAACATCATATTGCCTCAGTGATGAATTTTCCTTTTTCAAAGAAGAGATTCTTTTAAGAGCAGTTTTAAATTCAAAGCATAATTCATCAATATAATTTAATACTTCAATAGGCATATCAGAATACTTTACCTCAATTTTCACTTTAGGATCAGAATCTGAATTTGAGTTTGAGTCTGACTTAACCATTGGGCAGAAATTTGAAATATCTTCATCACTGTCTTCGCACTCTGTATCACTCCAGGTTTCTGCTTTTAAGACTTTCTTTACTTTCTCAAATTTGGTCTTCTTTTTCAAAAGTAGACAATTTGGCTTGATATGTCTACGTTTCCTACATTGAAAGTATATTACATCATTTGATCTCTCTATTTCATCGAGAGACTTCTTCTTCTCAAAAGGCTTCTTCCCTTTGAGATTTCTTCCTTTGATTTTCATCTTCTTATACTTCTTTATGAAGAGAGCTAGTTCTTCATCGTCAACATCTTCATCTTCAGAATATGCATCAGAATCAATGTTAGTTTTTAATGCAATTGACTTATTACCTCTGGATTCATTCTCCTAATTTCATTGCTTAGTCTCATAAGATTAAAGAGTTCCAATTAACTCACTCACTGATAGAGGCTTGATCCTTTGTATCTCTCGAAGAGATGTTTTGATATTATCACACTGCTTTGTCAGTCCTCTCAGTAGTTTGTTGACTTTCATCGCATCTGCGACTAGTTGTCCTTGATATGCAAGGCCATTTACTATGTCAGCAAACCTATCATACATATCAACTACTGATTCTCCAGGCTTCATTTTGACAGATTCATATTGACCAAGCAGAAGATTGATTTGAGTTTCCTTGGCTCGATCTCTTCTTTCATAAATAGTGTGGAGAGCATCCCAGATTTCCTTGGCTGATTCACAATAGGCAATTTTTTTATATTCAATAGATGATAAAGCACAGTAGAAAGAATAAATTGCATTGGAATCTAAAGCTTTTCTTTTAGATATCTCAGTTTGAGATGATGGAGGATCTGCTACTTTGCTTCCGTCCGCCTTTTCTTTTGACTCAGAAGATTTTGGATTGACTCCTCTTACGATGATATCCCATTGTATGTGATCAATTGACTTTATGAATGCCTTCATCTTTTTCTTCCGGACACTATGTTCCTTGCCATCGAAATATGGTGGTCTGTTGTTGCTTTGTCCTTCAATGAGCCTTGGAGCACTCAAGCTAGCCATATAGATCGTTAGCTCAAAAGTAAAACACTTCAATAAATAAGCAACCCGCTCTGATACAAATTGATGTAGTTAGCAAGGATCACCTAGAGGGGGATGAATAGGTGATCTTAAACAATTTGTGTCAAATTATGCTAAAATAAAAGATCACAGCTGAGTCTAAATAAACTTCAGATTCAAAACAGATTATATAGACGGTGCTCTTAATGTGTAGTGTGTAAATTAAGAGATAAGGGATAAAAAAAAACTGCACACAAGTTTATAGTGGTTTGGCTTATAGCAAGCCTACGTCCACTCTCCCACGCTGACAGCCTACCGGCTGGATTTCACTATGTAATCAAGAGGGATTACAGCCTTTGAGTGACAGCACTCTTGTGTATGATAGGATTCTCTATCTCACACAATTACTCTTACAAAATATCTCTCAAGATTTTAATTTTTGGCTAAGAAAGACAAAAGAAATGATCGGGGTATGCTCAGACTTTGGACTTGTTGATTCTTGATTCTGTACTTCCTTCTGCTGCTCGTTGATCTCCTTAAATACTCCTCCGCTTCCAAACTAGCAGTTGGACAGCTTTCAGAGGATCATCTTCCAATCTTCACCTTGGACAGATTTGTATAAAAAGGATTGAGTAGCCGTTGGATGACAGATTCTGAATTCCGCTGATTCTGGTAGCCCATACAATCAGAATCTTGATTTTCATAAGTAGAGCTTTATCCGTTGTAATGCATACTTGTCGTAGTATTTGATTGTCAATCAATTATAGCCTTAGATTAAAACAATCAAACCTTTCTTTCTGTGAAATTCATACCAGATCACTAACTGTTATGTTTTCATTTTGAATTCTGCATCTGCGTCTGAATAATTTTTGCGTCTACGTCTGGATAAATTCTGCGACTACGTCTGAATAAATTCTACGATTGGGTCTGAATAAATTCTGCGTCTGCTTCTCAGAACTAAGATTATGTGGGTCTTTAATAATATATGAACTTCTTATTTTACCAACTTGTAAAGTCTGAAAAACTTCCTTCTGAGCTTCCAAAATCCATACATACCTGGAATAAAATAGTTCAGAATAAGTATCAAATTTACAACAACATGAAAGGTTTTGTCAACTTCAAAATCAATAGGAGTTTTTCTCAGCAATTATAACCTGACGATATGCTCATAATTTTATGTTTGTTAAGAAGCTACTCATATCCATCAATCATTTTCATCTGCTATCAAATAATCTTTTATTTCCATTCTTAAAACTTTAAGTTATAGACACTTCATATTCCAAGGTTTTTTTTTTAGGGAGGCTCAGAATTCCGAGTTTAAGGGTGCGTTTGTTTGAGGGAAAGTGCTTTTCGGGAATTCGTTTTTTGGACTCTTACCCATTTGGTTCGCCGAAAATGATAAATTAACCGAAAACATTTTCCGATCAGAGAAAACATTCATTTTTATGGAAATGAGTGACGATCAAAAGCTAGCGACAAAATTTTCCTTTCTCCAACACAAGCACGTGGAAATTTCCAAGCGAAACATGGGTCTCTTTCTCTCTCATGGAAATGTGTGGCTAAGGGTTGACCATCCATTTTTCAAGATGATGGTACGGTTATGCGAGTGTTTTCCTTTAATGAATGAAAATTCATGATTTTTCTACAAAAGATTTTTCCACCAATCCTTGAGTCTACCAGTAAATCTGCTGACGAACTCGAAAGTGAATTCTCTAATCCAAGAAGGGGAAAACACTTCCAAAAATTGCTCATTTTTTAATATTTTATATGTTCTTTTCTTCTCTTTTTGTTTTTTTTTTCTATTTTTCTTTTCTCTTTTCTTTTTCTTTTCTTTCTTTTTATTTTTCCTTCTTCTTCCCTCACCGGTTGCCAGCCTTTGTGACAACCGGCCTCAGGCGAGGCTGAGCTCGCCAGATCCTAGCTAGCAAGCTAGAGCCTCGCCAACCTCTCCATGCCCAGCGAGCTCACGCCTCACACTCGCAGCCTGACCTCGTCGCCTTGCGACCTGGCCTTCGAACTCGCGCCTTGACCTCGCTTGATGCCGACGAGCTCGAGGCTCGGCCAATCCAAGCGAGCCCGATCTCCGTCGAGGCCAACAAGTTGGAGTTCGCCAACCCAAGCTCTGTTGAGGCAGGCGAGCTCGCGGTTCGCCAGATCCAAGCGAGCTCGAGCTTGCCTATGGCCGTCGCCGGCCAATCATGGTAGAGGAAGGAGGAAAAAGAAAAGAATAGTAAAAAATGATTAATAATTCGAATTTTTTAAAATAATAAAAAAAATTATGAAAAAATTTGATATTTTTTTGCCTTAAATAAAGTTATGAGCTTGAACTATGAAAAAACCTATATTTTTTTGGGATAATGACACGAATGGTCCATGAACTTTGGCCGGATATGCAATATGATCCTTCAACTTTTAATTTATTCAATATGATACATGAACTTTATCCCAATGTGCAATGTGGTCTTCTGAACTTTTAATTTGTTTGGCAAAAGTACACTACAAGTGCCATAACTTGTGTACGGCGCTCACTTTAGTGCCATAACTTTTTTTTGGATCACTTTAGTGCTAAAATTTTTGAAAAACGATCACTTAAGTGCTAAAATTTTTGAAAAATGATCACTTAAGTGCCAACTCCGGCGCCGTACACAATTTTTCTCCGGAAATCTGACGTGACATTTTTTTTATTAATTTCTAAAGCTGACGTGGCTCGCCGGAGTCTCGCCGGAGATTGGCACTTAAGTGATCGTTTTTCAAAAATTTTAGCACTTAAATGATTGTTTTTATAAAATTTTAGCACTTAAGTGATCGTTTTTCAAAAATTTTAGCACTAAAGTGATCCAAAAAAAAGTTATGACACTTAAGTGATCGTTTTTCCTCCGACTTGGCACCAAAGTGATCCGAAAAAAAGTTATGGCACCAAAGTGAGCGCCGTACATAAGTTATAGCACTTATAGTGTCCTTTTGCCTAATTTGTTCAATGCGATGCTTGAGCTTTCGGTACATGTTCAATTCAATCCCTAAACTATATGAAAATATTTAATGTGTTCTTTCCATCAATTCAATGAATAGACCCAATGTGCAATTGGAGAAGTATAAATAGACCCTATTCCAAAAAGTTCGCGACAAAAAGTTTTTTTTTTTTTGGGTGAAGTAATTCGCGACAAAAAGTTTGTGATAGCTATCTCGAAAAATCTAGCACTTATAGTGAGATCTCACCCGGAACCGCGCATTCTCGGGGTGCTAACCTTAGGGGTAAGGTCATTACGGGATTGAGTTCGCACGACCAAAGGACTCAACCTTGGTTCGACCTTCGACCATAAGGATTGACGAGGAAATGTTTTGGGCCAACAGAGACCGATCTATTTGATTGATCGTGTCCGAAGGGAACTAGCGACAGACCCTCGCAATTATATCACAACCGAGATCGCCTTGGTTTGAGTAAACTTAAACGTGATTTGACTTAGTGTAGGTCACGGATCGAGAGCGCGTAATCCCAACGAGCCACCCGTTAGCGAGAGGTAAGTTAAAGTCTCGATTGTTCGATTCTAGTCATTTCTTAGAATTTGGGCCCGGGAATCGAGAATTTTGAAAGCGACAATTTTGAGCGGCCGATGACGTTTTTGGCATGGCCAACCTTGGGGCCACCCATTTCTGTAAAAAAATGGGTTTCGATTCGGGACCGGAAAAATGACCGTTTTGCCCCTGGGACCGCAAACGAATTTTACGGACTGGATTAAGTTGGTGGACTGAGAATTACCCAGTATGGCCGAAAATTTGAAGGACAAGAATGCCCCTCTCCCTTTTTGGTCAATTACTCTTTTGCCCCTAGAATTAATGGATAAGGTTGATCGTGGGCCATCGGATTTTGGATAAGATCAAATCTTGGCCATTAGATCGGAGAGGTAGTTGATGGGTATGTTGGTAATTTCCGGTGGGATTTTAGAGTCAATTATTGGGGGTAGAATATTTATATTCATTTCTCTCTCTCTCCCTCATGATTCAATCCTCTCTCTCTCTCCTCACCCCCACCGAACCGGTTCTCTCTCTCCCCTCTCCCCCGTGCGTGAGCCACCTTGGCCGGCCACCAGCTCGCCGCCGCCTAGTCGCCACCCTCCCGCCGTTCACGATTGCCGCTTTTCCTCTTTCCCGGCCAAGCATCACCACCGTCCGCCTGTCTATCTCTTCCCGTTCGCTATTCCGAACAGCCCCGCCACCACCGAGCCACCCCTGGCCATCCTCCCCTACCCTGTACGACCTGACCGCCGCCCCCAGCAGGCCGATCACCGCCCGCCAGCCACCCGTCCACATCCTCGCCGCCATTCGTCTGCCTGGCCGCCGGCGACCCCGCCTGACTGCTGCTGCTAGACCGCTTATTCCAGCCCCTTGTCCAGCCAGTTTGTCCTGCTTTTATACAGTAAGTGACCTCCCCAAATGTTACCTAGGACATCGGGTATTGTTAGGCATATTTAGGGCTTGGTTCGGGTAGTTTAGGTGGCTGTCTTGGGGCTGAGATGAGGGCTGAGTGTTTGGTTGTTGTTGACTAATTTGAGGATTAAAAAAGGTGTGGTTTGGTAGGCTCAGATAGGGCTGAGGTGATGTAGAATGATTGCGGCTGAATTGTGCGATTGATTGGTAGGATTATGCCTTGAATGGAATTTTGTATGTGGGTGTGTGGCTTGTGATTGTTGGCTGGTTTGGTATGTGTTTCGGGCTGAGTGTGGTTTGGCCGTGTGCCACGTGTGTGACCGTGAGGTGTTTGTTGACACCTAAATTTTGGCGCATCATTTAGTGTTAATTGCATAGAAAATTAGGGATTAAATTTTTAACCCCTGAACAAAAATATTAAAATTGCATAGCATATAGTTTAGGCTCATATAGATTAATTGCATTCCGCATCGGATCGACGGTGATAAGCGAGCTTAAAATTCATCACATAAATCGAGCTTGGGCATCGAACGAGACTCGACTCACTCGGAAAGCATGGGCCGAAAATCACACGCAAAAGGGCTTGGTTGTCTTAATTTGAGCTTAAATTAGCCCATCAAGTTAATTGAATAAAAGCCCGAATTAATTCAGCCAATTTGGAATTAAATGAAAATTAAAGCCTAAGCCCAAGCTTAAGCCCATTAGGACTAGAAGACCCGGTTAATTGACCTAGGTTTACACTATAAATATATGTTTATGTCTTTGGGGGAGGGGGGCTCTCATAATTGTCTGATCAGATTTTTAGAGGCCACACATATTGAATACTCAGCCACAAAGGTGAGGGAGAAAGACAAAAAGTTTGTGTTCTTCCTGCAGGTTTTGAAAGGAGGCCACATACATGAGAAATACACGGCCATAAGGGACAAAAGGGAAGAAATAGTGAGAAGAGAGGCTCCGTGGCTGGGTGTCCCTCTACCCGCCGCGACTGCCCCTCTCGGGGCGACCTTGGCCGCCTCACCATCATCGTCTGCTGCCCATCAAATCCACCTACTCCTCTACGACAACAAAGCAGTCACTGCGGAAGTCCCTGCTGTACCGATGATGACCTGCTGATCCGTGGCCGAGAGGGTCCTGTACCATGAGTCCATGTGTCAACAACGAAGCAACTGCGCCTTGCACGAAGCGGTTGTAACACTGCAACACCCTCATAGCGTTCAAGTCTTCACCACCAGCAACGCTCTCGGTTTTTCTTGGGGCCTTGTTCGGCCAATTCCTTGGCTCAGCTTCAAGTCCTAGTTAAAGTTTAGCCTGCTTGACACTTTTCCTTGCAGGTTATTTGGCGAAGACAGAGCCATTCTTGAAGCAAATCCCACAGCCACGTGCTTTAGGAACAGAGGATTCCGAAAAAGTAAATAAGAGAAGGAAAGTAGTCTCACCCACAAGACACATCAACATTCATTCACTATCGGATTCACAATCGGGTTCGCAGGGAACTCACAGCTGCTCCTTTGCTGCCCGTGTGACACACAATTGCAAAGCCCCTCCCGGCACCTAGCCACCGTGAATGTTGCCGGTCATCCCTAGCTGCCGCTCGTGATCCACCGTGAGCCACCGTCTGTTGCGGCCACCGTCAATTCGTCGGCCGCGAGTCCCGCGATCCGCAATCCTAGTGATTCAAATTTGGAAATATCCGCAAATTAGGTAAGAACGTTATCCGATACTTTCGGAATATTTGGTTTTCTAGTTTTTCGATATTTCAAATATTTTGGTGAATATTTTGTGGATTGCTAGAAATTTTTAGGATAATGTGTGTTATATCCGCAATATTCAAAAAATACCCAAAATTGGGAAATTTTCCTAATTTGGCAACGTATCTGGACGACTATCCGACCTTATCCCTAAGGTACGATACGCGGCGATACGGAAAATCGTTATCTTGTCCATAATCACTTGGATACGATAATAGATTTTATTTGCTTTCCAAATTTGACCAATCAACTTTCCGTCAATATCTATAACCCTATAGATATGATTGTCAGTTTGATTTCTTTGCCTTATCCGAATTTGAATAAATCTTGCGGATTGCGTGTTTTGTTTGGATGTGGTTGCTATCTTTGTTTAATTGTTTTCCTTTTAAATAAAGAAAATCCAAAAATTTGTTAGTTAGATTTAAATTAGAAATTTTGCATGTTTAGGGAACCCTAAATATATCTAGAAGATAGGATAATTATTTAATTTAAATTGGGACTTGAGATGACTTATTTCCTAGTTTAAATTAGGTGTTATTTTATTCCTAATAGATTATTTAGGTTATTTTAAGATTTCGAATTTTAATAAAAATCCCAAAAAAAGAATCACTTTAGGATAGATTAGATTATCATTTTTTAGAATAGATTGCATGTTATTTTAGGCATTTTTTTTATTCCGAATTTCATTTAAAAATACCAAAAATAAATCATTTTGCCTGTCATTAGAATTAGGTCACGTCGTCGCATGACATATAGTTTGCATGTTAGGTTGCATTAATCGCATGTTAATTTTTACACGTCATTACATATAGCTTAGCTTTCATTTAAATAAGTGAAAATTAAAAAACATTGAGTGAACTGCTTGTTAATTAGAAATCGTATTAGGATTATTGATATGATTTTCTAGCTAACTATGCAGATGCTTACGTTGCTTCGAGGTAAGTAATTCTTCCAATCTTGCAATTTATTTAATGTTTTGATTATTGGGTGTTACTTTGGTGGTTTGCGCACTCGCATGAACACCTCACATGTTAGTAATTAGGCTATAAAATGGATCCAGACTGCATGCGAAACATTTTTTTTGAAAAGAAAAGGTACCGAAAGGGCGCTAGACTAGATCTAGCGTAATCAAGTCCCCGAACTTAGAATCTCTGGTTCGTAGAAATAAAACATATCTCCCTATGTTTTATTTAGGTTTCTAATCGACCTACCATAAATAGATTAGTGGCGACTCCAAGCATGAAAATATTTGCACGTTAAGAACTTAAATCCTAAGTTGCGAATTGGTAGGGCTTGGGAGGGCCCGAGTTAAGCTTAGTCTTAATAATCCATTAACCTGAGAGCAAAATTTTAGGTCGCGACAGCTTGGCGACTCCGAGCATGAAAACTTTTGCACGTTAAAAACTTAAATCTTAAGTTGCGAATTGGTAGGGCTTGGGAGGGCCCGAGTTATGCTTAGTCTTAACAATCCATTAGCCTGAGAGAAAATTTTAGGTCGCGACAGCTTGGCGACTCCGCTGGGGACTTGAGTTAAAACTCTTAGTGGACTTAGGCCAATTTTTCTTTTCAAAAATATTTTTTGCTTGGCAGCGAGGATCCCAGGTACGTCCCTAACATTTTAGGTGTTAAATGTTTTTGCAGAATGGGAGGTATAAGGGGAGACGTGATTGTTAACCATTTGTTTTGCAGGGAGGTGTTTGGATGAATGATTTATTTTATGCACGAAGCGCTGTATGATATAACCTGCTGTGCATGCCTTGCATTTACACTACACCGCACACACTACCCGCTGCCGGACCTGGGCGGCACAGGTTTAGGATGGTACTAAGATAGCGGACACCCCGACCACACCCGCGTGGTATGGGTCGCCCTTCTTGGTCCCGAAAGTTTTTTTCCACGGTGTCATTGAGTTTCCACCACGGTTGCACCCTTTGCAACCCGGGTCGGCTCCTTGACTAAGCCGGAGACAGGGGAACCTCGGCCTAACCACAACCATGACTGGTTTAGCCCGGTAATCCTCGCGTCTCCATTTTGCAAGCCAGAGTCTAGATAGAAATCGAACCTCACATTTCATGCGCATGTCTTTGTGATTGCCATGGTTCTATTGGGTGAAGTAAGTTTCCTGAACCTTTATCGCAATTTATTTATGTTTCGTATTTTCTTTGGTCGGTCCATGACATTAGGTTGGTCGTGAGTCTTGGTCCATATACTATGGGAGGGGCAGACATCCGGATTCTTGATGCTCCTAAGGACGAGCTCCGTGCCTGGTGGAACTTACTCAGTCCGACCAACCGTAAGCTGGTCGAAAGCCACATCGGAAGGCTACTCCCCTTATTGGAAGTCAAAGTCCGTACCGGCCTTGTTCGAGCATTAGCACACTTCTGGTGTCCCGAGACGTCTACCTTTATATTCGGTAAGCATGAGCTCACCCCGACTTTGGAAGAATATGGCGTGATCATTGGAAAACCTTTAGGGTCGGAGTTAGTTACACCACCTCTAGGAATCGATTCCACCTTATTGTTGTCTGAATTTTTGGGTGTAGGAAAAGATGAATTGGGAAAAGTCTTGAAAGAAAATCGGGGGACATGTTCCTTTTCGTACCTTCGTCAATGTTTTGATAAAGCCACATCTTTTCAAAAAGGAAGAATATTTTTGTTAGCATTTTTCGGGTTCGTGATTTTTCCCCACTGTAAGAATGCGTGTATTTCGTCAATTGCATGGTTGGTCCAACAAGTCTGTCTTGGAAAGAATTTTGTCAACACCATTTTAGCCGAGACTTTCATTTCCCTCACTAAATTTAAGCAACATGTTGACAAAACGTTTCATGCTCCCCTCGAACTTTTGCAAATTTGGTTTTTGTCTCACATAAAAGGGTGTGGCGATTTACTCACAATATCTGAGCTTAGTGATTCTAGCCATCCAGTCTTGAGATATAAAGAAAAACAAAGGGATGCACCCGATTATCATTACTCTGAATGGATCATTTTCATGAAAAACGCTAGACCTCAAGGTTTCCAATGGCATGCTAACTGGTTCCAAGTCGAGGAAGCTCGGCTTACGTGTAATGGTATTGGGCCGGTTCCACTATTGGGTTTCACCGGTGCGATCGAATACTATCCCGCCAGAGTGTCTCGTCAGTACCAGATTCTCCAAGGACTCCCTCCAGTGCTACAACCAGAACTCCTCCAAGTCGACTTCACCAATGGCAATGAAGACCACGAAGGGACCGTAGCTCAGCTCAAGAAGATGTGGAAGAAGTGTCGCCTCTTAAAGATAGTCCGACCCCAAAAAGAACTCAAGGGGGAGCAGAAGTCCTACTTCGCAACGACCGAGTATATTCGACAGCACAAGGTCCCACAGGAACTACTCCCGAAGATACCCAAGGTGCCTCTCAAGCCCGCCACTCGCTCAGAGAACAACCGTCTCAAAAGGAAGGCCGAAGAAGCTCAAGAGAAGGCATCCAAGATAGCTCGAGCTTATGAGCAATTGAAGATGGAAGTCGCCGCCCATATGTCTATGGATCAAGTCAAATAGAATAGCTTGAATTTTTATTCTCTTTTCAGTTCTAGTCTTCAGTCTTGTTTAGGAATTGAGTTTTTTTTTGTGATTGCAAGTTATAGTCGTTGTAAAAAAAAAAAATTTCATTTCAATAAAGAGGTCATTTCTAATCAAAGCGGTTAGACCAATGTCATGGACCGACTCGTCATTCTTACTCGCTGTATTCATTCCATTATTACTTTTGTAGATAATTTGCCACGGATCCCCCTCATCCTCATAATACTCGATCGGTGACCAAAAAAAGGATGGCCAATCAAGCCGAGATTGCAGCCATGATTGACGAGAAGCTGAAGGAACACATGAATGCAATCAATGAGCAGATCACGGCCGCCATGTCCAAAATGATGAGTGATCTCATGGCTAAGCAGCAGCAGATCAGTGTTGCCTCTCAATCGGAGATTCCACCTCCAACTCGTCAAGGCCTCCGCCTTGACAAATCTCCTACTGTGAACACTAATCCAACCCCTCAACTGGATGATGCCGTTTTGATCAACAATACTGCTTCTCCATCGGTCCCTGTTCTTCATCCAACCCCCCTAATGATGAGAATGCCAAGTTGTTGGCCAAACTCGAACAGAGGTTACGTGAAGTGGAGGGAACTCAAAGTGTTCCGCCTGTTGATTTGTCCATTTTTACCCGAGTCCAAGTGCCTGATAAATTCAAGATGCCAGCTTTCGAGAAGTATGACGGCACTTCAAACCCAATTCAGCACATCGAGATGTACCAGGGGCTTATGAACAGATATGTTTCTAATGGACCTCTAATGATTCAAACCTTCCAAGCAAGCTTGAAGGATGCTGCAATGAGGTGGTATACCAACCATCAGATCAACCGGAAAGATTCGTGAGAAGAGGTGGCAAACCTTTTCGTCAAACACTTTAAGTTCAATCTCGATGTCACCATTACAAGGGAAGACCTAGAGAGAGCTGAGCAGAAAAAGGGGGAGACTCTGAAGGAGTATGCCACTCGTTGGAGGAACATGGCAGGGCAGATCATGCCCGAACCCTCAGAACGTGACTTAATGAAATTGTTCGTGTCCACTCTACCGCAGCCGGTTCGTTCACGAATGTTGGTAACGGCCGCCCAATCTTTTGGCCAGCTGATAGCCATGGGTGAGGAGATCGAGACCGGGCTCAAGAAAGGATGGTATAGTGAGTCAGGTTCATCAAGCAAGAGATTTACTGGTAAGAAGGACAAAGAGCATGTCCCCGAAGTCAACATGACCTATGTGCAGAAGACGCCAGCTCAAGCCCCAAAGCTACAATTTAGCACCCAGCAGACGACCTCTTATGGACGGCAAGGCCAGCAGGACCCACGCCAACAGCGCAAACTTCGCCAGTTTACTCCACTTCCTGGGACATTATCTCAGGTACTGGCAGTGCTGAGGAAGAAGAACTTGCTGAATTCAGAGCCACAAAGAGCTAATCCTGCCAGCTTTGCAAGGTATGATCCGTCGAAGAAATGCGATTACCATAGAGGTGAAGTAGGACATTCGACAGATGATTGCCAAGTGCTCAAACATCGAGTACAAGATCTACTTGACACTGGAGCGTTTGCACTACAATCAGCCAGTAAACCCAATGTGCAAAACAATCCACTCCCTGATCATTCGAACAGTACAAATGTCGTCTTTGGCCCGGGAGTCAAGCAGATTCGAAGCTTCAGGGTCCCTCTCGAAGATATGTTTGATGCTTTAGTCCGAGCTGGTTATGTTTCGACCGGTGAGGTGGTGTCACTTGGTGACATAAGAAAGAAAGTGGATGAGTTGGTGAGAAAGGGAATGATTGGAACAGCAGATGAATTCGGGGTAGTGGCAGCTATATCTCAGGTTTTCATTGATTGGAATGAAGAACTCGCAATGTTAACCGATGAACAAGTTAAGTTGGATCCTGAGTTAACTGACATGCCCCCTCTCGAGGACGCCTCCGACGATGACCTCGGGATCGTTATACCCGATACTCCGGAAGTATTGATCCTGGCATCACCTCAGCCCTACGCTTATGAGAGTGACAAGATGGTTCCATGGTCGTACGACATTGATCTGATAACGAGGTCAGGGCGAACTTATCCTGACAAGCAACCGGCCAAGCCAGTGGCTGAGAAAGAAGCGAAGGAATTCCTAGCTGTGATTAAGGCTAGTGAATATAACGTGGTTGATCAGCTGAGAAAGTTACCTGCACAAGTCTCGTTGTTGGAACTTCTTCAGACATCAGATAAGCATCGGAGTGCTCTAATGAAGGTGTTGAGTGAGATTCATGTGCCCGAGACCATTGAAGAAGATAAGCTAGAAGGGTTTGTCGGGACAATCCTCCTCAAAGATCAAGTAGCATTTTCTGATGAGGAAATCCCAGTTGAAGGACGTGGTCATAATAAGGCGCTTCACATATCAGTGAAGTACAAGGAGACTCACATGGCTAGGGTGCTTGTTGATAACGGGTCGGCTCTGAATTTATGCCCATTGGCTACTTTAAAAAGGCTGGGCATTCCTCCATCTACCATGCAAGCAGCCAAAACTTCTGTTCGAGCCTTTGACGGAGTAAAGAAGGATGTTATAGGCCAGATTAACTTACAGCTGCAAATCGGACCTTCGGTGTTCGATATTCTTTTTCAAGTGCTGGATATCCCTTCTGCTTTCAATTTCTTGCTAGGTCGGCCATGGATTCACAATGCAGGCGCAGTACCCTCCAGTTTGCATCAGAAGATCAAGTTTGTGGCTGAAGCAAAGTTGGTTACAATTTATGGAGAGGAAGATCACCGAATCTTCAATGCAACATCGATCCCATACATAGAGCCCGATCATGTTGAAGAGGATAGCTATCATTCATTTGAGATAGTTCAAGTTGTTCAAGCTTCCTCTGATATACCGTTACCCGTTCCTGAAGTTTCTAAAGCAGCTCTCATGGTGGCCAAGGTCATGGTCGGTAATGGTTTTAAGCCAGGTCAGGGTCTTGGGAAGGAAGGCCAAGGCATTCATGCCCCGATCGAGACAAATGGACAATCCCACAAAGCTGGTTTGGGATACCATGGGCAGGGAAGCCGCGAACAAAGCAACGATTGTTGCAGAAGTCGAATTGGAGCAGGTCAAAGTCCCTTACCACCTTCCATCAATGATACATTTCACTCGGCTGGAGTTGTGGGAGGATATGAACATTTAAATCTGAACCCGACGGAGGATGATCTTGGGCTTATCTTTCCTGAGTCGCCACAAACCCTAATTGACTCACCTAAGAAGCACGGTAAAGCGATTCTGGTCAGTTTGTCTGACGATTCTGAGGATGATCAGCCATCCTGTATTTTCAAGAAGCCGGAGTCAAGGGTGGTGGACTTTGATGATGGTATACCTTATCTCACCGGTTGGTTTGCTGAGACCTCTATTGGTGCAATCACTGAAGGACCACTTGAAGGGATGGGCGCTAGCCCTCAAGAGTAATCATTTCTAGTTTTCATATCTCCCCTGCGTGGGAATCTTTTATCGTTTTTTTCGATTATCATTCTAATTCATGTTGCACTTAGGTTTTTCAATCCAATAAGATGTAATGCATTGATTCAATATCAATAAAATTACAGAGGTTTTTATCATTTTTGAATCTTGTTGAAGTGCCCCAAACCAACCCGATGACGATAACCAACGATTGAAAAATTTGTCATCTACGGTAAGAACTGAGGGTTGGGCTTCTCAAGAATTCTCGTTTCGAGGTCTTCGAAAGCAAAATGAATTTCAAAAAAAAAGAGCAAAGAACAATTTTCAAAAATTGCATGTAGTTAAACCCTGTCTTGTCTTTTTGATCCTTTTCTTTCATGTTTCAGGACTAATCTCGAGGCATGCGAAGGGATGGGAATCGTGGACCCTCATATATGTGATGCAAGCCAATCCGATGACTCAGATGATTCTAATCCGAATGATGAAGAAATACGACGGAACTTGGAAATCCATGAGAAATCTAAGCCTCTGACCGCCGAAGAAACCATGGTAATCAACCTTGGCGACACGGAGAATCCTAGAGAGGTGAAGATTGGGGCATGTCTTCCTGAAGATGTGGCCAGACGCTTGACCCAGTTGTTGAAGGATTATCAAGACATTTTTGCCTGGTCTTATGCTGACATGCCGGGACTTGATCGATCGATCGTTGAACATTGTTTACCGACTGATCCTTTGGTTGAGCCTGTGAAACAAAGGCCGCGAAGAGCTAAACCAGAACTGGCAAAGAAGATCAAGGAAGAGGTCATGAAGCTTCTTGACGTGGGATTTATTGAGACTACCCAATACTCAGAATGGGTCGCTAATATAGTCCCAGTGATGAAGAAAGATGGTCGGGTTCGAGTATGTGTTGACTACCGAGATCTGAACAAAGCTAGTCCTAAAGATGATTTTCCACTCCCGCACATTGATGTGCTTGTGGACAGTACAGCTGGATTCGAATTGTTCTCCTTCATGGATGGTTTCTCAGGTTATAATCAGATCTTGATGAACGAGAATGATAAGTTGAAAACAGCATTTACCACTCCTTGGGGGACATTTCATTATAAGGTGATGCCCTTCGGTCTCAAAAATGCTGGGGCAACTTACCAGCGGGCAATGGTCACGTTATTCCATGACATGATGCATAATGAGATCGAGGTCTATGTTGACGATATGATTGCGAAAACTCGACGAGGAGAAGATCACATAGAAACCTTGAAGAAATTATTCGATAGGCTTCGTAAGTTCAAATTGCGCCTCAACCCGGCAAAATGCGTGTTCGGGGCAGCCTCCGGCAAACTACTCGGCTTCATTGTCAGTAACAAAGGGATTGAGATTGACCCATCGAAAGTGAAGGCCATTTGTGAAATAAAGTCTCCCTCTTCGGTGAAGGAAGTTCGTAGCTTAATGGGAAGACTAAACTATATTGCCAGATTTATTTCTCAGCTATCTGAGACAGCGAAGCCTTTCTTTAAACTCCTCAAGAAGAATGCGCTGGTTAGATGGGATGAAGAGTGTGAATTGGCATTCGACAAGATTAAGCACTACTTGACGAATCCGCCGGTGCTTGTTCCGCCGACGCCGGGGCAACCTCTGACCCTGTACCTTACAATCCACAGTGAATCCTTAGGTGCCATGCTTGCTCAGAAAAGTGAAGAGGATGGAAAGGAACGTGCAATTTATTATTTGAGTAAGAAGTTCACCGCCTCTGAAATGAACTATTCTGAAGCAGAAAGAACGTGCGCAGCATTGGTCTGGGTGCTACACAGGTTGAGACAGTACACTTTGCACTATCAGATATTGCTTGTGACAGAGTGCGATCCCATCAAATACTTGCTCAATCAACCCGCTTTGGTTGGAAAACTGGCAAAATGGCAGATTCTCATCTCAGAATTTAATGTTCGATTCGTGTCCCAGAAATCAGTCAAAGGACGAGTAATTGCTGATGTCTTAGCTGAAAATCCTGGGGAAAATGAGGATTTGGATCCGTTAGAGGATAGAGTCATGCCAATTGATGAGTATGTATGGACCATGTATTTTGATGGAGCCGTAAACTTATCAGGATCAGGTATCGGGGCAGTTCTAATATCCCCAGGCGGACAACATTATCCGGTTGCAGCAAAACTGATATTTCCTTGCACGAACAATATTGCCGAATATGAAGCCTGCATACTCGGATTACAGGTTGCAATTGAAATGGGAGTAGCTCGACTTAAGGTGTTCGGGGATTCAGCCCTCATTATTCTTCAGACCGTTGGTAAATGGCAAACTAGAGATGCTAAGTTGCAGCCTTATCACGTCTATTTGGAGGAGTTGGTGGAAGAGTTTGAAGACATTTCGTTTGAATACTTGTCAAGGACTCAAAACAGTTTTGCCGATGCTCTGGCTACGTTATCAGCAATGCTACGAGTGACAAGTGGGTTAGAAGTTGAACCTTTGAAGATAGAAGTCTTACAGAAACCAGCTTATTGCATGGCCACAACAGAAGAGCTTGACGGCGAGCCGTGGTATCATGATATCAAGACATATCTTCAAACACAGGAGTTTCCTGAGAAAAGTACCGCATCTGACCAAAAATATATCAGGAAAATGGCGTCGAAGTTCTTCTTGAACGGAGAATGCCTATACAAGCGGTCCTATGATTCGGTTTTATTAAGGTGTGTTGATTCAACCGAGGCTGTTCGTTTGATGCTAGAAGTACATGAGGGAGTGTGTGGTCCGCACATGAATGGTCATATGCTGGCAAGGAAGATAATGAGGATGGGTTATTACTGGCTCACTTTAGAGAGTGATTGCATTCAGCATGTCCGAAGTTGTCACAAATGTCAGATCTATGGTGACAAGATTAAAACTCCTCCGAATGAATTGCATCAAATGTCTGAACCATGGCCATTTTCTATGTGGGGCATTGATGTGATTGGCCCAATTAATCCTAAAGCGTCAAATGGACATCGGTTTATCCTGGTCGCTATCGATTATTTTTCGAAGTGGATTGAGGCTATGTCCTATGCAACAGTGACGGCCCGGAATGTAGTGAAGTTCATTCGTCGAGACATCATTGCTCGATATGGTGCACCTGAGACCATAATTACTGACAATGGGTCGAATCTAAATAATAAATTGATGGATGATCTATTCAAGGAGTTCAAGATCAAGCATCTGAATTCATCTCCATATCGTCCGCAGATGAACGGAGCGGTCGAAGCAGCCAACAAGAATATCAAGAAAATTTTGGCTAAAACAGCTGAGAACTATCGTGATTGGCATGAAAGATTACCTTTTGCACTTATGGCATATCGGACTTCTATCCGGACATCTACAGGGGCAACTCCATATTCTCTTGTGTATGGTATGGAAGCAGTTCTACCTGTTGAGGTTGAAATTCCTTCGTTACGTATTCTTTCACAGGTACAATTGTCAGAAGCAGATTGGATCCAGCAGAGGTTGGACCAGTTGAACATGATTGATGAGATAAGGCTTAGAGCTCTATGTCATGGCCAATGCTACCAACAACGAGTTGCTAAATCTTTCAACAAGAAAGTCAAGCCTCGACATTTTCAGGTAGGTGACCTTGTCCTGCGGAAGTTATTGCCGATAGTTCCTCTTGCAGAAGGAAAATTCGCCCCAAATTATGGCGGCCCGTACATTGTGAAGAAAGTCCTCCCAGGAGGTGCTTTGATTTTGGCCGAGATGGATGGTCGTGTTTTTGCCAGTCCAGTTAATTCTGATTCTGTGAAGAAGTATTACACTTGATTTGTACTTATTCTGACTTTGTTTCTATCAAATATCAAGTTGAATTTCATGAATCAATTGATGTTGCTAAACTTTGTTTGAGGAAAGCTTTTGATTTGACAATCTGTTTCTGTCCTAATGAAGCGATCATATTGCATGAGAGACTTCAAGATGACGAAAGGCAAGACATTTCCATACATGTCCTGAATAATAATCCCTAGTGCGAGTTGAGTGAAAATTCCGTGCTGACAAGGTAAAGGATTATCTCACGAAAAGTATGATGGCCAAAATGATGAGAGGCATTCATTTCCTCTATCTAAACACTACAGGTTATCATTTGCTTAACCCCTTTGAACGGAGTTTCATTTCTTACCCTTGTCAGGAACGACCCCATACCGGGGCAATTTCTTAGAAAGTTCAAGATGATTAGAATTTTCTTGCTTTCACTTGCATCAATCTTCAAGTATATTTATTGCATGCAAATTTTGCGTTAGCTCAAGTGCCTTAGATATGACGAAGAGCATTTCTTTCTATATCCCTATACATTATACCCTTTGCATACCCAATTTGAGCGGTGAATTCATTTCAACCCGATTGGTGATCGTTCCTATGAAAAGCAAATGAAATCATCTCAAAGCAAATTCAAGATGACTTGAGGCAAATTGGAGCTTGAAAGAAAATTCATCAGAACGGACGCAAAAGGACTCCATTAAATCAAAGTTCTCTCTCTTGGAAAAATATCTCGAAAAGAAAATCTCTCTCTCTCTCTCAAAAAAAAAAAAAAAAAGAGGGAAGAGGAAAATGAGAGAGAAAGAAAAGCTTCAGCAAGAACTGAGTCAATATGCAAGATCAGTCTTCAAGAAAAAGACCGTTTGAAGGTTCATTTATGGAGCAATTGCTAGATATGGATCAAGGCTACCAATAGCATAATTGGATGATCACCAATCTCCATGTTCATAATACCCCTTTTGATGGAAATAGGCCATTCATTTCAAGCCTACCTAAACCTACGTTACAACCTTTACCGAAGTCTCTTCAGAATAAGGCACTTGAGTTAACGTAGAGTTTCAAATGCTTATAAATGTTGCTCGAAGAAGTGCGAGCAAGATTTTTCTATCTCATTTTTGCAGCATTCCTGACTTGTAAACCCGGAACAGCTGGTGATATCAATTCTTTCAATAGCCTTGACTCGAAGAGTCCCTTTTGCTAAGCCATTAACCAAGCCTTCATTTTAGTCCTTATAAAGACCTCTCAGATTGGCCAAGTTATACTAATTTTGAGAATATCCGAACCCTTGTCAAGCACGATGAAGAGAGTTTGAGTGATTCTTATACCCGCATCAAAGGTCGGGTCAAAAGCCTTTCATTGAGAGTGAGTAGAAAGTCCTTTCTGATTAAAGGTCTCTCATGTAATGTGATCAAGTTGTCAAAATGACGAAATGATTGTTCTTATTGATAAATTTCCCAGTGAAGCTTAGTAATGCAAGCAGATTCATGAATTATGTTTTCTCTGCCCCTGCGCATGTGTTGTTTTAACATTTTCTCAGGTAAAAATAGGTGAAATGCAATTGGCGTTGCCATTTTTATAACACAAGAAGAAATCAGGTACGTCTGCTAATTATTCTTCATTGTTTCTCTTTTCGTAAAACCTGAGACATGATCCCTCTCATATGTTCACCAAGTGGAACAGGTGACATATCTCTTGGTGTTGTCCAGTGGAATAGACAGCACACCTCATTTAATGTTTGCCCAGTGGAACAGGCAACATAATTTTTCATTGTGTTCACCCAGTGGAATAGGTGGCACAACCAACTTCATGCTCACCCGATGGAAGAGGTGACGTGATCCTTTCCGTGTTGTCCAGTGGACTAGACAACACACCCCATTAAATGTTTGCCCAGTGGAACAGGCAACATAATTTTTCATTCTGTGTTCACCCAGTGAAATAGGTGGCACAACCAATCTCATGCTCACCCAATGGAAGAGGTGACATGATCTTTTTCGTGATTGCCCAGTGGTATAGGCAACACGTCCTCATTCTTTCTTCATATCATGCGCTATTTCGCATCTGTAGGAAACTACAGGTAACAGATAGGCAATCCAGTACCTCGAGAACCTTACTTCCAGTGGACCAGAAGTTTGGAGATCGAGGGAATTCACAGCATTATAAAGCTTTCCATCACTTGGACACTTTTTGTGCGATCCGTATGTAAGGCTCTTTCACCGCTCCACACGAAGTGAGAAGCCTTAGCATACGTTCTTTATTGTTTGCATATCATGCATCATTGCATTAAAAAAAAAAATCAATCAAAAAAAAAATCAAAATCAAAAAAAATCAAAAAAAAATCAAAAAAAAAATCATTCATCATTTTGCATAGTTTAAATTTAGGTCTCAGTCTTTGAGCGAAACCTCTACGAGCCTCCACTCAAAGAGGGGCAGCTGTTGACACCTAAATTTTGGCGCATCATTTAGTGTTAATTGCATAGAAAATTAGGGATTAAATTTTTAACCCCTGAACAAAAATATTAAAATTGCATAGCATATAGTTTAGGCTCATATAGATTAATTGCATTCCGCATCGGATCGACGGTGATAAGCGAGCTTAAAATTCATCACATAAATCGAGCTTGGGCATCGAACGAGACTCGACTCACTCGGAAAGCATGGGCCGAAAATCACACGCAAAAGGGCTTGGTTGTCTTAATTTGAGCTTAAATTAGCCCATCAAGTTAATTGAATAAAAGCCCGAATTAATTCAGCCAATTTGGAATTAAATGAAAATTAAAGCCTAAGCCCAAGCTTAAGCCCATTAGGACTAGAAGACCCGGTTAATTGACCTAGGTTTACACTATAAATATATGTTTATGTCTTTGGGGGAGGGGGGCTCTCATAATTGTCTGATCAGATTTTTAGAGGCCACACATATTGAATACTCAGCCACAAAGGTGAGGGAGAAAGACAAAAAGTTTGTGTTCTTCCTGCAGGTTTTGAAAGGAGGCCACATACATGAGAAATACACGGCCATAAGGGACAAAAGGGAAGAAATAGTGAGAAGAGAGGCTCCGTGGCTGGGTGTCCCTCTACCCGCCGCGACTGCCCCTCTCGGGGCGACCTTGGCCGCCTCACCATCATCGTCTGCTGCCCATCAAATCCACCTACTCCTCTACGACAACAAAGCAGTCACTGCGGAAGTCCCTGCTGTACCGATGATGACCTGCTGATCCGTGGCCGAGAGGGTCCTGTACCATGAGTCCATGTGTCAACAACGAAGCAACTGCGCCTTGCACGAAGCGGTTGTAACACTGCAACACCCTCATAGCGTTCAAGTCTTCACCACCAGCAACGCTCTCGGTTTTTCTTGGGGCCTTGTTCGGCCAATTCCTTGGCTCAGCTTCAAGTCCTAGTTAAAGTTTAGCCTGCTTGACACTTTTCCTTGCAGGTTATTTGGCGAAGACAGAGCCATTCTTGAAGCAAATCCCACAGCCACGTGCTTTAGGAACAGAGGATTCCGAAAAAGTAAATAAGAGAAGGAAAGTAGTCTCACCCACAAGACACATCAACATTCATTCACTATCGGATTCACAATCGGGTTCGCAGGGAACTCACAGCTGCTCCTTTGCTGCCCGTGTGACACACAATTGCAAAGCCCCTCCCGGCACCTAGCCACCGTGAATGTTGCCGGTCATCCCTAGCTGCCGCTCGTGATCCACCGTGAGCCACCGTCTGTTGCGGCCACCGTCAATTCGTCGGCCGCGAGTCCCGCGATCCGCAATCCTAGTGATTCAAATTTGGAAATATCCGCAAATTAGGTAAGAACGTTATCCGATACTTTCGGAATATTTGGTTTTCTAGTTTTTCGATATTTCAAATATTTTGGTGAATATTTTGTGGATTGCTAGAAATTTTTAGGATAATGTGTGTTATATCCGCAATATTCAAAAAATACCCAAAATTGGGAAATTTTCCTAATTTGGCAACGTATCTGGACGACTATCCGACCTTATCCCTAAGGTACGATACGCGGCGATACGGAAAATCGTTATCTTGTCCATAATCACTTGGATACGATAATAGATTTTATTTGCTTTCCAAATTTGACCAATCAACTTTCCGTCAATATCTATAACCCTATAGATATGATTGTCAGTTTGATTTCTTTGCCTTATCCGAATTTGAATAAATCTTGCGGATTGCGTGTTTTGTTTGGATGTGGTTGCTATCTTTGTTTAATTGTTTTCCTTTTAAATAAAGAAAATCCAAAAATTTGTTAGTTAGATTTAAATTAGAAATTTTGCATGTTTAGGGAACCCTAAATATATCTAGAAGATAGGATAATTATTTAATTTAAATTGGGACTTGAGATGACTTATTTCCTAGTTTAAATTAGGTGTTATTTTATTCCTAATAGATTATTTAGGTTATTTTAAGATTTCGAATTTTAATAAAAATCCCAAAAAAAGAATCACTTTAGGATAGATTAGATTATCATTTTTTAGAATAGATTGCATGTTATTTTAGGCATTTTTTTTATTCCGAATTTCATTTAAAAATACCAAAAATAAATCATTTTGCCTGTCATTAGAATTAGGTCACGTCGTCGCATGACATATAGTTTGCATGTTAGGTTGCATTAATCGCATGTTAATTTTTACACGTCATTACATATAGCTTAGCTTTCATTTAAATAAGTGAAAATTAAAAAACATTGAGTGAACTGCTTGTTAATTAGAAATCGTATTAGGATTATTGATATGATTTTCTAGCTAACTATGCAGATGCTTACGTTGCTTCGAGGTAAGTAATTCTTCCAATCTTGCAATTTATTTAATGTTTTGATTATTGGGTGTTACTTTGGTGGTTTGCGCACTCGCATGAACACCTCACATGTTAGTAATTAGGCTATAAAATGGATCCAGACTGCATGCGAAACATTTTTTTGAAAAGAAAAGGTACCGAAAGGGCGCTAGACTAGATCTAGCGTAATCAAGTCCCCGAACTTAGAATCTCTGGTTCGTAAAAATAAAACATATCTCCCTATGTTTTATTTAGGTTTCTAATCGACCTACCATAAATAGATTAGTGGCGACTCCAAGCATGAAAATATTTGCACGTTAAGAACTTAAATCCTAAGTTGCGAATTGGTAGGGCTTGGGAGGGCCCGAGTTAAGCTTAGTCTTAATAATCCATTAACCTGAGAGCAAAATTTTAGGTCGCGACAGCTTGGCGACTCCGAGCATGAAAACTTTTGCACGTTAAAAACTTAAATCTTAAGTTGCGAATTGGTAGGGCTTGGGAGGGCCCGAGTTATGCTTAGTCTTAACAATCCATTAGCCTGAGAGAAAATTTTAGGTCGCGACAGTGTTCCGGTGTGATTGTGCATTGAGGTCGTGTGCCAAGAGTGTGTGATCATGTGGTGTTCGTGTGACAAGGATGTGCGTTTGTGAAGTGTATGTGAGGTGTGAGATTGTGTGTGGCCGTGGGTATGTGTGGCCGTGTGTACGTGTAGTACGTGTGGAAGGTGTGGAATGAAGGTACGGGATTGTAGGATTGATTGGGAAAAGTGATACCCCGAGGCGTGTTCGTTTACGCGGGGTAAGGATCCGTCCCGAGGCGTGTACGTTTACGAGGGACGATGCCGTCCCTGACGAGGTGACAATGCCCGGCCCGACGGGGTGACGATGCCTGACGAGGTCAGAAGACTGTTGACCTGATGTGTTTTACGCGGGCGCGGTAATGAAGGAAAGTGAGAGTGTAGGATTCCATCTTGAGGCGTGTTCGTTTACACGGGACGATGCCATCCCTGACGAGGTGACGATGCCCGACCCGACGGGGTGGCAATGCTTGACGAGGTCAGAAGACCGTTGGCTTGATGCATTTTACGCGAGCGTGGTAATAGTGGAAAAGTTGAGAATGAGCGGGATTTGGCTTGACGTGTGAGGCTTGCAAAAGTGATGCATGGTGTGATAGCTTGTGTGCGGGTGTGTTTGTATCGCGTGATGTGATGCTCCTCTACGGGGTAAAAACTGCTAGGCACGGTATGAAATGTGCCCAAGTAGGTTTTGCTTTATAATCATGGCACGCACGCGGCTGTGATGTATTGATGTGGTATATTGGCTGTGTTGTTGTCTAACGTGCAGGGACGTGCATGATGGGTTTCATGTAGGGTCATGTGTGATTGTTAGTATAGTTGATTGTCGTGTGATACGCGTGTTTCGTCTGGCGGTACGTGAGAGCCTATGTGGGGTTTGAGATTATACACTTATTGAGATTTGTCTCATGGTTGTATAACCACCACTTTCAAACCCCCAGCCGTAAACCCAGGGAGCCCGCCTTCTCTTTTTGAAGTACGAAGAGCCGCCCATGGTGCCCAATGGAGTTGCAGGCGATGCCCAAGAGATCTTCCGGAGGATCAAGCCAGATGAATCAGGAGCAGAATGGAAGAAGGCGACCATTAGACTTTCCCTAGGATATTTTAGGGGTTGCGTAGAATAGGTCTCACCAGTCACCTTTTGATAGTTAGGTCGACCTATAGTGAAGTTAAGTTAACCAGACCCCTGATCCTTTTTGTTATGTCGGTGATCATGAATGGGTGTTTGTTAAGCTTAGTTGTAATATGATGTTTGTATGCTCTGTTTAGTGATATTGTATAAAAATGAATGTTATTGTTGTGTGACTGTTCTGGTGATCTACCCCGTCATCATCTTTTTAGTCCGGGGTTTTTATATCCGCTTCCGCATGTGTCTTCGATGTTTGGGTTGGGTCGGCGATGTTCCTGGGACGTCGCAACTATTCAACCGGTGAGGGTGATGTCGCGAGCTCTACGGGATTCGGGGCGTGACACTATTCATGGGCTCAATACGGCACATATAGAGAAGAAGCATCCCCGAATCTTGGAGCCCAGCCCATTGAAGGTGGGCCAACTTCTTTCAACACAGGAGCCAACCCAAACGCAGGGATGGGTGTTGACACCTAATTTTTAGCCGATTCGCCATTAAAAAAAGAAAATTCGAGATTATGGTTTCCGATCGCGCCGGAGCCTATTTCTTGAACAAAAAGTGTTGTTTTTTAATTCTGTCTGTTGGCCCAGCTTTTGTAAGCGATTTTTTATTCATTTCATATGAAAACCCGAAAAGTCAAATAGTTGACTTTCGAGTTGACTTTTTGGTCAATCCTTTGACCAAAAGTCAATCCCGGGTCAAATTGGGGCTTTTCGCATAAAAAGATTTCTTTCAAGTTTAATTTCACTTTAGAAGTGAAAATTCAAGAAAAATTTAAAGATTTGATCATAAAATCAAACTCCTAGTGAAAAGTCAACTAGGGTTTGACTTTTGGTCAAACCTTTGACCAAAAAAATTAAAAAATACAAAAATCCAAAAATCATCTTATTTTACATTCAATTTACCTTTGGCATTTGAAATTTTACAAAAATTGATTTGGAATCAACTTTTTCCCAATTTGCGGAATTTGGTTCAAATCGGGCAAAAATGAAATTACTTCATTTCTAGTCATTTTTTAGATTAGTTTTCTTCATGACATTTGATCTAAAGGTCATCTTATATTCAATTTTTGAACTAATTTTGTGATTCCAAGCTAAACACAAAAACTCACAATTTTGGCCCTAATCAGTGATTTGGATCGATTCTTCATGATTTGCGCAATTGAGGCACGAATGAGCCTAATTTCTTATATAAAATCCAAATTCAAAATCAATTTTGGAAGATTCACATGAATTTGAGTCAATTTGATCAATTTAGTGATCCAATGATAAAGAAGTCTAAGAGTAATTGATCTAATTAGTGCAATTCAACTTGACCTACTCTAGACTAATATTCAATTTGATGAATTGAGACTCAATTTGGTTAATTAGACTTCAATTAAACTTGTTAGTCTAGCTTGGTCATGCAATTACCCAAATTCAAGAGCAATTAAGACAAACAAGTTAAATTGGACATGAATTTCAAATCGGTTCAATCCAATTTGATTAAATTCGATATTAATGAAGTCAATTAATCATGATGGAGATCAAATTGTACCAAATTGGAACAAAAGAAATCAAGGATTGAACCAGTTCAATCAGACCAAATTCAGGGCTAACTGACTCAACCCGGTTTGATTCAAATTGAACTAATCCGATCGGACTAGCCATTTTCCGGTCGAAAATTTCGATGATCGACGGTCCGTTCAGACCAACCAACGCCGGCCACATCCTCTTGAGCCCGAAAGTGACAAAAATACCCTTAATTGAGAATTACAAAAATGCCCCTAAGAGAAATTACTAAAATGCCCTTATTCAAGGATTAAGCAAATTAATTAGGGGATAAGCAAATCAATCATAGTCATTCATTTAGAATTGATCATGTCCATCCATGATGCCATGTCACCAATCCTTAGCCTTTTAAGAATATCCTTAATCATTAAGGATGCATTTTGGGCCATTGGATTAATCTAAGGGCTAGAATTCAAAGTTGAGGGAAGTATATAGTATTTTTCCCTCCAAAAATCAAAAGGGGGACTCATTTTTCAGATCTGAATTCTCTCTCTCTCTCTCTCTCTCTCTCTCTCTCTCTCTCTCTCTCTCTCTCTCTCTCTCTCTCTCTCTCTCTCTCTCTCTCTCTCTCTCTCTCTCTCTTCATCTCACGCCATTTCTCTCTCTCTCTCTCGTGTTCTCTCTCGGCAACAGCCCCTCCGCCTCGTCGCCGGCGCTTTCCGGCGAGTCGCCACTCCACCGTCGTCCCCCACAGTGGTCTAAGGCTGGTCGTAACACCAGCTGTCCATGTCGGTGCCCGGAGCTTGCTGTTCCGGCCGCTTCTTCCTCTCGGCAGCATCACCGGCGCTGCTGCCGGTGATGTGATCAGCCGGTTCAAGCGGCTGAACCGGCTGATCGGTGTTCTCCTCAGCAATCCCGAACCTCCAGCGACGTTCTTCAACATCTCCGTGCGGCCGTGGTGTTCATTTGCTTGTTGAACAGCTACCGGATCGTGCTCTTTGATTTGATTTTCAATTACAGTCCATTCGTGAGAAAACGAATCAATTCTCACTATATTTTGTGCAATCCATTATCATAGGTTGGCCGAGCTTTTCGAGACTTCTCCGTGCCATTCCTGATCTGAATATGGAGGCCGGATCGCTCGATCACGCATTGGAGCATTGTTAAACAAGGTAAGAACACTTAAACATGATTCTGCAAATTCGTGTCCAGGAAAACCTGCATGTTTGAGATGTTGATTTGAGCTCGTTAATGTCGAAATCTGGAGAAGTGAAAAACTAGAGAATCGTAAAATTCGTCTTGAGCTTCGATTTGATATATTATATGCCTCGATCGGACTTGATTTGCTATGTCAAAACACTTTTAGAAGTTAGGATCAGAATCTGAAACATGATGTTCAAGTCTGTTATGATATTTTCCTGATTGACGTTGTGTTGTTTGATGATTTTTTATGATTTTTTACGATCATTTTTTGAAAAATCTTTCTTCATGAAAGTTGCAGAACACATCCTGATCTGTTCATCATAAAAGTTTCACAAAATTCTGAGCATGTTAGCCTCGTACGATTTGCAACGTCATGTATGTATGAATCTGGTGACAGATTAGTTTCAGACTGACCTTCATGTGTTCTTTGATTTTCATAAATTCGTGTGTTCGAGATATGAAAAAATTTTCTTCACTAAAGTTCTTACTGAGATCGAGATCTTTCTATTGGTACTAATTTCATCAAAATCAGAGGTCATTTGAATTTTCAAAAGGAATTCTCACGATCCGATCAGTATCTGCGTCCATATCTGATTTTCATTCCTTTGGATTTCAAAAGATGTTTCTCTGAATTTGATAAAGTTAGAGTCCTTTTTTGCAAAAAATCAAAATTGAAACGTTATTCATTAGGGTCTCATTATGTTGACTGGAAATTTTGAGGGCCTAATAGCAATTTTTGGAGGGTCAATTTGCTTAAAATTTCATAAAAGGTCTTCACGGGTTAAAAATTTCATTTGCAATTGAGTCCTTCGCAAAAAAAAATTTATAAAAATTTGAAGGGCTTTTTAGCAAAAACTCAAAACATGAAAGTTGTTACACACGGGGAATCTTAAGTGCACAAAAATTTTCACGTGTTTTTGATAAGGTTTGTTATTTTTCCCGCCATTATTTTGAAATCCATAACAGAACCGAGTCCAGCCTGTCACTGAGATCAAATTTGATATTTTCGGGAAAATCGGTTTGGATTTAGAAAAAAATGGTCTTCTTGACTTTTAATCCTCATGTCATGAGCTTTCTAATGACGCCTGAATCATTTCATTTGGACATCATTAGGGTAGTTAATCATATCCGAACAGAAGCATTCCGAATTAGATAAAAACTGAATAAGTGGTCTCCTTATGAAGCCCACTTCTCATTGTTTGATTGGCTTCGAAATAAGGCCCATGGGCTTGAATGCATGCTCATTCTATTACTATGCATGTGTTTGTTAGATGAATGCTAGGCCTGATGCATATTCGGCGGGTAGCTCGTTATGGTCATTTAGAACCCGACTTTAGGGGTTAATTGATATGAGTTGTCGTTTTGTGAATGCAAATGGTTGCCCATTATCATTAACCATTAATCAAACAATGTTAGGTGATTAGGTGGATGATGAATCGAAACGCATGAAAAACAAAGGCCGATCCCGAGGCGCGTGCTTAATTAGTGAATTGCTTGCACCATTGTTCTTCTTTGGGTTATTCTTTCATATGTTGTTTGTCGTGAATGAATGTTATGAATATAAATACCGACACCCGAGAGGCGGTCCATGGGAGAATAATTCGAAATGGTAAAAGAACAAGGTGATTGACCGATGTCCAATCCGGTCTCAATTTGTATTCATTGGATGATGGTAATAGACCGATGTCCAATCCGGTTTCAATTTGTACTCAATTCATTCATCCCCGATCATGTCTCGGGTTTTCAATTCGTGTTGTAATAAACACCCGACGAGTTGCGGGTTTTTACTTTTTTTCGCACTTAGAATTAGTTTATCTTTTCAATACTTCGAGTGTTTACTTTATGAAAAGTCTTTCAATACAATTGATTGTTTCTTTCTTTTTCTAGACTAAGATAAGATTAGTTTAGAATCTTAAATGGAAATACAAAAATAAGATGCATGATCACATAGTGGACTAAGACTTTGGCATGAAAATGGTAAAGAACAAATGCATGACAACTTAGATAACAACCATGTTAAGTTTAGCAGTACCGAAAGGGTGTTAATAGAAATATTAACGTAAGCTAGTCCCCGAACCTTTGATCTTTGGTTTTTGTAGAAACCGAAACGAAATTCCCGCGTTTCGGTTAGGTATTCTAGCCGACCCCCGACCTAGGCTAGTGGCGACTCCTAAAAAATAAAATAAAATCGATCCGCTGTCACGCGAGATATGGATTTAGGGAAAATCTACGTTCATGATCAATAGGTCACATGGCTAAACAAAAGATTTACACTTCAGTAAAATCATTTTTTATGAGGCGCCATATGAACCGTCTCATGAACACTTATCTCTAAACCCGCCTCATTGAGTTCGGCCCTCGTGAGGTAGGTCGCGACAATGGGCTGGACGACTCCAGGCCATAGACCCGAATTCATTCCATCGGGTCCAGAGACAAATCCCTACTCGAATCTGGGACCTGAACTGATGCCCTATGCAGTTCCGATCAGCGGCGGCTACCCCGAGCCCAGTGAACCCCTTTACACATTGCCAGCCGACGGCCCAGAATTGCACCTCATCAGCTTACAACTTGCCGAACCAAAAAACTACAATACCTGGCCTCGAGACTTCCAGCGAGCCTTGGCTACCAAGGACAAAGACGGGTTCCTTGACGGAATTGTGCCCTTCCCGTTTGACGACCGCTTGCGAAGGCACTAGTGCTTGCTCGTGCGCACATGGATCGGAAACTGCTTGGCCGCTAAGGTCACCGCCAGACTCCTACCGACCGAAGACGCAAAGACAATCTAGGACAATATCTGTGAAATGTATGGAAAACTAGACCGGGCCAAAATCTTCTCGCTCATCCAGGCCTTGTCGGAGTTGAAGCAAAGGAACCTATCGGTTACCGCCCGCTTCAATTGACTCTCGGCCCTATGGAACGAACTTGAAGCAACCAAAGAAAAGCTTGAAGGGCCTGACAAAATGTTCCGACAATATGGAGCAATGCGAGAGAGGGAGAATGCCATGAGAAGATTTCTACTAATTTTAAATGTAAATTACTCACATTTTAGGTCGCAAATCCTTGCGATGGAACCCGTGCCACCACTCAACCAAATCTACCGGTTGGTCATCCAAGAGGAGAGCCACTAGATAGCTGTGACCGAGCATGCACGGATGAGTGAAGGTGTCGCCCTCGCCGCTTTCTCATCTAGCTTCGCTCCTGCCGAATCGACGAACGGAGCCCCCACCGGAAGTCACGGATCTCTAAGGAACTCAGGAACTCGAAAACTGGCTACGCCCAAAGAAAACGAAGGAAACCCTAGGGTTTCTCAAATGGACGACTATGATCAACACGTGGGATCGGACGGCTCTTATTCAAACATCAAATCAGCCGAATCTAACAGTTATCAACATTCACTTCGACGCCGGCTTATAAGGGATACTATGGCTCACGAAGTGCCATGTCATCAGGGAAGGTTAGTGGGCAAAATTCTAAATTCAAAAATAAATAATGTGAGTATTGCAAGCGCCTACACCATACTATTGATACATGCTAGAAATTACATGGGAAACCAAATGATAAAGACAAAAAAGAGAAGGAATTTTCCGCTTATCAAGTTTCCGCACAAAGAATTGATGGGGCACATGAAACAATTAGTCAAGATCAGTATCAAAATATTATGAAAATTTTGAGTCAACTGAAGACCAGTGACAAAAATGCAAGTTTCTTAGGTACTTTTCTTTACAAGGCAAATTCAATTTCAGGTGATGTATGGATAACCGATTTAGGGGCCAGTGACCATACAATTTGCAATGAGCATTTATTTTCCATGTTCACAAAGATCGACAATCTTCTGTGTTAGTAAGTCTTCCAAACGGGACTGTCACCTATGTTACTAAAATTGGCACTGTTCATCTTGGTCCAAATTTTATCCTAAAAAATGTCTTATATATTTCTGACTTTGAATTCAACCTTCTTTCTGTCTCAAAAGTCTTTAAGGATAATTATTGTCATGCCATATTCAATTCCGAAAACTACTTCTTTCAGGACCATTTGACTAGCAAACCAATGGGTTTGGGTAATGTTGCTCAAGGACTATATTTTTGGATTAATTCTCCAAGATATTTAGATTCATTGAATAAGGGCATTTCTTGTAATGCTACCATTCGTAATAAAATCTCCTTTTTCATCAACGTTTGGGTCATAGTGCATGTTTTCCTCACCCAAAATGTCCAGTATGTCCTTTAGCTAAATAGTCTCGAGTATCTTTTCCGATTAGTACATTCTGAGCTAGCAGTGCTTTTTCGTTACTCCATATGGACATCTGAGGTCCTTATCATACCCCTCATCGTGATGGATCCAGATTTTTTCTCACGATTGCGGATGATTATATACGTGCCACTTGGGTCTTCCTTATGCAATCCAAAAGCCAAACCTTTTCTCATTTATCGAATTTCATTTCTATGATTAGAAATCAATTCGAAAAATCTGTCCAAAAAATTCGTACATATAAAGGGCGTGAGTTCTTTACATCTGAATGCATATCATTTCTATCTTCTGTTGGGATACTTCATGAAAGTTCTTGCACCTATACTCCACAATAAAATGGAATTGTTGAGCGCAAGCATAGACATCTTTTGGAAGTAGCCCGAGCATTAAAATACCAAGCTTCCATGCCGGAAATTTTTTGGGGAGATTGTGTGGTCACGGTAGCCTATTTGATTAATCGCATGCCAACTCGAATTCTTGAAAGTCGGACCCCTTTTGAGATGCTTTACGGGAAACAGCCGGAAATTGATCATCTTAAGATATTTAGCTGTTTATGTTATGTAACGAATGTAGGCTCTCAGGGTCAAATGGATCCCCATGCCATTCAATGTATTTCCATGGGATATCCTTTTCTTCATAAGGGATACCGAGTTATGGAGATCTCCACAGGCCATTTCTTTATAAGCAGGGATGTTATATTTCATGAGGATGTATTCCCTTTTCAGAAGAAGATATCTTCGTCCTCCTCATCATTCGACCACCGTCAATTTTTATCCGATGATGATTTATCCATAACTCCTCAATATGTTCTTATCACACCAGAACCATCTATGCCAGTTATGAAAGAATATTTGAGTCAAGCAGATGAATCACCAGTATTATCTAAGGATATTCATTCACCTATTGTGGCTTCATCTCCAACACAACTTGCTCAAGAATCCTCCTTAGTACCTGAACAAGTAACAATTGAGTAACCTCGACATTTTGGACGCAATATTCGTCCACCTACATGGACCAAAGACTACATATGCTCTGTATTGAGTTCTCAAGGTGCATAATATCTTGTATCTTCGTATGTCTCATTAGTCGACTCTCGCCAAAACATATGTATTGCATTAGTCACATTTTTGAAGAACAAGAGCCATCTTCATATAATGAAGCAGCACGTGATCCTCGATGGCAACATGCAATGGCGGCTGAACTCAACGCCCTCATGAAACATCACACTTGGGATATTGTTTCATTACCCCACATCGGAAGCCGATTGGCTATAAATGGGTATACAAAACCAAATTCAAGGCGGATGGTTCTATTGAACGATACAAGGCTCATTTGGTAACTAACGGATTCACACAACGAGAAGGTTTTGATTATCATGAAACCTTTTCTCCTTTTGCCAAAGACGTAACTATCCGTTCTTTCTTGTCCATTACCACTATTTGTAATTGGCTGTTGCATCATATGGATATGCACAATGCATTTCTTTATGGGGATCTGGATGAAGAAATTTATATGAAACTTCCACAGGGTTTACGTAGACAGAAGGAGTATCGAGTATGTCGTCTCCGTAAATTCTTATATGGGCTTAAACAGGCTTCTAGGCAATGGTATGCCAAGTTCACTGCTGCACTAACAAATGCAGGTTTTCATCATTCCAAATATGATTATGCCATATTCACATGGGCTGTAGGTACTTCATCAATTTATGTGCCGATATATGTTGATTATATACTTATTATGGGGAATAATGACTCTCATGTTGCAAAATTCAAAGAATATTTGCATTCAACTTTCCACATTAAGGATTTGGGACCTCCCAAATATTTTCTTGAGATTGAAATTGCTCAATCTGACAAAGGAATTAACCTTAGTCAACGAAAACTCATCTTGGAAATTGTTTCAGAAGTAGAAATGTCATGATGCAAACCAGCTATTATACCAATTGAACAGAATGCCAAGCTGACAACACATGAATATGATATGAGTTCATCTTCATCTATCAAGGATCCATTGGCATATTAACGGCTTGTTGGAAAATTAATAAATTTTAACATGACAAGACCTGACATATGTTATGCAGTGCAAATACTTAGCCAATTCATGCATAGCCCGAAACAATTCCATATGAATGCAGCATTAAAGGTTGTAAAATATTTAAAGGAATGCCCAGGACTTGGTATATTCTTGTCTTGTGACTGCAACATGAAGATAACAACTTACTATGACATAGTCTATGCTACTTGCCCAATGACCAGGAGATCCATCACTAGTTTTTGCATCAAATTGGGAAGATCATTAATTTCATGGAAACTAAAAAAAAACAGTCAACAGTAATATTATCATCAACCGAATCAGAGTATCGAGTCATGGCAAAAACTATTTACGAAATAGTTTGGCTACGAGGTCAGACCTTGGAGTGCAAGTTGATGGATCAAGTGAACTATATTGTGACAATGATGTTGTACTCAAACTAGCGGGAAATCCAGTCTTCCATGAGAGAACAAAACATATAGAAGTTGATTGTCATTTCGTTCAGGAATAAGATTCGAGAAAGGATCTTTGTGACAAAAGGAATTGGAACTCTGGAACAACTTGCAAACATCTTCACTAAGCCACTATGTCAAAGACAACATACATACCCACTGAGCAAGATAGGTGTCCTTGACATATATAAGCCATCAGCTTGATGGGGAGTGTTGAAAATATAATTTGATATTGTTGGAGATATGATTTGATTCTAATTGTATCGCCAATCTCGATTACGGACTAATTGATCCAAAGGATCATAATTGGTTTGGTAAATAGGAAGTCATGATCCTTGTATATTATTTCCTGTTTTTTTTCTCATTTTTCACGTTATAAATAGATCAATGTACAAGTATTGAAATCATATCAATACAATATATTTTTCCTCCAAATTCCTTTTGGTTTCTGTCAATGATATTTTTTGTTACGTTGTATTAACGACCATGGATGAACAGTTAGTGACATCAAGCGTATATTTTCAATTAGGATTAGATTTGTCTAGCGACGCACATCTGACTCGGAGTAGGGGTGATCAGTTCCTGGTCCGATCCGATCTCACCCGCGAACCGGTCGGTCCAGTCCGGTTCTCGGGTGGTCTGATGGGAGATGAGAATGAAATCAAAATCTAGTCCCTCGCACATATTCGTATCCAGACATTGAGAACCCAAACTATTCTTTTCCAGCGATAAGTTCATGAGTTTGACCACATCACGAACCCATTATGATACTAATTGGTCGGTGTTGTACTCCCTTTGAGAGTTTATGGATTATTCACAGTGGTCAATTTTATTAGCACATTACTGAACACAGAGGACAAAGATAGACAACAAAGTAGCTTTGACTAGACACATGAGAAGGGAAGGGAAAGAAATTTGCGCGAGAAATAAAAAAAATAAAGTAAAAAATCATTGGTCCAGTTCCCTTTTGAAATTGGAGACTGGACCCAAAATCACTGGTTCCAATTTTATGTAACCGGGGACCAGACTGACGCCTCCGGAAACCCCTAGAGCCGGTTAGTCCGGTCCGGTTCAAGCGATTCCCGATTCAATCGGTCCGTGTTGGTCACTCCTAACTCGGAGGGTTCGGACGTATCAAGCTCGAATTGAGGATCGGCTCGCGAGCGAGTGGCGAGAAGGGGGCCTGACTCTCCCTCGATGCGATCACGCCAAGCAAGTGTCGTCAACATCCAGCGGGCTGGGATCGCAACTTTTTCAACGTGAGCACCACATGCAAAATGACTCGGAATCGCTGACACACTGTGCTCCTTGTGCCGAGTGTGTGCTGAGCTAAGTAGCATCAACACGTTTGGGAGGCGTTCAAGTCGGTGTCGAACACGTGTCGCGTGTCCAACAAGCTCGGACACGCGGCCGACACGTGGTCAACGCGTGTCGAAGACTCGACACGCGGTGAACGTGCCGGACACGCCGGCAACACGCGTGTCCGGCGCCGAAGGTCGTGGGTCATGGAGGAGTTGGAAGAGTTGCAGAAAGGAGACGAGGACAAAGGCGGGGCCTCTTCGACGAGGTGGAGGCCGACGTCGACACTGCCGCCGACGAGGACGTTGCAGAGGGTGCCACCCTGGGTCCAGTAGCGGCAGCAGGACTTGTAGAAGTGACAAGTCTGGGAAAGGTTGTAGTTATTGTATTAGCAAAACTTGGTGTTGGTGAAGTCGCAGCGCAAACAAAGCAGCGCCTCCGCCTGAGGCGGCAGAGGCGGATGGTGCAGGTCGGCTCCTCCCCCCGCGGCGGCGGCGGAGGCCTGAGGCTGGGTCAGCCTGCACTTGCTCGTGTCCGAAGGCATGTCTTCTCCCTCACGGGCGTTGAGGTGCCCGCAGAGAAAAGGTGTTAAAACTTAAAAGAGAAGGCTTTGGAGGAGAGAGAGAGAAGAGAGAGAGAGAGAGAGAATGGGGTGGAGACGTGAAGGAGAAGGCAACATTTGTACTTTTCTTTTTTTCAAATTTAATTATTTATTTTTAGTTTCTTAATTAATATATTTATTTATACACAATTATTTTTTGAAAACTTATGTGTATAATTTTTTTAGGGTAAATTCATTCTAGGATTATTATTATTATTTATTTACTTATTTGAATCAAATTAAAAAATGATAATTTATCATGTATATATAAAAATATATAATATACAACGTGTCCCAACGTGTCGAAATTCTCTATTTTTGAGAAATAACGTGTCTCGTGTCGTGTCGTGTCGTGTCGTGCCGTGTCGCGTGTCAGTGCTACTTAGGTGCTGAGCGTGTCGGTTGCACGTTGTTCACGAATCCGATCCAAAATCCAGTAATTTCCAAAAGAAAGGAAAAGCGAAAATGACTTGAGACAGCAAGGACAAAGGTTAAGGACCAACCACGGCCAAACGATGGCCGCAAGGGCTGGTGAGAAAGGGCCCCCGTTGCAGTCGTCGGATGGGGCCCCGAGGAGAGGAGAGGAGAGCGAGCTCCCCAGCCCACCACCGCTCACGGTCGCTGAGGGAGCAAGACAAAGCGAGAGGCCAACGGAAGTCCGACACGTCATGATGGCGAACAATCCCACGTGGGGCGGTGCACGGGAAGGGACAGCGAGTGGTGTTCGTTTTATTTGTCGTGTCTGCCTACCCACGTTGCTTCTTGGCATATGCTACCGCAAGAAAGATCAGACGGGAAAAGCAGGGAATCTCTCAGCCCATTTTACACGATTCAATGTGGCAACAATAAGAACGAACACCCTGTGCTCAACAGCAAAATTCACTTCCAGCTTCCATCACCTAACAAAAATTAATCGGTCCACTCGGACGTAATCCCAACTGCTGTCACTGTCGTTGATGCCGAGGGGTTGAAAAGAAAACGGTCCGTTGGTTTGTAAAGCCTCGGGTTGTTTACCTTCGTAGCTTTCCTAAAAGAACTTCCGAAGATCCTCTCTCGGCAAAAACGCATGTCGAGTCGATTGATACCTCGTGCGGTCAGCCTGAAACTGTCTAACAAGCTGCAAGGACTGATAGTAGAGGTTGAGGTCGAGGCTGTTGACATTTCTACCCACTCGAGCCCTCAAAACCGCCTGAAAAGCAAGAACACTTTTTTAGCCCAAATGGTATAAACCGCCATGCACAATGAACGTCGCGTGCGCGCTCTCGCCCATTTGCTGGCAAAACTCAAATCTCGACAATGAAAGTTCTCACCTCATTATCAGGTTGAACCGGCTGTTGAATTTCGTTACATTAAGGCTTTGCATTTGTTATTAAGGAAACAAATTTGAGAGTTGGGTGTATTTATTTTCTTTTGAATTGTCGTGACCCTCCCAAAGTTTTCCAATGCGGTATGGGGAACAAGGGATGAGGTGTAGGGGCATTGCCTAAGGCAGGCCATCGGCTCTCGAACAAGCGCAAGCTCTCCCAAGTCATACCCCACATGACGTTGGATTTCATTTTAAATTTCAACTTAGCCTAAAGGATTTTTGGAATCACCACTAACCTTTTTGGGGTCAGCTAGAAACCAAACGAGACACAGGAATTTGTCTCATTTTCTATGCAACTAAATGAGTCCCAGGGACTTAATTATGCTAATCGTCTAATTAGCGCCATTTGGTATCTATAACTCGATGCAAAATGTTCATCTAAGTGATCAAGCAAGTTCTTACCAATTATGATCCTAAAGGTCTTAATGTCGCTAAGTGTTCGTGCAAATGTTCTTTTGAGTTGGTTATGATCCTAAGGGTCATCTTAACCATTCTAGGAAGAAAAATAACAACCAATTTATTGAAAGTGCTAAAATGAACACCCAAGTATTGAAGAACTCGAAATAAAGTGTGGTAAAGAAAATCCAATACATGTCGAGCAAAGAATATTACATTGTCATGTTCTTAAGCCTCAGGACATGAACCCCATAAGCTTGAGGTTAAAGACTATCCTAAAATTGAATTAGATTAGGATGAACCTAAGTCTACTCATTCTTATTAGGTGATAAAATTAATCTAGACTAAGCTAACCAATTATTAATAAAGGTGATGCTAAGTCTAATTGGATTATTATTTGCTAATTATTCTAGCTAAAGCCAAGGTTAGTTTGATTACTAACTTCTAAATTTATTAACTAGCTAGTCTAATTAATGCTAACTAAGGTTACACTAAACTAAACTAGATACAACCATTAATCACCACCATGGTCCACCATATGAACTCTTGGCCGCCGCTTCCAATCGCTAATCACGTCCAATTGCTCATACAACCATTCGAATCAAGCATTAATAGACTCACACAATTGACAAACAATCAGGAAATGAGGAATTGTGCTTGGAAATTTGATTTCAACCATGCAATTCGATTACCCATCCATATCACATAGCTAGGATTGATTAATTATCGCTAAGTGATAATTAACATTCACTTTGCATTTCACTAGCGCTTAGTTAAGTCCTAATCCCCAATCCTAAACTACCCGCCGAATCATACATTGCTAATCGCAATTCAGCCTAACATACATCTAATCAGTCACACACGTGCTCAATTAAACATGCCTTAAGAATTAAGCAAACGATTAGTTGCCCAAAAGGGTAATTCTCATTTTTTTTTCCCTATTCTGCCCAATTATGTAGTTTGACTAACCCAATGAAACTCAAGTTGAATGATTCTATCGGCAAATGAAATCGTAGTAAGTGTAGTTTAATGTTCATTCATATCATTTTCTCGAATTTTGACCCCATTTATCCAATTTTACTGATTTAACCCGCCCACTCAGAATCCAACCCGATCCGGACCTGGATTTCGAAAAATGTGGGAAAAATAATAAATGAAGTTCAAATGCCGCAAAATTTTATAGGGTGCATCCTCAGCACGTGTTCTTCAACTTTTATTTCATGACTTATTGCAAAAGAGCCCTCCAAGAACTAGAAAAAATTATTTGAATAAACATTAAACTATACTTATTAAGATTTCTTTTGAATAAGTGAAAAATTGGTATTGAAATTGAGTTGATTTGGCTTAATCATATTTGAACGAGGTTAATTGGCACTCTTTATGGAGGACCGGTCGGGGCCCTAAACTTACGCTTAGGTAATGACCAACCCGTCTCAAGCCCGAACTCTTAAAATTGGCTTGAAATTTCTGTGTTATGACCCATGGATCAAATGTCAAATAAGGAATAAATTCTAAAAAATGAATAGAAAGGAGTGACTTTTAGAATTTTCCAATAGAAGGTCAAAATTCTCAATTTGACCGAAAAGTCAACTCTTGATATTTTTTGTAAAAATTAAGAATTGAAAGCCTAATAAAGCTTGCAAAAGATTGAATTGATGATTTTTTTTTATATTTCAAATTTTCAAAAAAGTGTTGATATAGAGAGTTGACTTTTTGAGTTGCCCAAAAAGTCAAACGAAAAGTCAACCTTAGATAATTGAGGAAAATGACTCCTAAGTTCAGATAGAATGCAATGAAACTTAAAAAACATTGAAAACATTGAAATGACTCATTTTTTTCCAAAAAAATGAGTTCTGTCACAATCAGGAACTCTAATTTTGAGTTTTTTACATTATATGATTTGTTGGCTAAAAATTAGGTGTCAACATGAACATAAACTCATGCTTATTATTTCTAATTGTTAGTTAGCGGAATAGATTTGCAAGTGTGTGTACAGTGTTGGCTATTCCCGGCAAAGAACAAGGACCAAGAGACAAGGGAACGATATGGTTTTTATTGAGTGAAAAATGGTTACAAGGCTAGGTTATGGGACTAATTCCTAGGCTGAAGGGTGTAGCTGTGTTTTAGTTGGTGTCCTCTGTTGGCTTCTTATATGCTCTTACACGAGCACCATCTAGCCTATTTATAGGCAGATAACCGCCATACTCTTGTACAAGAGGTAAAGACACAGGCTACTTGTCTTTCTTTTTGACCTGTACTCTCTTTTACTTTATCCAAGATCTTTTTTCACAAAAGTTCTAGACAACTCTACACACTTCAACTACCACCTGAAGATTAGATAATTTGTAATTTTCTTCTAGATTCTCTCGTAAATGGATCACTTCTTAACACTCCTCCTTAATCCAAATCTCGAACTTGGCTTGTGGTGGCGCCTTAGTAAAATATCCGCGAGTTGATACTTGGTTTTGCAATATTTAAGCTTGACCTCTTCACTACTTTGCACGTCGCATGTAAAGTGAAAGTTGATGTCGATATGTCTTGTTCTTCAGTAAGCTTGACCTCTCCACTACTTTTTCGAGATAGCTATGGCGAACTTTTTGTTGCAAATTTTTGGAATTGGGTCCATTTATACTTCTCCAATTCCCCTAGTATTCTTCGAAGCCATAAACATTGTTGTTTCCTATGCGTAAAGTTAAGAGTCATATTCGAAAGTTATTGCTTTCTGATAAGTTGGAATTTCCTTTCCTTATCCAAACATTATAATCATGTTGAAAATTACTGGTCTCTATAAGACACAAACTTACATTTTCATTGTGAAAAATTATTCAAGTGAAACGGTTATGTAACATAATTACTTGATATCGATACTTACCCTTTATATGAAAAATTACCTACCATATTTAAAAATTAGTGATTAACAAAACGTTAACAATACTTTCACTCTTGAAAGGTTATTACTTATCCTACTCCGGAGGATAAGTGACATCTCTCGACTTTGGATGAAGTCCGAGTTTCTTTTCAAGTTGCTAATCACGTGGTGAAATTATAAGTTACCACTTGTTTAAAAATTAGTTTTTCTTTAACAATATTTGCTACAATCAGATATCTACGAGTACTTTTATTTTGACTTGCTTTGTTCAAATGAAAAGTTACGTGTAGTCGTCAAAGATACTGGAAACAATTGTTGATACATCACAAGGCATTTTCCAAAGGAGTAAGCTCCTGTATAAGTTAGTCATTATGTGTCAAATGATATTTTCTGTTCCGTTGAATTAACGACCATGGGTGAACAGTTAGTGACATCAAGCGTATATTTTCAATGTTCAAATCTGCGCACAACATTAAATTATTGTAATTAGTGATCGTCATTGAATTAGCATTGTCCAACATAGAGTAACCTTGAGGCTACCCCATGGGCTAACTTTGGGGATAGAGCTCTTCTTGATGTGTTTGGACGATCCAATTTTTTATGCATTCACAACATTGATCTAACCGACAATTCAGTTACCCCACATTGCCTGCATATTGAATTGTTGTATCAACCATGTGGAATATGTTTCAGGAAGCCTTTTCAAATTAATCAGTAGCTCTTCATTCTAGAAAAGTAAGTTTTTCCTATTCCTATTAATAACTAGTAATTTTACCAGGTTTAGCTTTTCAAGGTTAAAGAAAAATTTTAATTTAGACGGCGAAAAGGAAGTTCCTTTAAATAAAATAGAAAAAGAGCTATTACTATGATATCGCACCAAGCTGACTACAGAAACCAGGCAGTCCAAGGTTCTACCAAAACCATATACAATTCTTTTACATTGCTTAGTTCTTTTCTCTTACACCAGAAGCAAACCAAATGCTGCAGGGATTACCCAAAACTTTCAGTAAGGCATCAGCATCCGCGTATCCTTTGTGAAACGATTTTACAAGGCCACAGCCAGCATAATATATATCACAACACTTCCTTCTCAAGCTTCAACACCGCCATAAAGGCTTCTTGAGGTACATCGACCTTGCCAATCGCCTTCATTCTTTTTTTCCCTTCAGCCTAATAATAGAGAAGATGAAGCTTACTCGGATTAACAAATCTTCCATAACTATCATCAATTTTCATGCGCATGCAAAAACATATGCATGCTTCAACATAAACAGATTGCCAGAACAAAATTGAAGATCTCGAGTTTCACCAAGTGCATTTGGGTTTGGACCCACAATTACTGAAGAGATTATGCGATGATGACATGTGACTTAAGATAGATAAAAGCGGAAAGACCAAATTTTTTTTGTCCTTCACATATATCGCATTAGTTAATGACTCTTCAATTCTATAAATTACTATCATCTTTTTATCTTAGTTAGAAGGCATATGTATTTGCTTTTGTAGACAGAACCTGCATGGAAAGCTCCCTGATCAGTCGCATCACAGAATTTTAAATGAGTAAAAATTCAACTGTACAGTCAGGCAGACCTTTCAAATATTAGACCATCAAATCACATAAAAAAAACTTACAGAAAAGCCACAACACAGCACCGGATCACCATGTAGAAAATGGCCGGGATGCTTAAAAGACCAATTCGAACAATTTCTGACCCATGCAATTTGTAGCATATTTATCCATTGATACAAGAAGGCAGAGAAATTAACCATCTTACATCCTGTCCTCCCCCTTTAGCTTTTTTGAGACTTCATTATGACAAGTAGGGAAAATTCTATGTTGCCATATTAAAATTGTACTAGTATATGACTAATCCACTTGCATATATCAGAAAACAACAAAGGATGGATCTAATCCATCAAAGTTAAACGCAATTCCTTGGATACCTTCACCTTTATTGGAAATGAGATGATTGTGTATGGGCAGTACGCACTCTTTTTAAATAACCTTTATATTCAAAAGGCGCCCAAAAAAAAAGGATTAGTATCTTAACGTCTCGTGCCCAACATTAAACAAGGTTCCGCTTGACTATCGACTCCTTTATATCTTTTCAAGCATATATACCCCAGTGAGATAACTACTGCTTTCGAAATTTCTTTGATCTCTGCCTCATCCTTATGTGTTCCTAATGGTCTGATGAATCTTAATGACTCATGCCCGAGGATAAACAAGGATTCCACCTGGATATCAACACACATATATCTGTCCAAGCATACATACTCAAGTGAGATAACCATTGCTTCCAGTTGTTTCTTTGATCTCTGCCTCATCCTCATTTGTCTACAACGGCCGATAGTCTGCTGATGCAGTATTTCTTTATTAAGGAATAGATATTGATGATAAATCTTGTCAGATTTGCCTCATACCATATGTTTATAGTGTCTCTTTGCTTATATCATGTTCCAGGTCGAGCCAAATTATCAGATGACGATACATCCATCAAGTTTGTTTGATAGACCAAGAATCATGCAGATCACAACGTGTCATTTCTATTCAGTTCATTGGAAATGATCCAAAGATTCCAAACAGTTAATACAGTAGAAATCCTCCGTCCTCCACAAACAGGACAACTAGTCCACTCTGACTTTCTTGAAACTGACCAAAAGGGGGAAAAACTTGAGTGAATACTTTCTTCATAGATGTTTAAGTGTAAAGAAATTAGACACAGCCTAAGCTGAAAATTTCATTAGACAACTTACAAAATTTCAGGCAGGGAATAATGATCGAATGAACTTGATTATGACAGAAATTCAGGCTTTGCTTATTAGGGTTCTGCGGGAGGATTTCCAGAGGATTTAAATATCAGGAAGTTCGAAAATGATATTGATTATGATTTCTTCACAAGAGTGACAAAGAGCAATTACAAGTCTGAGACATTACTCGTAACAAAGTCAACAAGGAAATAATGAGTGGATGGCCGCTTCTAAATGATAATAATAAGTACCTGTTTCTTCAGCAACTTCTTTTTCCTTGAGATGTCACCACCTAAATATAAGATGGACAAGAAAACCCATATAAATAAAACAAATCCGAAAGACAATAGATACTCACAGACACAAAAGCGCGCGCACGCACAGAGGATGAAGAATCCAAATAAAAGGAGGGAAAGGCAAAAACTTGAGCGTGTGTGGTGAGGGATATGATCTTCCTTAAAGACCTATAGAAACTTGATTTTTCTACTTCACATAAGTAGCATACATCATAAATTTTCTCATCGTGATAAGCCTGGGAAAAAGCTGTAAAGCATAACCAAAATAGTAGTCTCATCTCACCATAGCATTTGGCTAAAACATCCTTCCGGATTGCTGATAAGGATTCACTAGCAATCACTTTTGAGCCTATGCATGCCTGTGACAAAAATACATAATGTCATTTTTGTTTTGTCAAAGCAATAATTTAGCAAAAGTGCATGACAGTTAACTTCCTATCCATCAGGAAAAAATGGAGAAAATGCTAACATTAATTAGTATTTAGGATTTTCATCCCGCAACTTTCTTTTTGTGCTATTTAATTTCAGGAATTAATTCCTGTTAGTAAAACTGTAGATTGCTGATATGGCATTGAAAATGTGCCAATTTGGAGAATGTCGCGCTAATGTGGCGACAACTAAGTGACTCATCGCCAGCAAGACAGAAAGAGAGATAATAATATAAAAGATAAAAGAAATGTAAAATCTGAAACCAGAGAGAGAGAGTCAAGAAGGGGGGCTCTACTTTTGCCAGCCACCACAGAGGGCGATGACCCTTCAGCTACCAAAAAGGGTAGGCACACTCGCCAGTGGCTGTCAACATCTGTAAAAGGCAACTTGGGTCTGTATTCCTCATCGTTGCAATGACTTACTTCTGTACACTAATCACAGGGAGCTCTCTCTCTCTCTCTCTCTCTCTCTCTCTCTTCCTTTTCTTTTTAATTTACTTAGTTAAACCTATACTTTTCTTATCTGTATCTGAAAATTAGTTTTTAATCACTTCATATAATAGATTTCCTTTTTTATGTGAAATTATTTGATCCAAGTAAGCATGCCCTGTCAGCTAATTTGCCACATCAGCAATGCCATGTCCTCATATTAACAGTGTTAATAGTAGTAAGACTCAATTGCACAAGCAAATAAGTTAATAGATGACTCAATTGCACAATTAAAGTTAGAAAAATTGAGAAAATGGCACAAGTAAACAACCAAATCTGGACTATGCTCTTCAAAACATTATCTGTGGTCACCAGTAGACAAAAAAACATATATGCAGGAAGCCCAAGTGCGGATGTAGAAACATATGCCACGGGCATATGACTCTGAACTGTATGGATAAGTTCATGTTTCAACTATTAAGGTTGAACAAATTTTCATGAGCATAAGTGGAAACCATGAGACAGGCATGTTCATCACAATTCTTATCATGCCCTTTAGTCATTGTAATTAAACGTGCCATTGTGGTAGAGGCTTATTTCTTTTTTTTGGAGGAGTTTCAATTCAATTAGTTTGACAGAAATTAGGGACAAAACAATGCTTGATTTAGATTACTATGTTTTAGAACAACTAATTATTTGCGGTAGTGCTGCCAGCAAATACACATCCATGTCTTACTTGGATGGGGACTTTGAACATTTGTCTTGGTATAAGCTCCTTTAATTTTTGTGTCAGAGCTCTTCCAATAGCATATGCCTGAAGGGAAAGCTTCCATTAATTGAATGGCATCAATTCTATAATTGTGTAATGCACAAATAGAGAATACAAATTGACAATAATTCACAAAGTTTGCTGTAAGACTACATCTGAGAAAGAAGAGAGTAGAAACAAGTGGAGAACAGTTAAAACTTTTTCATTTTAACGTACTATGTACCAACTCCTCTTTTGTGATGTCAAATACTGCAGATTTTCCTCGCATGCACCTCGGATTGATATTTTGGCTTTACGCATTTCTCAGCAAACCTGCTGTGTTATGAGATGGGTATATCATAATATTCTCATGCACAAAGTTCTTTCCTACTCTCTGTATTTTTCTAAGTTAAATCATTACCATATCAGAAGAAATGAAGTAAGATCAGTGTTTTCATCAAAGGAAAGTTCAGCCTCAATTAACAAAAAATTTGAAGGAACTTACACCCAAATCATTCACTAAAACAGATTCAATTTAGCAAAGAACAAAGAAGAAATTAAGAAAACATATGGACATACTTGACTGTAGCATATGGTACTAACACACTTATATTTCTTGTACCAACAGATAACCCTTGTGATTAGATCAATCATATCATTAATGTGCTTAGTGCTGTCACAATAGGTCGAGTATACTTGTAATTTTCTAATAGGTGCATTGACTCTTTTACACCATTGTGCTCTGTTGCCATATGCTCCACAATATCCATAAGCCTAGGGATCAAACACTCTCACTATATCACCAGAACTGAAGATAACACAAATTACCTTATCTTTGTGAACAATAGTTGCTAGTGGTTCCACTTGATCACCATTGATCCTGATGTCGAGCTTTATCAAATCACTCTCTTTGTACCTGCCAGTCAAATTCCAAGCGCACACAATTATGAGAAACAAGAAGAAGTACATGAACCATGAAATGGACTACTAATGCTCTCATATCAGTTGTCATCCTATGAACTGTGTTAGAAGTATCAAGGGCAAAGTGGTCTTTAGGACTCTTAGGATTTATTGAGTTACCATTGTACAAATACGGTATTTTACTGAATTAATTTTTCCCTCTCTAACATGGTATCAGAGCAACAAAAATTCTAAACCCTAAACAGCCGCTTACCACCGTCTACCACCGGTCGCCGCCGTGAACCATCCACCGTCGACCACCAACCAGCCCCCTTCAGTCAACCCCCTTCTCACCGGAATCTTTAGATCTCGCATTGCCCAGGCCCAACAACCTCAGATCGAGTGTTACCGAGATCCGGCAAGCCTTGCCGGGACGTCATCTAGGCCGGCGAGCCTTGCCAGGGCGTCGCCTGACGTCGCCTAGGCCCGGCAAGGCCAGATCTAGAGTCAGCAAGACCCAGCGACCCATGTAGAGACGTCACCCAACGTCACCAAGGCCAGCAAGTCCAAATCCAGTGCTGTCCATCGTCGGGGAGTCTTGTAGAGAGGTCATCCAGCATCATTGAGGTGTCGTCCATTGTTAGTGAGCCAGATTCAGCACCCATGTCTCTCGATTAGGACCCACAGGTTTGATTTTTTTGGCGGCTTGATGGTTACTGAGCTTCACAGCAGGAATTTTGAGGCGTTATTTGTTGATTAGGCTTGATAATGATGTGGGTAGCGCTTTATTCGAGATACGGATGTGTTTGTGGAATGTTTCTAAAATTTTCAGAACTTATGCGATGTTAATTAGGTAAATTTTGGAGTTAATTATTTGGGGCTCTGGTGGATTATTGAATTGTTAAGATCAGTTGATCCGAGTAAAATTGATAGTAGTTCTGGAAAGAGTGATACCGTGACGACTGAGGTAATTTCCTCTTCATCTTCTTGAATTACTGACACGAAGCTTGAGGGTATTACCAATTTTCAACAATGGAAGAAGATTGTTAAGTTTGTTTTGACGGGTAGAAATCAGCATATGCAATTGACTGAAACTAAACCTACTAATGATGCAAATTGGGATGTTATTGATGCACGTCTTATGGGTCGGCTTTTGAACTCCATGGAGAGCAATATTGTAGACTTGGTAACTCATATTGATACAGTCAAGGACTTGTGGGAGTACTTAGATGTATTGTATTCTGGCTAGAACAATATTTCTAGGATATATGAACTATCACAGGAGTTTCACCGATCTAAGAGCAAAGGGCGTTCTATTGATCAATACTTTGTTGATTTTAATAGAATGTATGAAGTATTGAATGCTCTCCTTCCTATATCTTCTAATGCTGAACAAATGCGACTCCAAAGAGAATAGTTGACTGTAATGAATTTTTTAGGAGGTCTTGCTCCAGCCTATGATACTGTTAGGTCTCAGATTCTTGGAAGAGAGACTATTGCGTCATTTAGGGATACATATGCTAGAGTTCTTCGAGCATCCCGTGGTTCTTCTCAGAGCACTACGGCTGTGGTTGATAATTCAGCTCTTGTTTCTCAATATCGAACTGGTGGAGGTAAGGGTGACTAAGGAAATCGTGGAGGGTATAATGGTCGTGGTGGCCGTGGTGGCCATGGTGGTCGAAGCACAAGAATAGGAAGAGGCCAAGGACAAAGGCAGCTTTATGGATCGCCCCAAACTACTGCTGAGAGCTCAAGGACTATTCGAACTTGTCATTATTGTGGAAAACCTGGCCATATTCAAAAATTTTGCTACAAGTTACATGGTAGACCAGGACAACAACAACAGTTTGCAAATGCTGCATCTGGCACTGACTCTTTGTCCCTACCACAGCCTTCACAAGGCAATGTAGTGGTTATGTCTGATGAGGAATTTGCACGGTACAACCAGTCTCAAATTTCACTACCTACTTCGTCTTCCACTGCTACTCTAGTCCAGTCAGGTAATGCTACTGTATGCGTTTCAGCTAGTTCTCACCCTTGGGTCATTGATTCAGGGGCATCTGATCACAGGTCAGGTCTTTCGGGTATATTTTCCTCTCTTACTCCATCATCGTCCACCGTAACTTTAGCTAATGGTTCATCTACACATGTTAAGGGAATTGGCATAGTTCATCCAACCCCTTCACTGCCTTTGACCTCAGTGTTTTATCTTCCACAATTTCCTTTTAATCTCATTTCAGTCAGTAAGTTAACTAAAACCTTTCAGTGTTAAGTAACATTCTATCTTGATTCTTGTATATTCCAGGATCTGGCTACGAAGAGGACGATTGATAAAGGACTTGAGGAAGGGGGACTGTATGTGCTTGAAGACTCAACTTACTTTGCATGTTCTGGTGTTACTTCTCTACATCAGATCCATTGTCGTCTTGATCATCGTTCTCTACACATTCTTCAGAGATTGAATTCCAGTTTTAAATCTATTTCTAGTTTAGAGTGAGTCATGCCAACTTGGCAAATTACATCGTGTTAGTTATCCGCCTTGAGTCATTAAACGAACAAAGTCTCCATTTTTGTTAGTTCATTTAGATGTTTGGGGTCCATGTCATATGACTTCCAAGTTGGGTTTTAGATATTTCGTTACTTTTGTTGATGACTATTCCAGAGTTACTTGGTTATATCTACTGAAAAATCGTTCTGAGTTGTTTTCTATATTTCGCGCATTTATATCTGAAATCTTTACTCAGTTTGGTGTGCATGTTAAAGCGTTGCATTCTGATAACACTAAGAAGTACTTTTATGCACCTTTTTCTGATTTTATGACACAGCATGGTATGATTCATGAATCTTCATGTCCTGATACACCACAGCAGAATGGTGTTGCTGAGAGGAAGAATAGACATTTGTTGGAAGTTACTAGATCTATGTTATTTGAGATGAAAGTCCCTAAAGTCTTTTGGTCTGATGCTATCTTGACTGTATGCTATCTCATTAATCGCATGCGTTCCTCTGTTCTACGAGGTGGTATTTCATTTTCTATTTTGTTTCCAAATCAGCCACTATTTGCCTTACCACCTCGTGTATTTGGTTGTGTCTGTTTTGTTCGTGATCATCGACCTGGAGTATCCAAACTTAATCCCAAGGCTATCAAGTGTATGTTTCTTGGTTACTCCCGTACTCAAAAGGGTTATCATTGTTATTCTTCCTTACTGAACAAATACTTCACAAGTGCTGATGTCTCATTCTTCGAATCCACTCCATATCATGATGTTCCAATTTCTGTGTCTAAGTTGGATGAAGAATTACATGTGACTACAATTCGGTCAACTACTCCAGCTGTTTCACCTGCGTCTACACAGGAACCACCTCCTCTACAGGTTTATACTCGGCGTCCTCAAGTTCATACTCCCCCCCTTCCTCCTGTCACGACTGCGTCATCTTCCGTCCCAAATCCACCATTAGTCGATTCTCCTCATGTGTCAGATTTTGATCTTCCAATAGCTCATCGCAAAGGTACACGTGCCTGTACACAACATTCTATCGCAAATTTTATTTCACTCTTCTGTGTCTCCTTTTCGATCATTTTTATCTACTGTTGATCAATATCCTATTCCCAAGTCTGTATCCGAGACATTACAAATTTCTGGGTGGAGGACAGCAACGGAAGAAGAGTTAAAAGCTCTACAGGTAAATCAAACTTGGGACTTGGTACCTCTTCCTTCAGGCAAAACTGCTATTGGTTGTAGATGGGTGTATGTTGTCAAAGTTAATCCCGATGGTTCTCTTGCTCGCTTAAAAGCGAGACTTGTTGCGAAAGGATATGCTCAGATGTATGGGATTGACTATCTGGATACTTTCTCTCCTATTGCCAAGCTTACTTCTGTTCGTATTTTGATATCTCTTGCTGCCACCTATCATTGGCCTTTATTTCAGCTTGATGTTAAGAATGCCTTTTTGCACGGTACTCTACATGAAGTTTATATGGAGCAACCTCCAAGGTTTGTTGCTCAGGGGGAGTCTGGAGGAATGGTTTGCAAATTAAAAAGATCTTTGTATGTTTTGAAGCAGTCTCCTCGGGCATGGTTTGGAAGATTTTCTGAAGCTGTACTTTCTTTTGGATTGTCTAGACGTGACAATGATCACTCTTTCTTTTATAGACAGTCAAGGAAAGGTAAATTATTCTTGATTGTCTATGTGGATGATATTATTATCACGGGAAATGATTTAGTTGGTATAGATGAACTAAAGATCTATCTTCAGAAACAGTTTCAGACTAAGGACCTAGGAAAATTGAAGTATTTCTTAGGAATTGAGGTGGCACAGTCACAGAAGGGTATTGTTCTATCACAACGAAAATATGTCTTGGATTTACTCATTGAGACAGGCATGTTAGGATCCAAGCCTCTTGATTAACCCATGGAACAAGGAGTTAAACTGGTTGCCGAAGGAGGAGAGCTATTCGATAGTCCTGAGAGATATCTAAAATTGGTAGACCAACTAAATTATCTCACAGTTACTCGACTAGACATTGCCTTTCCAGTTAGTGTGGTCAGCCTATTTCTGTCTTCTCCTCGTACTTCTCACTGGGATGCAGTAATTCGAATTTTAAGGTACTTGAAGAAGACTCCAGGGAAAGGCATTATTTATCAAAATCATGGTCATTGTAGAGTTGAAGGATTTTCTGATGCTGATTGGGCAGGGTCTACAGATGATAGGAGATCTATTACTAGCTACTATACATTGGTTGGAGGAAATCTAGTGTCATGGAAGAGTAAGAAACAAAGTGTTGTTGCCCGCTCCGGTGCTGAATCAGAGTATAGAGCCATGGCACAAACAACATGTGAATTAGTGTGGATTCAGCAGCTGTTGACTGAGTTAGGCTTGAAAGTTTCAATTCCTATGTCTCTATGGTGTGATAATAATAATAAGGCTGCAGTACATATAGCATCTAACCCGGTGTTTTATGAGAGAACAAAACACATTGAGGTTGATTGTCATTTTATTCGAGAGAAGCTGCAAAGTGGAATGATTCTTCCTAGTCATGTTAGAACTAGTGAACAACTTGCAGACATTTTTACTAAATCTTTGGGTAGCGGGAGGATAGAATATATTTATAACAAGCTAGGCATGATTAATATCTATGCTCCAGCTTGAGGGGGAGTGTTAGAAGTATCAAGGGCAAAGTGGTCTTTAGGACTCTTAGAGTTTATTGGGTTACCATTGTATAAATACGGTATTTTGCTGAATAATAAATCAATTTTTCCCTCTCTAACAAACTGAATAAAGTATGAACATAATAACAGAATGGCTCACTCAAGACTGAGATTTTGGAAATGGAAGCAGAGTGGATACACAAATCTCAAAGTATTAGATTACATAGATTTAAAACTTAATTGTCTAACTTGTACGTCTAGGCCTTGACTTTTGAGGTTATTTTTAACAAAAGAAAAGATGGGATCAGGAAAAAATCTACTTGAGGAAAATTATACTTGGTTTGAGTATAAGACCACAGAAGTTTGAATATATTTGCCACTCCAGATGATGGCCTTTAGAAGCTGATTAAACTGAATATGCAGGTTAAAGATGGTAAGAAGAGGCCTAAAAGACTGGAAAAAACAATTAAAGATATCGATATATATAGACTAAACTGTATCATTGGTACTCAACAAAGCATAATGGCGCAAGAGGATACATTTAACGCAGCCTATGTAGACTTCACACAGCATAAACACTAGGTTTTTCTTTGTTGTAAATGATAATTGAGTAACCTAATTAGTTTTTGAAAGTAATAGTACCTCCTAACACACCAAACAAGTTATGTTGAGCTCAATGTATAACCTCCTGCACCCGCAGCAAACCGGCCTTGTTTGTGAAAATGTTAAATGCTCACACTAAAAAATTGGCACCGGAAAAGATTCCACAGGACAATGGACAAATTGCAGACTTGTGATATTTTGCCCAACACATTATGTTAAGGGTTAGAATTCAATAGCAAGATGGGACACAAATGGTTAACTTTCATCCTGCCTTTGCTTTTACTCTTGCACCAATCGGCTGTAAGACCAGTCATTTATACTTTCTTTAGATTGAAGGCAGCAAAAGTAGCCCTTTATTTTGCAAACACTAGCATCGGGTCATTTCAGTGTACTTAACAAGTCATTTAGTGTGGATGAAAAGGAAAAACAACAAAAGTGAGCTTATTCTTTCTTATAGAGATATTCTTATTTTTCCAACTTCCATGAAAGCAGCAAGAAAAATGAAGGAAAGAGAGTAGCTATCCTGTTACAATTTTCAAGAATCCTATTCTCTTTTGCCAGCTCATGAACAATTCGAGCTTTTTCGAACCACTAGAGACGGCATTAACTTAGCAGTCTTGAAACCAGCCCTTATTCATGTCAATAATCACTGCTCTTGACAAAAATTGTGACTAATATAAAATTACCATTTCTGTTAAAGTATCCCACATCGCTTAAGCATATCTTCTCTGGAGTTTCAATGGGCCTTATATTTATATAGTCTCTTCCACCTATCAGCTTAAGCTTTTGGGATAGACATTCTAACAAGTATCAGAGCCAGATTCCATCCAATTATATTTTGCGCTTGTGGCCCTGCATTCGTCAATTCCATGAGTCATTCCTAATATGGCTTACACATGAGAGGGTGTGTTAAAGTATCCCATATTGCTTGTCTACGGAATTTCAATGGGCCTTTTATTTACATAGTTTTGCTTCACCTATCAATTTAAGCTTTTGGTTTGGACTTTCTAACAATTTTCTACTAAAGTTAGACATAATGACTGTCCAGTGAATCAGCAAAGCAACACCATAAACTTACCCAAGAAAAGTGTACTCCATGCTAGCATAACCTTTGCTTCTGGACTTTAACTGATCGAAAAAGTCGCCTACCATCTGTCATATTAAAGAAACTGACTAACAAAACAGAAACAATGTGGAGCAATTGGAGCAATATGTAATCTACATGTAATAATCTACGAAAGTAGATTAGAACCAAAGGTACCTCTCCTAAAGGTAATTCATAGGTGAGGGATGCTCTATTCTCCGTAATAAATTTCATTTCTTTAAACTCCCCTCTTCTGTCTTGAGAAAGCTCCATAAGTGGACCAATATAATCTTTTGGTGTGAGCATCTCTATCTGCAATAATTATTAAAAGATGAAATATAACCAGCAGTGACTCTTCGCTTTACTCACTCAAAACACAAAGTTAACTGGAGCAACAAAAACTAAAAGAGTATAGAAAAGTAAAAGAAAATAAAACAAAAATTGAAAACTAACCTTAACAACTGGCTCCTCAATTGAGCTCCTTTGTCCAGGTTCAGGGAGTAGAGATGGATTTGAGCATTCAATCTTATATTCACCAAAAATGCATTCATGATGGTAGTCATATATCTCAACTAAGACAAATTCATAAAACCACTGGATATCAAATCATACGTTTGCTGCAGCTGATATACGGTTTAATCCATACAAAAACAAAATAAGTACAAAAGCCCAAGAATTCAGATTGGGCATTGTCCAAGAAAAGAATTTGAACCACAATTTACAGCTACACCTACATTTTATGATAGATTGGCTAACTGACTGGAGCTAAAGTATTGAAGGTGCTAGGAGCGAATTTCCAACTAATTTATTAAAAACTGATCCCCACTGAGAGTTTTGGGCGCTTGGGGACAACGATGTTTTCATGTTAAAAATAAGAGCTCTGAGCCTAGTCAAGGCCAAACAATTCCTCCTAAATAAATACAGCCAAGCTACATAAGTCAACTTTAGGTCCTTCATCCATGAAGGCATTGACACCTCTCCTTCAAGAACAGTGCATATTTTGGGAAAAGTTTTGATCGTTTCCAACCTTGGTCATTTTACTCGAAATCAAATGTTTCTGAAACATTCCATGTGATCATCGAGCTTCTTCCATACGCATGATATTCAGGACATACTCCTTGATAATCCACTAAATGATCAACTATTCATCGGAGTCCATTATCATGCCTTCATCAAAAGCACAAACTTCAGCCTGAAGTTTCGCGAAATGATTTGGGGCATTTGTAGCTTTTTCTTACTAAGTACTTGCTGTTATAAACTTCCTCCAGCTTAGAAATAAAGAAGGAAAGGCTGACTTTAAGATTAACCAATTAGGAATGTCAAAGAAGAAAACCCAGCTCTTATCAAACTTGCATATTATAAGAAATGCTTTGGCATTACCATGCTCATAGCAAAGTCTACAAGAAAAGTTTTTCAATATAACAAATTCTCACAATTGCAATTCCTCTTTGCTAATATTCTGGAATACACACGTCCTCTTACACAACACAAAAAGGAAAAATAATAGTAGAAGTAGTAATGATAACAACAACAACAACAATATAAATAATTATAATAATTATAAACTCGTGCAAAGCAAAAAAATAAATAGTTGAGTAGAGAATAGCTTGGGATTAAAGACTTACAATATCACCATTTACACAGTTCACCCTATAAACGACACTAGGAGCAGTTGTAATTAGGCTCAGGTTGTACTCCCTCTCAAGTCTTTCCTGTATGACAAAAAAATTTAACCAAAATCAACATCCTGGATTCTGTTTGCAGAGTTTCTTTTTTACAATTCTGTTGACAAAATTTGACTTAAAAAGAAAACAAGAAATAGCAGTTTCAATGAGCATAAACCTGGACAATTTCCATATGGAGGAGACCCAGGAAACCACATCTAAAGCCAAAGCCCATGGCACTTGATGTCTCAGGCTCAAACTAAGCAAAAGAAGTTTAAATGTGAGAATAGTCATATACCAAGTGGTTAGAAAGAGCAGGTACTACGTCCATGCCAGATCATACTGGAGTACTAGTATCTCTTTCTTTATTTGCAAAGAATAATTACAGGTCTAATAGACTAAATTAAATTCTCCAACCATTGATTCAATTTTTCCACCAAACTTCTAAATGAGTTGATCAAATAGATACGTCCTCCCAATAAAATTCAATCGATATGCCCAGCTCACCAAACTAATTAATTCATAGTCTCTTGTATTGCAGGAAGTAGTCCACCGTCTTTTTTGGATGCATGACATTTTTAGCTATGACAATAAATACATATTTATTGGCGAACGCCTGCATTTTCTAGAAGCTTCCTTTTGGGAAAAAATGGATTCAACTTATCCATAATCCTGGAATGATCAAAAGTATACACTTGATGAAGCAACCAAACCACAATGGAAAGTCAAACTCGAAATATATATAAAATAGCATTAGATTTACTACACAACCAGTTTGGTCTTGAGAGACTAAATTGATTTGGTTTGCCACACCTGGTTCCTTTTCCGAATTGAATCATGTTCACCGTTAATTTCAAAAGCTCAAATCCTGGATTTGCATCTTCATAGTTGTATCTAGTCATCAAGTCATGGTTGCGCAATCCTCTACCGCTCTCCTATTATTTCAGCTTGACTCCTGCCCTGACTGCTCCTCTATTCTTTTTTTTTTCTCTCATTACATCCACCGTTGCTGAATTCACATTTTGAGATACAGAGGTATAATATCTCCAACATTTTAGTGGAGGTAATATCCATATGCCATTTCTGCACATGAAGAAATATCCTCATTCTATATTTTAGACCCACTATTTTACAGATTTGGTTTTGGTGATATTTCTACCTAATAGTTAAAAACAGATGATATTCAGATAGAAATCTAACTCAAGTCCACATCACTCAGAACTATGAAAATGGGCCAGATTCATTGAACACAGTCACAGGCCCTCTTGCAGACAACCTGAGAAGCAACAGTAAAGCTACTAGCCTTTAACAGTGGCATTCAATACCAATTTGTAATTGAATATACCATTGAAAGAAATTGATAAATATGCATGTAGACATTGCCAACCAGAAGCCTTCGAAAAAGCTATGATTGCATAAGGCCCATGACAGCCCTATATCACCAACACTAAGTAATAGAAAGCCACCACATTCTCAAGCCAAAAAAAAAGAAAATGTAAGTATGATTTTTATCATTCAAGTAACACACCTTCAATGCAGCATCATTAAGTTGCAGTTTCTCCAAGGCATCACGTAACTCAGGAAACCTTAGAAAATATTGAGGAAAAACTGGAAAACATAAATAATTTCAGGTAGAATGATCTTTTCATATTCAAAATGTAAACAATAGTCAAGGTCAATACTGGTCAGCTTCAACAGGAAACAAGCCACAAAACACCATCGGTGTAGCTTCCTCGTATCCAGGCAATGAGTCCTGTGCCCTTCTGCCATAGTGAGTTATAGTGTCACCTACCCTGGCATCTGCTACAGACCTTATAGAAGCTGAGAGGTACCCAACCTGGAAAGATAGTAAATTACCAAACAGAAAAATAAAATCTTTGTAGTAGAGACCAAGACAAGTGTAAAACTTAATATGCTTTATTTTGACATCAACATCAGTTATGACTGTCATCTCTACAATTTATGTGGCATCCCTGATTCTGGTGATGGATTAGTTCAGTATGTCTATCAAATCTTTGAAATGATTCAATCTCGTCTTACTTCTCAGATTATGATTTCTGAACTAAATGCCATAAGCAAAAAGTCAGAACTTCGGACATCTCATCTAGGTACTACTTCTAGCTCTAATAGACAAAAGCAGAAGGCATAGTGGCACTTCAAGAGCCAAAAGTTGAGAGTAAGCAAAGAAGAAGAATATCAAGTTTTTTAATATGTAATGATCAAGAAGAAGAAGACTCAAGTGGAAATACATAATCTTGCTCCATTACCTCCCCAGCAAATAGCTCTTCAACTTGTAATTGATTTGGAGATAAAACCCCAACTTCATCAGCAAAATAATCCTGTAAAGTTAAAATTGGAAGTAGACAATTGACATATATTCATTACAAACATCCCTAGGACCTTTAAGAAATCTTAATCAAATCATAAGTTGCATTTTAACAAGCAATAAAGACATCAAGTGATGCAGGAGCACCATTCTACTCTTAGTAATTTATGTGTTTTCTTCTTTATTTAATCTTCCACTATGTTAATAGGCTAATAAGGTCATGTGTTAGTCAGGTGGCTTTTTATGAGTTCCAATGGTTGAGATTTGAAGTTGTTTATGTTAGATCAAGGGTTGAGACTGACTTATGGCGAGTAATCCTAGTTTAAATGGATCTTTGAATCTTTTGTCACTAGCTTCTCCTCATTCAATAAATAATATTGATATTTATAAACCCTAGAATATCATTTCTCTGTCAGCTTTAATTCATCCCAATTCTAGCCCTCATCATTGTTCTTTTGCTGTCTTTTACTTCTCCAATTATGTCGTTAAGCTTCGCACTGGGAAATAGCTGAATCTTCACATACAAGCACAGATGTATGCCAACGGGTGAAGTTGGAGATTGATAAGAAAACAATGACATAAGCACTTTACCTTCTCACTTGCCATAAAATAAATTCTGTCACCTTTCCTAAGGGTCCCATCAATGACTCGAAAATAAACAATAACACCTCGATATGGATCATAGTAGCTGCAGAAGAAAGATGAAAACAGAAGTATAATCAATTATAGCTTGATAAGTCATGTACGTGCTGCAGTGGGGAAAAAAAGCACTTTGATCCGGCAGTAGCTGCAACAATTAGCTGCAGCATATGTTTGTAAACGCATAAAAATCTCACAAGCAAGAGATATTGTCAATGAATGTGTTCCTAGAGTTTATTGCTCCTCAAAACCTTTTAAACATTTGAGCAACAACTATGGCTAAAGCACGTCAGTGGCCAAGTACAACCACAGATTAAATGAATTGACAATCCCAAGATCAGTTGCTGAAGATGATTAAAAACTTCTCTACTTAAAGCTGGTCTGAGGGCTTCTATTCACAATGAATTGCTTAGATAGCCCATCAGAGTATAGAGGCATAAAATTAGTCGGCAGCTCATGTGGAGAAATACATATACCACCCTCACTTCAGAAAGCATGCTGTCAAGCAGTGAAGACTGCCTGAGGAACATCGAAAAACTTTGCTAATAGGTGAGGGCATAAGCATGTTTGCATATACTTGAGCATAAATAATTTCCTATGCGCGTTTGTGTGGGTGTGGGTGCAATGCCAGTGCATCCATGCATGCGCGCACGTATGAGAGAGAGAGCGATTCCAAAAAAAAATCGATTTGAATAGGTTAACTTAAAAAGATGTAACTATACCTAATAAACGAGAAAGAAGTCTGTTGAGAACTTCAAAAAGAAAAGGATATATGGATGATTATTCATGAACCGCCTTAAATGCACATGAACAGATCAACATAAGCTTTTCAACAAGTGTTTCATTTCTCCCTGTTTGCTTCAAATTTCATAAGCATTTTCTTCCTAGCAATCTTAGATGCCTCCAATAAAAAGTTAACTAGACGCATTTCAGGCAGTTACTGAAACATTACAAGCAAAAGAAGCTTGGAAAGTATAAACAGAAATCCATTAGGTAAGAAAAAATCATTTCAAGGACATGGAAAGTCTAGAGATGATGGCATTCAGAGATCCTTTTCAGTAGCACGACAAGAGGAAAAAGATCAGTATTCCGAACACTACTGAGCCTTATACCACTAAATGGAATCAGCTATATGAATCCATAACTCCAAATCTGCATAAGATCGAAGTGTTCCAAATCTTTCTGCATCATTTTGACACATCTTTCCAGATCTTCCTCACCCTTATTAGCCTGCATCTCCAACCTACAACTATATCTTCTCACCAAAGTATGAAAAGATTGTCGCTGCATGTATTAAAACCACTTTAAACACCCTTTCCAATCTTATCCTCAATTGAGTTCTCACCTACTCTTCCACATAGGTTCAATTCAAGCACATCCAGAGGAAATTCTCATCTAATTTTCTGCAAGCATCAATAATTGACCAACCATCATTTCAAGCCATATAGCATCACCAACCTTATTATCGTCTTGTATAGCATTGATCTTTAACCATTAGCAACACTCAATGGTTGCACAAACACCAAATGCACTTGGCCACTTCAACCATCATGTTGATACAGGTAAGGTCTCCATCAACTTTTCCATCCTTTTGCTAAATGGATCCAAGAGAACATAGCAACTCTCTAGGACATTCTAGACTCTAAATCATAACATTTGAACTTCCATGATGACTAAATTAACACTCAAAATCACCTCCAAAGTCAATCTTCCTGCTATAAACAAAAATCAGTTTCTTTACTTTGTGCTGAATTACTCTTCCATATGATTATATGCCTTGTCCGCTTAGTCCTTCTACAGCGGATAAAATATGGAAATAACTTTTACTCTTGTAACAAGGTACTGTTGAACTACCATTTGCTCCACAAGTTTAAATTGTTCTGAGATAGACCCACAACATATATTAGCCTATTTCTTGACAGCCCCCAACCCCCAACCCCGGGCAGTCCCGAGCATGTAAGCCAAAACTTACACGCGAAACACAAAATGTAGATGTAACCAAATGGATTAAATAACCAAAGACTCAACACAACAAAAGGAAAACATACAAAACAGTGGCAGGAGGGAGCATCAAAATTCAAATTCTTTAATTGTGCTAAAATACCAAGCAAATAACCATTTTTCCTTAAAATTGTTTAGAAACAAGCCAATCCCTAGGTGCCAAAGTATTTTTCTTCCACTCCTCAGGCATCTTCTTTGTTCTCGATTAAAAAAGTTTGTGGAACAGAAATAATAAACAATGGAATGACAGGTATTAGAACTATCACAGCACTCGACAAGATTGACCGCTCATATAAAATATGGAAGTAGTTTTACAAAAACTTTTAGAATGGGACAACAATAGATTAGCAACTGTTAGAATTATGATAAATTGTAATATTATGTTTAGAGGGGTTTACGTTATGTTAAGTATATATATATTGTAATCCCTCATTAAAAACATAATGAAAAAAACATCTTTATCCTCTCAAACATGGTCTCAGAGCCGGTTGAGAAACCCTAATTTACCGCCATCGGCGAAACCCTAATTCTCCGGCGAACCTAGACTCTCCGGCGAACCCAGACCGGCGACTCAGTCCAGCGAACCCAGACCGGCTACTCAGTCCGGTGAACCCAGATTTGGTGGCTCACACTCAGTCCGGCGAACCCAGACCGGCAACTCAGTCCGGCGAACCCAGACCGGCGACTCAGTCCGGTGAACCCAGATCTGGTGGCTCACACTCAGTCTGGCGAACCCAGATCGACGACTCCCGTCAAGTCCTGTCGCTTCTGTTGGTGACTTCCCAGATCTACTTCTGTTGACGACTTCCTAGATCGCGGAACCCAGGTCAGCAATCTTGCTTGCATAGAGACCCGGCGGTCTCGCTCTCTTGCGCCGATCTCCGCCGGCCCCATTGAAGGTTCAACTGAGCACTACCATGCTCTGCTCTTCGAACCCAATTGAAGCAGCCACTGTTCGTCGTTTGTTCGTTCGACGAAGGTGAACAGTAACTTTTTTTAAAAAAATTCAAAAAAAATTCGAAAAAAAAAATTTTATGTTACTCAGTGCAGGGACGATCACTGCACAGTGGATGCAGTAGTTTCAAGTGGTAATTCTTCGATTTTGACTTGATGGATATATAAATTTTCCATAGGTCATTGTGACTAGTTTTGATCCGGTTGAAACCTCAAAGTGGTGATTATATTTGGCTAGCTGTGTGGTTGAACCCTCAAAGTGGTGATTATATTTGGCTGGCTGTGTTGTTAGAGACTCTGGTGATTATATTTGGCTAGCTGTATTGTTGGAGACTATTGTTCAGGTTGACTACTTGTTTTCTTACGACATTATTTATGGGTTCAATCATATCTTCCAGTTACTGATGGCTGCTGTTACTGGAACTTCTGCTAGTTTGCCACATTTACAATTGACTTCTGTAAAGCTTGATGGTACTAATTATGCATCATGGTCTAAAGCTGTTGAAGTTTATCTTACTGCTACCAAACAACGCGATTATCTTACGTCTACGGCCCCATCATATCAAAGTAAGGTAGCTGATTGGATTGCTGGTGATGCATTGATTCGTACATTGTTATGGAATAGTATGGATTCCAAAATTAGTCCCCATTTTATTCAGTGTAATACTGCTAAGGAGGTTTGGGATAAATGTGCTTTGCTATATTTTGGCCAAAATAACATGACTCGGGTTTGTGATACATGGGAGGCACTATTTGACCTTAAGCGTAGAGATCAATCACTGACTGAATATTATGCTCGTTTCACGACACTATGTCGACAGCTGGATACTTATCTTCCCGCTTCAGATGATGCAGCCATTCTTGTCAAGAGACAAGAGGATCTTCGGGTTATTCTGTTTCTAAAGGCGTTGGGACCTGAATATTCTTCACTACGTCAACAAATTTCTCAGAGCTCTCTTCCTTCAGTGGATGAGGTTTTCTCTCAAGCTCTTCGTTCGACACCTACTGAGAAGATGTCCGCCACAACTTTGGAGACAAGTGCTATGGTTTCTCATAACACTAGCAGACGTGGAACCCGGGGTCGTGGTTATAGGGGTCGTGGACGAGGTTTTGTTCTGATTCGTGGTCGTGGTGGTCGTGATGGTGTCTTTGGTGGTCGTGGCTCTCGCTATTGCAACCATTGTCAGAAAAATGGACATACCGAGGCTTATTGCTATACTCTTCATCCTGAGCTTCGACCTACTGTTGCTGCCTATGTTGATTCTCCGGCATTGACTTCATCAGATCCTCCTCTTGCACATGGTACAGGTGATACTGTGACTCTTGTCATGAACTGAGTATGATACGTGGCTTTGTTCTCAACAGGTGACAGGCTCTTCAGCTCCTACTGCAACTCTAGCACAGACCACCAAAGGTAGTTCATCTTGTTTACTGTCTATACTATTTGACTCCTGGGTTATAGACTCTGGAGCCACTCATCATATATCTGGTAACCATAAGCTATTGTCTTACATTCAGTCCACATCTTCTGAAATGTCTAATTCTGTTACATTAGTTGATGGTTCACAATCTCATGTTTCTAGTATTGGAGTTGCTCGTTTAAGTCCTTCTCTCTCACTGTCTTCTGTCTTACACCTCAAATCTCCCTATAATTTGATTTCTGTTAGTTCATTGACTAAGGAACTGAACTGTTCCGTCACCTTTTCTTCGTCTCGTTGTGTTTTTCAGGATTTGAGGACTGGACAGATGATTGGTGGGGGACATGAATCAATTGGCCTGTACTATCTTGACAAGGAAATAATGGCTGCTGCAGCTGTGAAGCGCACATTCTCTGATGTGTATCGAATGCATTGTCGTGCTGGTCATCCACCACCGAACATTCTTCAACGTTTATTTCCTAAGTCTGAGTCTGTGAGTACTTTTCAATGTGAAGCTTGTCAGTTTGGTAAACATCATAGGACTTCTTTTCGTTCTCGTTTTCAGAGTCGTGTGTCTAGTCCATTTGAGTTAGTTCACTCAGATGTTTGGGGTCCGTGTCGTGTTTTTGATACCTCTGATTTTAGATACTTTGTTACATTCGTGGATGATTTTTCTCGAATGACATGGTTGTTCTTAATAAAAGATCGTACTGAGATTTTTCATTGCTTTCGCCTATTTTACTTTGAAGTATTGAATCAGTATAATGCATCTGTTAAAACTTTGCGATCAGATAATGCTAAAGAATATCTTGCCTTTTCTACTGGTTTTCGATCTTTTCTTGAATCTCATGGTATTCTTCATCAAACATCGTGTTCGTACACTCCACTGCAAAATGGTGTAGCCAAACGCAAAAATCGTCATCTTCTTGATGTTGCTCGTTGTCTTATGTTTCATATGCATCTTCCTAAACCTTTTTGGGGCCATGCTGTACTTACAGCATGTTACTTGATTAATCGACTTCCAACCTCTGTTCTTCAGGGGGAGACACCTTTCTCTGTTTTACATCCAAACCTTCCTCCCTTTGCATTACCTTTACGTGTCTTCGGTTGCATTTGCTTTGTTCATCGTCTTTCTCCGGGTCTTGATAAAATAGATTATCGTGCCGAGAAATGTGTCTTTGTAGGGTATTCTCGAACTCAAATGGGCTATAAATGCTATAGTCCTACTCGTCGTCGTCTGTTTGTGTCAGCTGATGTGACTTTCTTTGAGGATCAAGCCTATTATGATACTCAATTAGGTCCTACGGTGACTACTGAGGGTGGCGAGTGTGTCCTCCCAGCACTTCCTCCACTCTCTGTACCTCCAGCACCATCAACTGGATTTCAATTTGCCGAGTGCACATATCATAGACATGCTACAGCTCCTCCCACGGTAGTACCGATCCCACAAACATTTGATTCATCTGTCCCTTCATCAGTTGCGACACCATCCTCTGATCCTGATCTACCCATTGCTCTTCGGAAAGGTACACGTTATTGTGTTGGTCGTCCTGTAGATCGCTATGCTCACTTTTCTGACCTTTCTTCTTGTCTTCGTACTCATCATCCCATATCCAATTTCTTATCATATGCTCGTTTGTCTCCTACCTTTTCTATCTTTGTCTCGTCCTTGTCCACTATTTCTGTGCCCAGTAATGTTGCTGAAGCTCTTGCTCATCCTGGATGGCGACAAGCCATGGAAGATGAAATGAAGGCTCTTCTTGAGAATCATACTTGGCAGCTCACATCATTACCTCCAGGTAAACAACCTGTTGGTTGTCGTTGGGTTTTCACTGTTAAGGTTCATCCTGATGGTTCTCTCGATCGATTGAAAGCTCGGTTAGTTGCCAAAGGATATACTTAGACATATGGTATTGATTATGATGATACTTTCTCACCTATCGCCAAAATTCCATCTGTTCGTGTTCTTATTTCCCTAGCCGCACATTTTGCTTGGCATCTTCATCAATTGGATGTCAAAAATGCCTTCTTACATGGTGATTTGGCTGAAGAAGTCTATATGGAGCAACCACCTGGGTTTGTTGCTCAGGGGGAGAATCTGGTATGTCGTTTACGTAAGGCCTTATATGGACTCAAATAGTCTCCCCGTGCTTGGTTTGGTAAATTCACTGATGCAATTATCAAGTTTGGATTAAAACAATGTCAAGTAGATCATTCGGTGTTTAGTTCTATTTTCTCAACTGGTTGTGTTCTTCTGGTGGTATATGTGGATGATATTATTATCACTGGTAGTGATTCGGTTGGTATTCAACAACTCAAGCAGTTTTTGCATACAAAATTTAATACTAAAGATCTGGGACGTCTACAATATTTTCTTGGAATTGAAGTTGCCTACTCACAGGCAGGCATTAATTTATCACAACGAAAATACGTGATTGATATTCTTAATGAGGTCGGATTTCTTGGAGCAAAACCAATTGATACACCTATGGAACCTAATGTGAAACTTGATGCAGAAAATGGAGAACTGTTACATGATCCAGCGAAATATCGAAGATTCGTGGGTAAGTTGAATTACCTTACTGTTACAAGGCCTGATATATCCTTTGCTGTGAGTGTAGTGAGTCAGTTTATGAGTTCCCCTCGTACTACTCACTGGAATGCTGTACTACGAATTATTAAGTACTTGAAAGGAACACTAGGTAAATGACTACTTTTCAAAAATTATGGTCATCTGAAAACTACAGGGTTCTCTGACGCAGACTGGGCTAGATGTCTTACTGATAGGAGATCTACATCAGGGTATTGCGTATTTCTTGGAGGTAATTTAGTTTCCTGGAAAAGTAAGAAACAACATGTGGTTTCCCGGTCAAGTGCTGAAGCAGAATATAGAGCTATGGCACATGTGACAGGTGAATTGATCTAGTTGAGGATGTTATTATCAGAAATTGGTGTGTCAACATCAGATCCATCAACATTATATTGTGATAATCAATCAGCCATCCATATTGCGAACAATCCTGTCTTCCATGAGCGAACCAAACATATTGAGGTTGATTGTCACTTTATACGGGAGAAGGTCCAGAAGGGGGAAATCATTCTTCAACATGCAAGGACAGAGGATCAACTGGCAGATATTTTTACAAAATCCTTACGAGGGAATAGAGTGGATTTTTTATGTAACAAGTTGGGACTGCTTGATATCTACGTCCCAACTTGAGGGGGAGTGTTAGAATTATGATAATAAGGGCAGAATTGTAATATTGTGTTTAGAGGGGTTTACGTTATGTTAAGTATATATATTGTAATTCCTCATTAAAAACATAATGAAAAAAACATCTTTATCCTCTCAAACAGCAATAACAACACAAAATTATGAAGGAATGCTTAGATGATGACAAGAGTATGATCATCTAAATTAGCAAGCTGATACTTTTCGAGTGAAGCGAACATTAACCTGTCAAATATTAAAGCCCTTAAAGGCCTTTCAATAGTGTCGCTAGGTGGTGGAATCCTTTGAACAATAGAGTCGAGGATATCCCGTATGCCAATCCCTTCCTACAGAACAAAAGCAACTTGAAAGTAAAGTGTCACTCCTTAATGAACAGAAGATTTTAGGACCTTGTGAATGAGATTAAAAAATGTGCCAAATGTTCTTGTAGTGCAAGCATGTGTGGGACTGACCTTTGCAGAGCACAGGATTGCATTGCTGCAATCTAAGCCGACCACCTGAAAGAAACACACACTTTTCACTAGGGCTTCTGTTTCTTCATTTGTGATGCTCATACAGAAGACAGGCACTGAGAAGATCCAACAACAAACAGGAAACACCAGTACTACTTAATGAATACATGTATCATCCAACTAAACGAGACTACAACCTTAACTTCTTAAAAACAAACAAAAAAACAGCCGAACTAGGTAAGGATCACTGACATTTCATTGTGTTGGTGAATGATGAACTTGAGAGGCTACACGTTTTAACATAACAAAAGCATTCACCGAAGAAAACTCTTCAGAGTTCATTTGTCGCAAGGATTTAGATATAAAGAGAGCTTATCTTTGTAGTTAAGAAAAACTGCTGCATGACAAAAGCAGGCAGAGGTTAATTTATTGTGCCCCAAAATGCATGATGTCTTATCTCTCTTGAGAATGCTCAAGATATGTGTTTTTAGTCTTCCATTTTAACAAAAGGAACAGCTCATAAGCAGAATGGCAAACTAAGGTAGTTGAAATTGGTCATGGTAGAACAATCAAAAATCCCATTACAGGTATTTCACAAAGGTACTACCACTTTCTCTTACCCGATTTCCTTCTTCAGCCATTAGGACAATGGAAGTCCAACAAAAAGACAACAATTGGGATATCACAGATCAGTCACATCCACAAATTTCATTTTGAAAATCATCAGTGACAGTCATAAATTACCATCTACTTAGGAAAAGTCCTATTTGTAAATCATGGAATGGAGCAGGTAGTTATAAACATAGAAACCTTCTTGTAGCCAAAAGGATGAGATTTGCCATTGATAAAGACAACTTAGGGAAATAATTCTAACATCAGAGTGACAAAACTGACTTGGTATCATGCTCTCCACTTTACGATTCTGAGGAAGCCCTCCGGTAAGGGCAGACAAAAGTAATAACGGCCAAATTGTGAAATTCTGGACTGATTTTCACTTGTGCACATAAAACTTATTCCAGGACTTCCCAAAATTGTTTGTTATAACTAAAAGAATAAAGAAGCTGGCCTCCTCATAATGGGAGAACTATCTGCAGCAGGGTCCTAACTTCATACAAGCTGCCAATGATGAAGAGGTGGACACGATGTTATTCTCTTTGAAGATTACACCTCAACTAATTGCCATGTCAACATAGCGCGTGGTGAACAAGAACATAACACAGGATTGTGAGTTTATGCCTTGTCATTCAATAAGATTCTCCTAATTTAAAGAAAAAAGAAACCCTTTGCTGATTCAGCATCATCAGTTTATTGCAGAGAGATTTGGTTTGAGATGGCAACATCAGTTTATTGGAAAGGGATTTGGAAGGTTAAATCTCCTAAACATAACAGCATTTTCATTTGAACAGAAACATTGGTGGAAACACAAGCAAGTAGCATTTGTAATTATGCATCATCAGTATTGTCAAGCAATGCTACCAATTTAAAATGATTGAAAACTCCATGGATCACCTTTATAATCCATGATTGGGCATTATACATCTGATCTCATAAGTCATTGAGAGTGAAATTTCAAGACTATGTCAGACTAATGCTAGAAAACTACAAAATTATGTTCGTGATCATATCCTTATGTGTCACGCCCAAATTTGCTAGGAAAGAACTGGATAGAAGTTTGACGACCAAGAGATAAGAGTATGCACCCCACTGTCTATTATTGGATGGTTCTGCCAAAAGTGTTGCCCAATTAGGAATGATTTATACGTCCATTTTGCTTCCATCATATCCTCGCATGCGTGTGACCCTAATTGCTTCATTATAGATGATGGGTTCTCTATTCAGCAAAATAAAGATCTATAATTTCTAACTACCATCTAAATTGTGTTTTTCACTTCTTTTCATTAATTTATTTCATTTCACAAATGAACCTAAATAATACGGAATTTGCCTCAAGAACAGTGCTGCCCAGTAAAACAACAAGGAACTGTAAATGCCACAGCGCAATGCAAACAACTATTTAGAAACTACCTCCTCAATCTCCTTGACAACGTGATCAGGTTCTGCTCCTGGAAGGTCTATTTTATTTAACACCTGTAGAAACAAAAAAAACTTTCTAAGCCAATGTTATCGGAAAGAAGGAAACCTGGTCTCAAAACCTTACTCTATTCCTTACCACATAAAACAGAAGCAGAATTTATGTGCACACTTGTATACTTATTTATGTACTCTTAAATAGTCCTACTTACTTCTCGGTAATGTGTGGAACTAAGTAGGGTAAGAAGATTTATGTAGGTAACATCTCTTAGTGAGGAAAAGCTTTGTTCTGGGAGGTTTTATGTTGAAAAAAAGGGGAGCCCAGATTAGGATCACTCACTAGAAGTTGGCAACCAAGAGAAAATTAGATATACACAGATTATATCCAAGAAAAAGTTCATATTGCCTCACTTGAGGATCACATGATCAAAGGTGTCCGAGGTAGTATTGATTAGTAAAAGAGCAACCTCCAGATGCTCCAATCAAATTAGAGACAAAAAAATTTCAATTTGAACCCTTTAACCGAATTGAACCCAAATTCTCAGTCCAACCTAGAGCAATTGGATCTTATAGAAGATTTCACACAGCATAGTCGCAATAATTAAAAAAGACCCCTATTACCGGCTCCACTTAGTAGGATAAGGCTTAGGGTCAATTTGATAACTGAAGAATAAAACTGAAACTTTAGGTACTGAAATTTTAAGTGTTAGTAATATTAGATGCTGGAAATTGAAAAAGAAAACTGGTGATACCTGAAAATTGTATACTAGAGATTAATGTCTTATAAGAATGGAACCGAGGATGTATTTGGTGTATATTAGCAATATAATTGGTAAAATTTCAAATGGTATTGATTCTCCATCAATAAGTTAACCCTACCCTTCCATAGAATATCAAGTGCACCATTTACTGAATTCAATCTTTTAAGTCAAACTAATTACACTTACCGAACAAGCTTAATAATACAACTTGTTAGTATCCTTACTACAATGCCCAGGAATCATGAATAAAACAAAGAAGTTAAAATACATAAAGATATCCAGAAAAGGGAAAAAAGATATAATTTCCAGGAATAATAGATGTAACTGCAGTCCTTGATTATAAAAAAACACTACTTACAGGAATAATTTCCAGGTTGTTTTCCAAGGCCAGATATACATTGGCCAAAGTTTGTGCTTCGACACCCTACAAATATGACATGCATGATTCAACAAATCAGTACCGATATTTCAGTTATAATGAAGAAGGCTGCTAGTATCCTTTCTCAAACAAACCCAAAATGGTTCCAAGAAACTAGTTATGAGAAAAGACCTGTGAAATGGAGAATAAGCCACCTTGATTTTTTATGGAGAACAAGTGCCTTATTCACTTTCTTTTCTTTGTTCATTATGATAGTCAATTCGGTTAACCAAGAGTAAGTAGAAAGTTGATAATAGGTAGTAGTCAATTTTCTAATTGGTGTGACATCTTTCAAAACAAGCTAGATGAATAATCTTTTATTAGGTCATGTCAAAAACATAAAGTGGTTCTTTACCAAAAAAAAAAAACATAAAGTGGTAAATTTCATGAGCAGACATCACTGGAACCTATGGATCCAGAGTGCCTAACTGCATTGTATTTTCTCCACTATCCACAAATGAAAAACCAGTGTCAAACGAGGCCCAGCGGAAAAAAAAATGTGAAGAAATGAACAGGCCACGTGAATACCACTTTGCAGTGTCGCATTAGAAAGGGAAACCATAAAAAATCAGATGGTGAGTTCCGTGAACAAAAAATTCCTAGCAAAGCAACGACTTGAATATTGCTACGCCTTCATCTATTCTCTCAAGCTTTAAAGTCGTCCAACAAAAGTCTACGATGGTATAAGCAAGACATCCTATGTTCAAATCTCTCTAGATCCCTTATTTTGCTTCCCAGTTATTAATTCCAACTTGTAAATATCAACACCACACTTTTATCAAATAACTTATACTTTTAGAACAATTGATAGTGGTTGCACAAAATTCTTCAAATACTAACAATTTTGACCTCATGCAACTAGCAGCACAAGCTCTCTAAATACTGCTCGCAACTCTTTGCCTTCCACATTCCAAATGTTGCTAATCAATTCCATCTTGAACAATTTTTAGTGAAGACGGAAGGAAGGGGGAAGGACATGACTGTAGAAAAGAGGAATAGCTCTACATGAACAAGTTCTCTAGCAGGCTGAACATGTCTCTCTAAAAACAACAGTCAACCCTTGCTCAGACAATAATTTCCCAAGCAGGGGATTTATTCTAGAAGCGTGGGAGCTTTCATCTGAGTAAGCTACACCTTTTTCCTTCCGATAAGTTGGACATCTAAAGAGGAAGAGTACGCTACAATGGGACAAATAGCCAAGAGCTTCTTCTATGCAGAATCAGTATGACAATAATTATCTGCTTATGCTGACCAGATATGAAGAAAATGGCAATCTGGATAAGTTTGATGCGCACTTATTGAGAGTAACACCAGCAAACTCCTTAACGGTTGAAACCCAAAAGTTTTGCTGAAGGTGCTAATAGTTTTGGCATGTCAAACTTTGATGTTCTTCAAAGATATTTGACTTACAACATGAAAAGAGCCTAGAACCAGCGGATGTTATTAATTAAGCCAATTGGAGGAAATCTGGAGAGTCGACACTTTCTAATGAAAAAATGTGTCACATGTTATGGCAAACTATTGAGCAACTTCCTCCTCTGGGTCCTACTCCAAGGAGCACGAACTTGTGCCGGTATGAATGCACCGGGGACTGCTACTACCCAATGGAATCAGTCGGATGCATAAAGAACCGTAAACACCCTATTGCCAGCAAAAAAATGAAAATGCTAAATTACCTAAAAATCCCTTTCTAAGCCTATCGAAAGTACTAAGTTGGGGCATTGCACACTATTTTATGGTCAAATTTCATAAAAAGCTGCCAATGTCTATTTCTGAAAATAGTGGAAGAGATTAGGAATCAAACAATCGAGAATCAAATTATAAGATGTCCACCAGAGTCAAAAGATACACGGTGCCAGCTATAGATGATATACAAAGCTTGGCTCAATGATAAGCCCGGTCTGAAGAAAGTACCTGAGAAGCATCTACAACAAGGAGAGCACCTTCACATGCAGCAAGAGAACGAGAGACCTAGATTCAAAAGGTATAAAAGATACTGGATCAAACAGAACGAGAATACTAGAACAAACAGAACAAGCATCTAAAAACGTTGTATGAACTTGCTCTCTAGGAGGAGTCCCAGATCCGTGTGCTATTCAACTATCGAAGGCCTCAATTACCAACATGATTCAACACTTCGAATTTGCAGGAATGGGATTGGAAAGTCGGTGAGAAAACCTTGTCCTAATTCTAGACAGAAGTTCTCCTAAACAATAAAACACCAGGTCTTTATGATAGCAGGTTGCCTCTGTTCATGCAATTGAGAAAAGCCTCCTAAAGACAAAAAAACTCTACCCACTGGCAGACTGTTGCTATTCTCCCGTCAATAAGGACCAGATGCTTACAATCCTGGAACAGAAATATTCCCAAACGGGTAACAGCAATAAAGCAGGGAAGCATAGAAAAGCCACAAAGATCACTGGCCAATGCGAGGCTCCGAAATCACATCAAGAGGCAGGGGCCACGGACATACCTCATAAGAGAAGTCAACATGGCCGGGAGTATCAATTAAGTTCAAACAGTACGGCTGATTCTGAAACACGTAGCGCATTCGAGCGGCCTGACGGGAAGAACGTATTAGGCAACCAATAACAGGCACAGGAAGTGGCACGCCATCGTGCAGCGTGCGCATCGAAACAGGAAGAATTGGCGCAAAGGGAACCTGAAGTTTGATGGTGATGCCTCGTTCTCTCTCGAGGTCCATGTTGTCGAGGAACTGGTCCTTCATCTCGCGCTTCTCCACGGTGCCCGTCACCTGGAGCAACTTGTCGGCCAAAGTGGACTTCCCATGATCAATGTGCGCGATTATGCAGAAGTTCCTGATATTCGAGGTCGGGACCTGCACCACCATCACGGACATGGACGGACACGCCAAAACACGAGAGAGCGAGAGAGAGAGAGAGAGAGAGTTAATGGCTTCCAATCGGAGGAATCCACGTACCTTGAGGAGGCGATGTTGGCCCGCTTGCACTTGGGCGCCGGCATCATCGACGTCGGCGATGGTGTTCGAGGCGCGACAACGGAGCCGAGGGAGGCTGGTGATGCTGCTCTTGCTCTTGGGTGCGGCGGAGTGAAGCGGAGCGAGTTTAGGGGGGGCGGAGGACGGAGGATACTGAGAAGTGGTCGCCGCCGTGTGGATTCTTCGCCGGTGGTGGTGGCGGCGATTGGCTGCGGATAAGGAGGACAGCAACGATGGAGAGGCGCGCAGCTCCGAGACGGATGCCGACGTGGCCATACTTTCCCCCGCTCCCCGCTGCCGCTCGTGCTCGTTTCCTCGCTTCAAATATAAATCAAATGTTGTGTCTCTCCTCTTGTAATCCGCTTTTTGTCCCCCTTCATAAGATAGCCCAGCCTCACCCCAAAACTTAGTCATGGAAATGTCGATGGACCGGTCCAACTAGTGGGCGGGATGGTGTGTTGGTTGAGCGAAAAATGGTTCAACTCAAATTAACCCATTTAATTCATAGTGATCTATTTTTTGATGCAATTCAATTTAAAGATCCAAACCAGACCCGTCCCAATTTAGATCCGATCCATACGGATTTCATTATCAAAAATTTTTCTCTTTATAATGTTGCCTCTGAAGAATAGGCGACTCCATTAACCGGCTCACAGAGTCAATGAGGAGCTTATGAATTGGGTTATGGACAAGGGCGCAAAAGGTGGCAGTGAAGCGAAAGGACGGTGGTTCTTACTAGGGTGACAAATAATGCGCTCGCTCTCGTAAATCAATTCGCTTTGGAGCATGGACCGACCTCAATGGCCAAAGTATAACTGTTAGCTTTCCATTTGCACCTCCTGTCTGTTGAGAGATGGATTCCGTGATTTCTGTGTGTGAGAAGGTGAAAGTAGGTACACGGAGAGAAGATTTGGATCAAAGTTCTTCTAAATGTCTCATGAGGTCTACAGTTATGGTGAGGGGAAACATTTTTAAAACTGTCCAATCAATTGAAGAATGCATAGACATTAAAATCTGAGTTATTACGAATTGAACATTCTTGTATCAATGTTACGTCCTTGACATTTAGAAGTTTCTACAATGAATAAGCTCCCAAAACCTTGGCAAACGAATGAAATTGCAAAGATAATGACTATGCCGGCGATTCAATGATCCTCAATCAATGAAAGTTGTCTAAATTAAATAAGTCTAAAGCTCCATTCGTTTCACGAAAAATAACTTTCAGGAAAACGTTTTCAGGATTTTTCAGCGTTTGTTTCATGAAAAATTAACTAGTCATAGAAAACATTTTTCACCAATGGCAAAAATAAGTGGGAAAAATATTTTCTGCTTTTAAGAAAGCAGAAAACATTTTCCCTGTTTTCTTTCACCTCATTTTCTTTCACAAAACACATTTTACTTTATTTATTTATTTTTTTAAAAAACTACTTTTTTCTTTTCTTTTCTTTTCTTCCTTTTCTTTCATTTTCGTTTTCGTCTTCCCCTGCCGATCGCCGGCCACCGCAACGACCAGCAACCTCGAGCAATGCTAAGCCTCACCTTGTCGACCTTGGGCGAGGTCAACGCCTCACCAGAGCACGCCAACATCGGGTGAGCAAGGCCTCGCCTCGCCTCGCCTCGCCAAATCTGGCAAGGCAAGGCGCCCGTCTCGGGCGAGGCGAGGCGAGGCGAGGCGTTGCTCGAGCTCACCGGCCTTGGGCAAGCGAGGCCAAGCCTCACCTATGGCCGGTCACCAGCCGTCGCCATGGCCGATAGGGAAAGAAAGAAAAGAAAAGAAGAGAAATATAAAAAATTATTAAAAAATTAAAATTTTGAGTTTTTTTAAAAATAAAAATTATTAAAAATTGTGCAAGGAAGAAAATCAAAGCAGATTTTTCATATCAAATAGCGGAAAATATTTTTCGAGTCTTTTTTATGTTTCAGCCGAATATCGAAAAATATTATCATTTTCCTGAAAATGATTTTTTGGAAAATATTTTCCAGAAACGTCATATTTTTTGGGAAACGAAAGGAGCCTAAATTGAATAAAGCATTCCCTCCATGTGAGACATCAATAATAATTCAAGAAGACATTCACATGTATATAAATATGAAAAAACTAGGAATCATTTCGACACTTGCATTAGTCGCTCACTGCACAGCTCTTTTTCCACATGAACGGTTAAAGGGATTCGTGATTTATCTAATCTCGTGTAGAACTCGACGATGATCCATGTCAAATCAGAAAAAACAAGGGCTAAATCACATCACATGACATTCATTATTCTATTCACTCCAGCTGACTCTTCCTTTTATCAAAGTTTCAAGAGCTAAAATGCAAACAAGACTCCTCAACAAGTTTCGAGTTTCAAAGACATGACTCTTCTTGAAATATGATAACCAAGACATATCATCTTCTATTCATCTAGTCTTGTGAAAGTTCGGGAAACGCAAAATCAACGAATCACATATTTATAAGAGCCATTTGAATGGAACATTAGACACCTAAGAAAAATCAACGAATCACATATTCATAAGAACCGGCTGAAATTGAATATATTTGACATATTATCCTCGAAAAAAAAGAAGAATTATATTTCATGTTTGATGCAATGCATATATTTTTTATAATAAAATGAAATAGAAGAAAAGGGAAGGTTTTATTCAAATGGGTTTTATGGCTTAATGGGCACAAGCAAGTAATCTCACGAGCTCATAAGTTTCGGCTCTCAAGAGCGCAAGGCTCAATGGGCCAGTACGAGCAGAACGACATGCTATTCCAAATCTGTGCGGTCCCATTTGAAACCGGCAAAAACGGCTCGTCGAAGACCCCCCCAAAAAATGTAACCGCGAAAAGAATTGCTATGAAACGACAGAGGAGGACGCATTTCATTTCGGCGCAAGCCGGCTGAATTCACCGCGCAGAGCCATCGATCAATCTTCCTTAGAAGCTCTCCCTCGCTAACACAGTGGAGAGAGACTGTCCTCGCCTAAGCGGAAATCTTTAGACGCCGCATTGTAAGTTTATACAGGTTCGATTTCGATTGATTCTAGGTGTGTGAGATCGGACGCGCGATGTATAGGTGGAGGAAGTTCGAGTTCCTCGAGGAGAAGCTGGGAGGGAAGTGCAAGGCAGGATCGCCTGCAGCTCCAGCGGCCGAGGGAAGCTCGTGATCGGCTGCGACGACGGTGCTGTGAGCTTGCTCAATCGCGGCTTCCAAGCTCATTCCTCCTCCGTACTTTTCCTACATCAGCTCAAGGTTCGGACTCTCCCGCCTTCTCAATTGTCTACATTGGCGAAGAGTGTGTGCGCATTGAGTTATGAGAGGATGAGCTTAATTCGTGTCTATTTTTGAAGTTGTGTTTAGCAATTCAGACGAGTCGTTTACTTGCATAAAGGTGGCACGCTAGTTGTACATTTCTTTCTTCCCGCATTATTTCTCTATGGTGCGTATTCGATACCCTGACCAACAACAAGCCCAGGTCACTAACCGACAGATTGATCGTTGTGGAAGTCTGCCATAAAAATTCCATGGCAAAAAGACGCCGCACGCGCCCGAACGCGGTAGGTCGAGTCACACATCACCGGGTCACGTGCTTCGCTCGTTTCACACGCCGAGCTCGATCTTCACAAAACCGCGCCACATCAGCAAACCGCCCCATATCAACAGCCATCAAACCGTATTAACGAAACCGGTTCAGTCCTTTGACTAACCGGTTTGGCTTCTTTTGGACGGGTTCGTTGGCTTTCTAAACCAGTTCCCAAAGTTTCTAGTGGTGCTCTTTCGAAATTTGAGGTTTAGGTTTTGCTGATTTGGACTGGAAGATTGAGTTTTGAGCACTTGGCGGTGTTGGAAACACGCAGCAGAAGCCCGATACCTTCACATTGAGAGATCGCCAAGAGTGACCTCAAGTCTGAGCCCATCAACATATCCAGTTGGACTCACTTTTACTAAAAAACTTAAGTTAATGAGTTATGGTCCAACTATGATATATTAACTGCTCAACATCACATTAGTTATCCGATGTGGAACTTTTCTAACACAACTCACGTATGTATCTCAATAGGCAGATGGTACTGCAGAAGCTCCTTCTCTTGCTCAACTTTCTAGTTTTTTGTTCGAACTCCTGTTGGTTTCCTAGGAACCATCTTTTGAGCTTGGGGGATGCTATGATATTGATTTTGCAATTGTTGTTATTAGTCCTATCCTTCGTTCTACTATTTACCTTATTGCGACATATTTGTGAGTCTGTACAATTGGGCAGTATAAAATTTCCTAATAAATCAAGTGATACAATAGATATTACAACTACACTCAGGTTATTTAAATATTCGTGGGATTTTCAGCCCTTAATTACACTCGATAAATTTCATAGCGTTTAGCCCTCACAATATATTTCTCGCGAAATAATCTCTCGATCTCGCGAATGAATTAAACAAAATCTTACCACTAAGAATTTGCCGACCAAATCACTCATGTTCTTCTCCGGTTTCACTCCCGAAGGAGACGCCCGGGACGTAATTCTCAAAGAATTTTCCTCTACTTACATTCGCCAACAACGGCGCGCCCAAGCATGTCAGTTAGGAATTGATTATTTCTGACCAAAGTTGGACTTCTCCAAGATGCGATCCCAGTACAAAATTGTCCTTCTTTCACGGTCAAAGTCCAACGACTTATGGAGATATCAAAACCAACGAATTTATTCGCAATTCAATTTGGATCAAGTTCTTTTGACAGGCTCAAACTCGAGATAAATTATAATAATAACATTCTTCAATTTCGTATGACTCGAGGCTATTCTTCAAGAGTATAAAGAGGAATTTTATTGACAAAACAATGCGCAAAGCTACCATCAGGTTTACCATTTGCGTCGCCATGGAGTCGGAAAGAAAGTGTACAACCATTCAAACATATTCTCATGTACAGCCTTTGCCATCCTCTGAGATGGTGCATTAAATTCTTCCACTCTCACTAATTGAAAGATCAATTCTGATTGTCCTTTTCCAATAGTGTCCGAACATATTTTCCAGCAAAAATCATTACATGCACCAGAGGTAGAGGCTGAGGCCAGTGTGGCTTAGGTATTAATATCCATACGTATGCGGGACTAAAGAAATAGTGTAGCAACCTGTAAAATCTATTTTGGCAAAATGTGACGATCCAAAAGGGACACGACAGCATATAGCGCAAACACGTTATTATCGATTGAGATGTCAAACACAACTCAAAATAGAACTAACGCAATAGATGACATTGGAAAATAAATTCTAAGTGCAGAAACACGGCGTTCGAAAGCAAACAAAAGTAGTTTTTTCCTCGTGATTGAGTAAGAGGGAGGATGATCTCGCCGAGGGAGTTTCACTGGGGAAGCTTGTTGAGTTTGCAGTGCATGTAATCCTTGAACTTCTTGGCCTTGTATTTCGGGGGATTCTCGGGGCGGAGCAGCTGAGGCAGAGGCCCGACCACCCACTCTTCCGGCGGCTCCAAGAACACCGGCCACGACATTCTCGCCTTCTCCTTGTTCACCGTGCTCCTGTGCAGTACCGACTTGTAGAGTCCATTGCTCAAGATCTACAGCAGCCACACAAATGACTCGACTAAGAGAAAACTCGAGTTACCGATCGCATAAGTAATTATTAAAGAAAGCCTTAATTTTTCATCCCTAGGAGACTTGAACCTGAGGTGAAAAATTATGACTTTACATTTCGAAATCGTCTCGAATTTATTATAAACATCCAGATTCCGATCATTTGTCTACTCCCTGTGCGATTAAGAGGTGCAAAATGCACTAGCGATGTTTAATCTTGAAGTGAGGCCACATGGGCCGGCATCGTGCGGAGGCTTTAGTGAGTTGTGGGCCTTCAGAGGCAGAAGGTATCCACTTTCATAAATAAGGAGCGACGGGAAAAGCATGTGATTTGGATCCCCCCTCATGTCAACATCATATGCCAGGCGTAAGGAAAAGAAACCTAAAGTTAAAACGGATGCGAATTATCCAATCGGCGAAGTTTACGATGCAATAACGCTAGGTGCACCTACATCAACATTGGCTCGGCATCGCCATCTACGAAATCCGGGGTTCAAAACATAAACAACTCAGTTGAATTTAATGTGGGGTTGACTGACAATTAACGGCATTCCCTTGAGGCTATTAATGACTGCAGAGCGGTTTCTAGGGAGAGAGGGAGAGAGACCTCAATCTGGTCGCCGATGTGGACGATGAGGGCGTTGGGGATGTACTTGGCGTCGATCCAGCGGCCGTCCTTGTGGACCTGGAGGCCCGGGACGTCGTTGGGCACAAGGATGGTGAGCGTGGACAGGTCGGTGTGGGCGGCCACCCCCAGGGTGAGGTCGGGGCGGGGGCAGGGCGGGTAGTAGTTGATCTTGAGGTTGTAATGAAGCTCTTCCCCGCCGACCGCCTCCTTCATGGCGGTCTCCTCCAGGCCAAGCCCCAGGGAGAGGCAGCTGAACAGCTTGTCCACCACCTCCCTCATGCACTTGGTATACTCCTCATTCACCTCCCTGCATGCACAGGTTAAGTATTCCTCACGCCATGCAATAAAGCAGCTCCTGTTGTAAACAGCGAACGCACCTGTAGTTTGGGGGGTTCGTGGGCCAGAAGCGGTAGTTGATGGTGGAAGGAGGCCAGACCTTGTGGAAGAGGTGGTCGTTCCACGTCCGCTTGCCGTTGACGTCCTTGGAGACCCGGGTGCCGTAGCCCTCGACGGACTGGGACCCGGGGGGCTTGGCGTAGGCTTCCTTCTCCTCGGGGGGGAGGTCGAAGAAGTGCTTCCCGGCCGCCTGCAGGCGGGAGATGAGCTCCGCGGGGATGCCATGGTTCACCACCTGGAAGATCCCCCACTCCTCGCTGGCGTCAGCGATGGCCCGCACCACGGACTCGCGGTCGGGCACGCTCAGGTCGACGGTGGGGATGTTGGGGGCGGGGCCCTTGTAGGTGGTGATGGCAGGGCGCTCCTGCTCCGGCCGGATGAAGTCGGCGGGGATGGTCTCCCCCTTCATAAGCGCGGACGCCACCGCCTGCACTCTCTCCACCTCCATGAAACCGTCAATTACGTTTAACAGACGTTCACACAAACAAACACAGAGCAGCTCCTCCTCCTCCTCCGTCAATTACGTTTAACAGACGTTCACACAAACAAACACAGGGCAGCCTCTATTTATGGAAAACTCTGAAGAGGCCGGAAGGGGGGCGGTTCACGAGGAAGGACAGTGTTGATCTCGTGAATGTGGGGGGCGCGAATACGGGAGCTCTACGTTACTTACCCGCCTTGAGAAGAAGAACGAGAGTTTCATTTACATTGGGAGTTATATAATGGTGGAAAGGAATGGGATGCAGTGGACGTGGACTCGTCTGCATCGTTCCTTAGCGCTACCAACTACCCCCCACCCGGGCTAGTGTCCCTTACTCAAACCATCCATCCCCCTATCGATTTTTGCTGTGATTTTTGTGAAAATTGTTGGAGTTAGCGAATACTTCGGGGACCCTTGTTTCTCACATCGAATACGCCCACGTGAGCTTAGGGAAACTGAAGTGTTGTCCGACGACATGTGACCTATGCGTGCGGAATGCGGGAGTTCTGGGGCAACGCCCCCGACGCGGGTGCCCTGCTGCCCGGTCAGCGGGCGGGGGTTCGGGGGCAGCGCCTCCCTATGGGGGTTCCGCTGCCCGGTCAACGGACGGCTGTCCCGCTCGCCGATGAGCGGGCAGGGGCTCGGGGGCAGCGCCCCCGAAACCTCAACGGGTTTGGGCTGGCCCGTATGGTGCGAAATTAAGAGATTTCATATAGGTTTAGGTTTTGGGCCCGTTTAGGGCATATATATATATATTTTGCTCGTTTTTCTGATCATTGTAACGAGTTGAGTGGCTGTAAACCAAAATATAGTGAAATCTCTTTGCAGGACGTAGCCCTATTCGGGGGTGAACCTGGGTAATATCGTGCATTGTCTATTTTCCTCTGATTTCTGCGTGATCGTTCTGTTTCGGTTCTCGATACATCCCTTCAAAAATGCTCTGACAAGTGACAACCTCCACGATGCCCCAAACCCTACCACACTCGCCATTTCATTTTCTGCACGTCCTTTTTGCTTCCACCCCCTTGATAAAACGGTGGCCACGTCTTCTAGTCTTTATGTGAAATTGCAAAATTCAGGAACCGTACAGCATATCATTAGAAGTTTTGAATCGAGAAAAAGGAACCGCAAGCTATATGGTAAAGTGATGTGACATATGAACCCCAAGCTTGTGTTTTTCATCATTTCGACACCCAGTGCCACTCTTGACCTTATTCTATGTTGTCCGGCTCGTCCCGGACGAATAGTTCAGGCACTACGCGCGTCGACGAATGATTCGCGACGCCATATGCCACAAATCGACATAGCTCATCACATTGCTTCCTTTTTTTTTTATTTGATCGAATTGTCACATCACTTGATATGCCAATTTTTTGTAGAGCCCTTTTTCTTATTTGCATAGGTTTTGCATCTTCAATGAGTGTCTTGTCGAGTTAATTAGAAAGGGAAATCTTCAAAGTCATTAATACCGGCAAAATGAAGAAAGGTTATTAAAACTCCATTCATTTTGTAAAAAAGATGCGCCATATCTTTTACAAAAGCGAACGAATTAAATTTATTTTTTATCATTTACGAATATATTTAAAAACACAAATTAGGTTTGATATAAAAATATTCTCTCAATCGTTTATTTTCTTCTAAACAAATAAAATCTAAGGTCAGCTAAATGACCTGATTCACGTGGGAAACGCTCCCACTACAGAATGACTTCCTGCTGGCCATTAAATGATGGACACATGTGGCACACCGCAATTGGTCACTTTTGTCCAATCCCATTTAATGGGATTCGAGAGCAGCTTCGGTTGGGATGCGACAAACATCGGATCAAGACCAATGCCCACATTCGCTCTTCTTGGTACGGGATAATGACATAAATAATTCATAAATTTTAATTTAATATATAATTTAATCTTTAAATTTTTAATTTATTTAATATAATTCTTAAACTTTAACATAATATTCAATTTGATCTCTGAATTTTTAATTTATTCAATGTGGTCCCTGAACTTTTTATATGTGCTCGATTTAGTCTCTAAACTATATGAAAATATTCAATATATTTGTGCACTTGAATTTATGGAAGGACTATATTGAACATTTTCAAATAGTTCAAGGACTAAATTGAACGCATATTAAAAGTTCAAGGACCACATTGAACAAATCAAAAGTTCATGGACCAAATTGAACATTAGATTAAAATTCATGGATTACATTGAACAAATTAAAAGTTTATGGATTAAATTGCACATTGGATCAAAGTTCAGGGACCATTTGTGTCATTTTCCCTCTTAATTACTATTTACTTACTATTTAGACAAGGTTTGGCCACGGAACTGACATAGGAATGGTAGCTACGATGATGCCATCCACACATCTACGGATTTGGCAATTCGGCTTGAGGAGGCTGTTTGGCGTTAGCTTTTACGCTCTATTCCATTCGACCTTGCCATAAAAAGGGCTAAAACGCAGTTGTGCTAAAGACCACAAAAATAAAATAAATATAAATATTAAAAAATAAATGGAGAGTACTGAGATGGGCCCTGATCGATTCTGCGACTTTTGGTCAAGTCGAGGTTTGCAATTTGAGTTCTTTTGATACGGTTTTTGGTCAAATCAAGCCCAAGCCTGTTTAACGTTAAGGGCCCATTCTTTGGCCCGCTCACCTAAGATTTGGGCTTCGGCCCCTCATCCAACATGTGGGCTTCGCAGGCCCAGTTACGATGTTTCGTTTGTTTACTGGCTCGCCGTATACATCATTCCATTAAGAGACATGACAGTGATCTTACACGATTATGTCACATCGTTAAGTGATTACTTGATTAAGAGACATTTTCAAAATCACATTTTAGGAAATTTTAAATAGGGGCTTGACGTTGGATCGTCTCATCAAAGTGAATTTTGCCTTAAATAAATGTATGTAACAAGGCAATATAAAGTGCGTTTGGTTTGGCTTTAAGCACAAGCCTTTGAAAAAATGCAAAAGTCTTTGGAATTAAGGGATTTTTCAAATTGCAAATAATGTTTTGTTAAGTGTATTTTAAAAACACATTGGAAAACAATTTTGACATAAATGCTGTTTGGTAAAAACTACACTGTATAAATGACCTTTGCTAATTTCTTTTTTTAAAATCTCAAGCTATTTACCAGCTTAGTTGCTGTCGTTGAGCCAAATCGGCCGATGGCAACTAGATCTACCTGTCGGGCAACCTCATGTGAGATCACTCGACCTTAGGATAGGCAGTTCAAAGTCATGTGACCTCAAGCAAGAGTGGTGGTGGCTTGTTGGCCGCTCATCGATAGCTAAGGTAAAGATAGGGTTTTCAAGGACATTTCCGAATATTAAAAGTTGAGCGATGGAAAATTTGGAAGGAAAAGAAAGTCTATTTGCATTTCAGAAAATGCAACATTCCAAAATACCCCCGGACTTGCCTTAGGCTAAAGGCTTTTTAAAAATACAATTGCATTTCCTCAAAATTTTTCAAACACCATTTGTATTTGCCAAGGGACTTTAGGGCCCTAAAATCCTTTGCAAATGCTGAACCAAACCCATCCATAGAGTGAACCTTATCTCAAATAAATAAAGACCTAGACTCCTCGGCCTGGCTTAAACGTGTGACTCATGTACTTATTTCGGCGGCAACATCAGCGAGCCAAAAACGATAGATACGATCGAAACGAAGAAACTACGTCACTGATATTAGGATGAAAATCACCCTAAGAAGAATCTCGAAGAACCCTAGCTTCAATTTGGGGCTTCTTTAAATTGGGTTAAAGCAGAAAAGTTCGAACAAAATTGCCTTTGATGTTGCCGTCTTACCGTTAAAACAAACGCATGCAAGCTGAAGACTTATTTGAAACAAGGTCCAGCACTGACTTTATTTTGAGAAAATGTCCCCATTTTAAGTCCGAGACTAAGCTGATCATTCCATGCCCTTATTCGAGCTAACATTTACCCTGAGCCTTTTTTTTGAAGAAAATAACTTTACTATTAAGCCCTTGTTTGAGATTAAATTACTTATTTTAAAATAAGATTCATTCCAAACCCTTTTTTTGTGCGGAGAAAACGATATTAATTTCACGGTTCTTATTTGTAATTCTCCCTTGTATGCAAAATCGTAACGGGAAAAAGGGAGAAAGAATGGGGGTTATTCTGGCTTTTTGTCTGGCTTGTCCTTCGCTTCTCGTCTCCTCCGGTTTTGTTGAGTTTTTGGGGTCGTCAATGGTGCGTGAGTCGGTCCAAAGGAACAACATTCGACATGCATAAATAAAAACAAAACAACGACGACGACGACGACGAAGAAAAGTCGGAGAAAAGCAGGGAGCAGAAGAAGCCGCCTCCTCTCCTGTCCGCTCTTCTCAATCGCCCCCTTCACATCTCGATATCAGTGTCGTCTTTCTTCTTCGTTCGAGCTCGGGCTCCTCTTGGGTCGGGTTTCCTTCCGGTCGCTAGGGTTTTCGGAGGGTTCCTTCCATCGATTGATACGCGTTTGGGAGTGTGTAGTAGAGCCAGCGAAAGATGCAGCAGCCTCCGCAGATGATCTCCGTCTTGCCTTCCTTTCCGCCCACCAACATCACCACCGAGCAGATTCAAAAGGTACCGTCTTTGCTTACCCCCTCTTCCTCCCCCAAATCCAATCGAATCGCCTCCTTCTTTGTTGCTTGGGGTAAGAACGGACCGTCGTTTGCTCCTTCTTGCTCTCTCTCTCTCTCTCTCTCTCTCGTCTTCACTTTTGTTCACAGTCTTGCGTGAAGTGACGACCCTCTTGGAATGGCTTTGTTAGTTTAGTTCGAGACGTCATGGGTGTAGCTTGAATGAACAATTAGCACTTTTGGAAACTCCTAGGGGGCCGAAACTTGCAAATGAAACCCTTTTGAGGTTAGTGGATTGGATGCTTACAAATGTCTTTCGTAATTTAAGTCTGGGACCATTAAAATGCAAGGTGAATAGCTCGGACGTGCTTAGAATGGCTGGATTCCGTCTCTTCGTGCGAGGCTAAGCCAATCTAGATTCTAGCTTCGTCACTCGATGTGATTTACGCTAGGTTCTTCAGATACAACATTTCTTAGTGTTCTGTGATCTATCGCCAGACTATCGGTTACTAGATTGATTCCTTTCTACATAGTGAACTGTTGGGGGAATGGGGAGCAATCGGTCTAGTGCCAACTAGGGATTTTCGTTCATCTAAACAGAGAAGTGGATTTTAATACACCCATCTAGAATTAAAGCTTTTTATTCTTTTTCAACTAGTAATTTAGTAAACAATGTAAGATGGTAATCAATGGCAAGTTTGCTTAGCCAATAGCAAATCCTTCTTGCGTGAGTCCTCACTTCCTATGTCTGCCAATCTACATGCCGCATGTGAACTGATGATATTCACATATCTTAGTTTCTAGCTATGGATCAGAGACATGAAGTATGCATGAAGATTGAACTGTATCGTATCAATGGATGGCAAAGCTTGTGCAACTAAGTTGATGCGTTACGAGGGTGGAAAAACTCATCCCAAAAAGCTAGGTTGCCCCAATCCCTTATATGCCCCAAAATATCTTCTTAGCTCCCCGACGTGGGACTTTGCCTACATCATAAGTGTTGTACGTGGGTTTTTCAAATACCATCGTTGGCAAAGATATTGACAACCAGTAGTAGTGTAAGCCACTTTTGCGTTTGGATGTATAGACCTATCACCTATGCAAAAAACTCAATTTACTCATGGTCATGGATATATGCCCATATGTCTAGACTCCTACATAGTATTATCATACTTATGATATTATGGTAAGTCATAATGTATGATTTTTTAATAGACTTTTACAACGATTAGCTGAGTAAATGCTGAATTTTGTTTCTCTCTGTGTGCGTATGTCCTGCATGTGGTTTCAGCTATGTGTGGTTTCATGATTCTTCATCAGCTTTCTTCTTTTCTGTCATTCTGTTGCATGATGATAGGTCCTATAGTATCATGAATAATCAGTAACATTGTATGTGGCCTGTACAGGTTTGTTTTCCTTGCAGGTTTGGCACGTGTGAAGGAGAATCAATAGTATTAGTAGTATATGATAAATAGTACATGCAATGTACATAGTTAATGGGTATACTATGTAGTGAACTCCTATTGTCATGGTACTTAATATCGTCCTATGCAAGGTAATATAGAGAAGATGGAGAATTATCTATCATCTGTACAGATTTATACCAGATAATGGCTAGTAGACCTCATTTAAGTTAGACAGACAGCATTATACATGGTCACTTGATCAGAATCTGAGTCTCTACTTTAGCATTATTCAGTACTGTTGATATCATGATCTATGTACTGACTTTCTAGATCATCTTATGTTTGTCTTGGGCATAATTGTAGTATCTCGATGAAAACAAGAAGTTGATTCTAGCTATATTGGACAATCAAAATCTTGGCAAACTCGCTGAGTGTGCACAGTAAGTCTCTCTCTCTCTCTCTCTCATATGTGTATGTAAGGGGGGAGTTGGTAAAAATAGAAGGAAAGAGGGGAAAGGTCTAGGTCGTGCGCACACACATATGCATGCGGTTGGGTAGGTGGCTCAGGACCGATTTATGCACGTGAATGTGTGAGCTTTTCTTCATTCTTGGTTTGTTTGTTAGGAAGTACACCGAGTTGTATGTGCAGCTGGCTGATCAGGATTCATTCTGTAAGTGTGCTTTGGCTGGATGGGTATATGCATGTGCCTGTATGATAGCCTTGTTTGTATTCTTGGGCATCATCGGTGGACTCAATGTAGCTTGATGATTCAGGTACCAAGCTCAGTTGCAAAAGAATTTGATGTATTTAGCTGCAATTGCTGATGCCCAGCCACAGGCACCACCAATGCCTCCCCAGGTGGTTATTTATCTTGTCAATTTGCTTAATGATTATCTTTTCCGTGCTTGTATGCTTACCAAATGGCATTTACAGATGGCTCCTCATCCAGTGATGCAACAAGGTGGATATTTCATGCAACATCCTCAGGCAGCTGCTGCTGCTGCTGCTATGGCTCAGCAGCCAGGTCTTTTTCCTTCAAAGGTGCCATTGCAATTCGGTAGCCCCCATCAGTTGCAAGACCCGCAGCAGCAGTTACACCAGCAACATCAGCAGGCCATCCAGGGTCAAATGGGCATAAGACCGCTGGGGCCCAGCAATGGCCTTCATTCCATGAACACGGAGACTGCTTTGGGAGGTGTAAGCACTGGAGGACCGCATCCATCCTCAGGTCCAAGTGACGCACGTGGAGGAAGCAAGCAAGATGGTTCTGACACAACTGGTGCTGGTGGTCAGGGCAACACAGCAGCTGGGCATCAGGGTGGCGATGGAGAATCATCACTCATGAAGGGTTCTGAGGATGCAAAGTGATAGGCTCTTTGGGTGCTTGCATGGGCGACTAGTGGCTGTTGATAGTAGATTTATCGGAACCTAGTGTTGCTACTTGATCTTCTTTAGTACATTAGACATGAGAATTTTTCCTTTTTTTATACTTTTGATCTGACAACTAGAGTTAGGGGTTTTGTGTTGCAAGAGATTGGTCGTGCAATATCTCTGCTACTTTAGTGCAACGAAGTTTTGTCATGACAGTGATGGGAAGCCACTGTTCCTGCTGTTCTTGGGGGCTGAATGGATTGTGATGTCGAGGATATCGATGCCGATGTTAGATCATAGACGAGCCGAGTAGTATCTGCCCGATGAGAGATGAGCAGTCTCTTCTGCAGTTTTTGATTGTAGCACTGTAATTTACATGTCTAGTGCTCATCTTCTGCCTGTGGGAGGGCTCCTCGGATAGAGCAGTGCCTTGTGTCTGTAGCTTTCGGTGCTCTAGCGATGGCTGTTGGAGGGTTCTCCCTCTTCATGATAATTGAGGTCTGAGAAGCCCTCAAAGCCGCAAAAAGATGGGAGTTCCGGAAGCAACTTTTGAGCTGCCTCTCAACAGCCAAGTATGTGTCATAGCTATGTTTCGCAAGGCGATGCGGAGTTGTTGCTGCGCTACCTAGATCGCGATAAAATCTTTACCGTGTAGGATCGGGTCGAAATCGTAGGGGGATCGCGTGTTGGATCAAGGACTTAAGTTGCTGTGATGGTCCTCACCTTCTGGGGCTGCAAGAAGGCCCAGTAACTTACTTTTGACAGCATCCTACTGAAACGAGGAAAGAGAGTACATTGTTCTTCATGTATGGATCATACTAACCATCACTGGCAAAAGAAAAAAAGAAAATGAACAAAAAAGCAAGTGTGAGGTTGAGATAAATAAGAGAATCAGAAGCTTGAGTTGTGTTCACTGAAGATCTAAACGAACGCCCGACGTATGTGATTTGGACCATTTTAGCCGCTTTGTATTTACTAGGAACTTGACTAGAATCGAAAGAGTTAAATTCCGACCAACAAAAAGAAAAAAGGAAAGAGAATTAAATAAATGGTGCCACGTGGGGTGTGCAGCCGACAAAAGAGATGGGTGCTCGGCTGTTGCGGTGGCCGAGAAGTTAAATTTAATCTAAAATGTTTAAGACAGCATCGCCTCAAAAGACTAGACTGCTACTGGTCTGGTTTCGTTCCTACCTGTTTAATCTTTCATTTTTTTTTGTCACTCCTCCGTCGCCTTCGCCGTGGGAGTTGGTACCACTTGGTCTCCGCCGCCGTCGCCTGCTGTGCGGCTCCCTCCATTCCGCGACTCTGACCGTGACCGTGACCGTGAGCGTCAAAGAATCGTCTCGCGATTGCCATCTTCACCGCCGTTCCACGTCGCGTCGGAGCGAACGCCTCGAAACTTGCTGAGAAGTTCCACTGACTGTCATTGTGTGACACTCTGCTTTTGTCTCAGATCTTTCTCATTCCTCGTTCTGCCTCTCTTGCTGCACATCCCAAGGCAAACTCCTCTTCTAGTTCTGCACGTTCGACGGATTGCCCGCTCTTTTCATGATTTCTTCAGAATGCTGATCAGCTTCTCGCGTGTTTTGCATTTTTGTCTACATAATTACTCCTGTTCAGCTACTTCATCTGATTTTTCCTTTGAATTACTCTTGTTGTTATGCGTGCAGTGATGCAACATCTTGTGCTCCTTTGGATCTGATCTGCTCTGAGAATTCCCTGCCTGGCGAGTAAGTTGGAGATACTCATCGAGCTCTCGCTTTTAGTGCCCCCAAAAATCGACAGGAATGGCAGCTGACCTCGTCAACGCGGCGACGAGCGATAAATTGGACGAGGTGGATTGGACCAAGAACATTGAGATCTGCGAACTAGTGTCGCGCGATCAGAGGTATATCTGCTGAGTGCTTTGGCTTTTCTCACCGATAATACGATGTAGTGTCGGTTGCTGCATTGTGTTTTAGTTATCAATAAGAATGCCAGTTGTTTCTTGTTAATTTGAGTAACATGACTTTGCTCCTCATGCCACGCAGGGCTGCGAAAGATGCCATTAAAGCAATCAAAAAAAGGTTGGGAGGTAAAAGCCCAAATTCGCAACTGCATGCAATTATGGTAAGGACAGATGTTTTTGAAAGATTCTTACTTGATTCATTATGGGTAACCGCTAGTCTCTCCACATCTCTCTCGACGAGCACTGGTGATTCACCACAGTTCTAATTGTGCAGCTATTGGAGATGCTGATGAACAACATTGGTGAATATATTCATAAGCAAGTGATTGAATCAGGAATTCTTCCCATTCTTGTAAAGATAGTGAAGACAAAGGTCTGAATCTCAATGATCGAGTAAAATTGCATCCCTTTGTCGTATAGTTTCACTGCTATTATTTACTTCATATAAGTTACCCTGCAGACTGATTTCCCCATACAAGAGAGGGTATTTAATCTGCTAGATGCAACACAATCCTCCCTTGGTGGCGCTTCGGGGAACTTCCCTCAATATTTTTCTGCATATCAGGAATTGATGGTCAGTATGATCTTGAACATTGTTCGCCTCCTGAACTCCTTTCTTCCAAATTTGTTTTGCGCAATACATATCTGGACCAACTTGGAACTCAGTAGTAATGAGACTGCTCGACATTTGGTTTTGATTTCACTGCCGATTCAGGTCTATAGAAAACTGTCTCATCTCCGACATGGTAATGGATCATACTATTACCCCCTTTAAAAGACTGGGTGCAATATATTGAAGCATCTAGGTTGTAGAAGATGGAGCCTACAATCTAAAACATGAAATTTAACTGAACCATCTTGTGGCACTGACCCCTCACCTTAAAACAGACCTGTTTTGCTCGAATGTCTCAAGTGATGCTCACAAGTCTACTTTTTATGGGAAGTAGTTATAGTAGCATTTTGCTATCTCTCTGTCCCAAATTCAGATCCTAATAGTCTTTTGCACAATCTATTAATGTATGAATGTTGCGGCAACAACATTCAGACCTTGCAGTATAAAGTTGCTTTAGTGTCAAAGTCATCTCGCTCAAGGTGCTTATTTAGATTTTTAATGGAGAGATGGGACATAACAGCCCGTAACTTTGTCGTCAAAATTAATCAATTGTATAGCGTTATGATGTTCATTAGGTCGCAATGATTAGATATGAACTGACTTTGTTCTCTACATGCTCAAGCTCTTGGATTAGTTGGCCAATGAAAACTAGTCAGAATAATAGCAGGTTCAACCCTGTGTTAAAGTTCTCACACTTCCAGTTATATTTCCTTGATTTTTTCTTGTAGGTTCCACTCCCTAAAGCTATTTTTATTTCCCCATTATCATCCTATTCCTGCTCACACTTACTCTGTTTTTGAGATTCTCTCTAATTGTACTTCCTTGTCCCTTTTCTTGTTCCCTATTTCCATTATTTTGCAGTGGCTACTCCTACTAATGCGTGTTTGTTGTGCTTTACTGTTGATAATTGATAAGATATTGGTAGTGTTATCTACAAGGTTTTATCAAATAGATTATTTAACTGTTTAACTAATGCACTTCCATATTTTTCACAAGATCTGTTGCCTTATTTTTGTTAAAAACTCAGAGCTTAGGAGTACAGTTTCCTCAACAGCATCAATCTGCACCTTCCGATCCATCTGTCATACAAGTGAAAGGGAGTTCACCATCAGCCTCTACTTCACAAGCAGAGAAGAATATTATGTCTAGTCGGGAAGAGGCCTCTGCCAGAGGTAATAGACTTCCGCATCAACCAGAAGTACAGTGCATTCCTGAATCAAGGTATGTATTTACTGGAAAAAGGAAAGGTTCTTTATCACCTGCTTATGCATCTCTTTGATTAATGGATCTCTTTTATAGGTATTAAAATCATGAAAACTGTTCTGGCAAATTGTACAGACAAGAGTTTTTACCTGATTGGTGTAGTCAGAGTGGCAACACTGCTTAGTTTAAATGAATGAAATCAGTAACTTATTAATGTAGTCTTTGCACCCTATTATAAGGTTTTCTTTCCTAGGTGATTTGGTTGGTCAGGAGCTTTAAATCTCTCGTGAACCCGAGTAGTGGGATAACCAGTGGCTGGACCCTCTCATCAGCCTCAGACTCTCTATCTGTCTTTCAGAAAGTAGATTGCTGAACGTTCCTGGCTACTCTCTCTCTCTCTCTATCTCTCTCTCTGCGCGTGTGCGTTTGACTGTTACTTTCCTTGCAGTCTAGTCCTTGTAGAACCTCCAAACCCCCAGTTCTGATAAATCAAAATTGTTCTGCTCTATGGACAAATTAGCCTGATAAACTAATAAGCCAAGCATAATTATGACTTGTTGGAAGATTTTTTATTGCCATGCTTGCTGAAAGATATGTCTTGGCTTTTTCAAAAGATGGTTATGACTCATAAAAGACATACCATTTGGCAGATAATATGCACTAAAGATGTAAATGGTTTATGAAGGAGAAATTCCTCTTGCTCAGATCATGTGATCTGATAGTTTTTCTCTTCTCTATACAGTATTATTCAAAAGGCTAGGAATGCATTGGAGGTTATGAAAGAGGTCATGAATACAGTTGATGGTCAACAGACTCAACACCCACACCCTCTGGTAAGTCAGTCTCATATCTAAATCTTTGATTGACCTCCTTTTGTTTAATTTGAAAATGCTCTTACTTTAGCACGGTGATCAGTTCATGAAACCATGTATATTGGGTATAAACTTTTTATTAAGAATCTCCAATAAACCCTACCAGATAAGGAAGTTTGACTATTTTTGTGGGCATGAGTTCGTACTCTAGCATTTAAAGTTTTCATCACTGTAGATTTTATTTTTCCTTGACTAGTAAAGTACAAGCTAACTTATATTTCCACAATTTGATTGCTCTTGCCTAATTTTTAGTCTGGTCACAAGCAGTGAGAATGCCAAAATAAATAGTAACTGGAATTCTTTGTGATTTTCTCTAGCTGGCGCATGGCCATGCATGTATGGCAAATGACAATTTTGGAAAGTTGAGAGGTAAATGCGATATTATGTCTGACATGGCAGTGGATCGCACTTTTACCCCCTTTAAAAGGCTTTGTCAGTATACAGAAAATGTCCTTCCATTAGTTAGGATAATAACTTGTAGTCTGACACTATGTGTACTACATCAAGGCATTAGAGGGTTCTCACTTCGGAAGTAAATTAATGAAGAAGTTGGAATTTTTATGAAAATATTTAAAATTGTGTAAGACCTGCTTCCTCTTCCTGCTTAATTTCTTGAAAGGATACAGTCATGGAAAGTTTATATCCAAATGTTTCTGCGGAACTATTGAATAGCAATTTCTGACTTTGACTGAATGTCTTGTTCCTTTAGGGTGCAAAGGATGAATTCACCCTTGATCTTGTGGAGCAATGCTCTTTCCAGAAACAACGAGTAATGCATCTTGTTTTAACATCTAGGTGAGGCCTTATTCCTCCAAATCTATATTTTCGCTTTAGTGACCAGAGTAGCTAATTTACTGAAAGTATCAACATTTACTTTCTGCTTTCTGTTGGTGGTGTTGCCTGCATTTTTCTAATGTACTATTGGCTCAAAAGTTATTGTCCGGATGCAAGGGCAACAGCTCAGTTGTTGGATTAATCTGACTAAGTGTGTGCCACCTTCACTAAGGAAGAGTGAATTTTGCAATGAATGTAATTTGATAAGAGGAGGGGTATCAGGCAAAGCAAGATGAGTTTTGTACCCATTTAGACGCCACTGATTGGGATTGTCAGAAAAAGTGTTCGCTGTAGCCTTTGTCTGAGTTGCAGCCCGTGTCTCTGGCGAAAGATGCATAATGAGAATGTAAACATGTTTAAAATATCTTATAAGGAAATCTGGAGTCTCCTGCAGCTAACTTTACATATTGTTTTAAATAAATGACAAGCTTGGTCACATTGTCATCCATTTGATGTAGTCCTTAGGTGTGACATATGGGTGGCAAAAGGGGATATCAGTACTGCCCAATGATGATTATCATTAAAGTCAAGTCATGTGATGTCTTATGATTTTTATCTTCCACAAGCATTTACTCTAAACCCATGTTCTGCTTCAAGGATTTGAAAACTGCAACACACACACTTCCTGGATGATCCTTTGTTTTCATGTCTATCTTGTCCAGGGATGAAAATGTAGTTTCTCAAGCAATTGAATTGAATGAACAACTCCAGAAGGTACTTGAAAGACACGATGCCCTACTTTCTGCTAGAACTGGAACAACTGTACATCGTACTGATTGTAAACCAGAGGAGGAAGAAGAAGCTCGACAGCTTTTCCGAAGGTTTGTACATGTCTCTGGCTGGCTTGAAAAGTAACTCCTATCTGTTTCAAATGCTGCATACACAAACTAAACCATTTAACAGCCGGTCGGTTTACTTCAAGTTGGTCATGTTGTGTGGAGATAGTATGAACATTATAAATAGTTTGGAGTTAAAATATTGTTGGGCTTCCTGATTGAGCAAAATTGATCCAGAGTACAAAAATATGGCAGGATACGGAGAGGAAAAGCTTGTGCAAGGCCTGAAAACGAAGAGAACTCCAAGCAGAGGCACACTCTAAAGTTGTCAGAATCATCCAATTCAGGTACATATTTTTCAAATGATCTCTGACCTTCTTTTGTCGAATAACTCAAGGGCATAGAAGTTTCCTCAGCAGCACCCATCTGTACCATCAGATCAATCTACTGTACGAGGAATTGTGTACGAAACGTCAAATCCAACTAGAAAAGCAGATAAGAATAATGTGTCTGATCAGGAGGTAGCGTTTGCCAGTGGGAATGGACTTTCTCAGCAACCAGAACTACAGTGCATTCCTGAATCAAGGTAACCATTCACTTTAAAGAGAAATTTTTTTTTGTTAGCCTACTTATGTATCCTTTTTATTACTGGATCTTGTCATGGGCATTGGGTTTAGGATATTTTATGCGAGCGAATTATGCACACTAAAATACATGTTGCTCTCAGACTAAAAAAAGGTAGGGGTGGGTTAAATGAGATTAACCAGTAACTCATTCAAGAAGTCTTTGGACCCTCAACATCCTTTTTGCCATGGTAAAGTTTAGCGATTTAGGAGCATTGAGTCCAAACTATCCATGTCATTCACAATCCCCTACTGCCAAGTGCCAACAAGCTGCCCTTGGCTAGATCCCATCCTCAGTATTAGATTCTCTTTTCATCCCCTCTGGCAATATAAACTCCTCAAAAAATCTCTCTCTCTCTTTCTCTCTCTCCAGGTAAGTGTGCAGCCATATACTAGTCATTGCAGAACCTTAGGACACCTAACTCGTGATAATAAAACATTATTAAGCTCTCTGGGTATATCTATCCAGAAATAGTCATGTTAATAAAGAAACATTGTGTTGGAAAATTGAGCGACAAAACATAGTGAAAAGTTAGACACCCATCATCAACTGAGAATGATAATGATTTGTTGAAAGATTGCTGGAAATATTGGCATTTTTACCTGCCAGCTTGTGGGTTTCACCTATTAATGTAAAGATTTATGTACCATATGGGAGGAGGGGATGTGTATATGATTTCATGGCTGTGAAAAAGAGACTTTGTAGCATACTTTAATTTTATTTGTCCTGACAACAAATCCTTGACAGTTTTTCATTCTTTTGTTTTGTTTTTTTTTATACAGTATCATTCAGAAAGCTAGGAATGCATTGGAAGTTTTGAGAGAGGTCCTTGATAATGTTGATGGTCAACACACTCAACATCCTGTGGTAAGTCTGACTAAGTTTTTTGGTGTAATTTCGCATTGTCTTTGCAATCTTTAACCAAGCTTAGTCAGTGAAGGTCAATCGATGGCACATCTCACTTTCTTCATAAGTACTCTGCAATCCCTACTAGTCAAGGAAGTATGAGTATCCTCGTTAGGAATGAGTTCATACTGTATCTTTTTGGAAGTTCTTGTTGCCATTTTTATTGCGGAAGAATATTAGTGGTGTATCACCAGTTAGTATTGCTAAAGTACCTAAGGTTAGTGAGTAAGTGTTGGTATTTAAAGATAAGGCAGCTGGGAATTTGGCTAAAAAGTAAGACTCTCCCTCTATCCTCTATTAATAAAACCTCCTATGTACTCTTGACTGCTTATGTTTGCTTTTGTAGGGCGCTAAGGATGAGTTCACCCTTGATCTTGTTGAGCAGTGCTCTTTTCAAAAACAACAAGTGATGCATCTTGTTTTAACATCTCGGTGAGGTCTCCTTTCTGCCTCAATTTGTATTTTGCTTCTCTTATTCTAGTAGCTAATAGTTGCAGTTAGGGTCTTTTCCCGCGTTCTGCAGCTTTGTTTTGCCAGCATTCCTTCGTTCCATTGTTAACGACTATAAAGCACATATTGGCTGGAGTTATCTGAGATTGCTCGAATCACTCTCACTGAAATAACTACTGCACTGATTTCTATATCACTAACAAGCCTAAATACAGTCTCCAATTATTGATATAGAACTTTATAGATATAGCACATTCCTCTTGTGTGGAGCATGGGCCTCAATCCTTGTAGCACTAAAATATTAGATAAAGGTGTAATATTTAATCGTTCTAACTAACTTTAAAACACTGTCTGGTGAAGTGATCCGCTACCTTTTTATGTCCATCTCCTTCAGGGATGAAAAAACAGTTTCTCAGGCAATTGAATTGAACGACCAACTTCAGAATCTACTTGACAGATATGATGTGCTACTTTCTGGTAGAACTGGGATGGCTGTAATTAATGTAGATTGTGAAGCAGATGAGGAAGAAGAGCCTCAACAACTTGTCCGAAGGTTTGTTATTTCTTTGGCTGGTACCTTACTTGAAAAATTACTCGTATCTGCGTGTATTTATGTGGTAAGTAGGCCAAGCATCCTGGATCTTGGCCGGTTTGGTTTGAGGAGTTGGATCTGTCACGGGAGATAACCTTATCAGATTGTCAACTTTATGATGCCCAAATAATCTTTTTGACTTCCTTGTTTAAATAAATTCATCCAGTTTAACACAACATATGGCAGGATACGAAAAGGAAAAACTTGTGTGAGACCTGAAGATGAAGAGAGCTCTATGAGGAGCCAGACTCTAGACTCGTTAGAACAATCAAATTCAAGACAACAAGTAAATCACCCTCTCAAACAGCCAGTGTGCACTGAGTCATCTGAGTCCAATGGGCAGCCTTTGCCCATTGCAATTCCGCCTCCGCCTGCAAAACATGTTGAGAGGGAAAATTTTTTCAAGGAAAACAGGTTGGCCGGCTCTGCTGTGGCTGGCCACGTGAGGTTTCTGTCATTACAGAACGTTGATGGCAGCAGCTCTCACATTGGGAACAGTAACTCGAGTGACCAAAGTTAAATGGTATCATGCTGTGCTTCGGTAGTCTCGCTTAAAGCTGTATTCTAGTAGTTGGTTTTTTTTACTACTCCACCAATGGGTATTGTGAACGAAGAGAACTGCTTCGACATGATTGTATAGAGGGCATTCAGGTTTTCACAGAGCTATTCAACTGAATATATGATTATTCACTTTCAACTACTGTGTAGCGTTTGCCTCGAATACTGGAGGAATGAGAATTCTGATTTTTCTTCCTCTTTTTCCTTCTTAGTTTCTTTTCCTCAAATGGGTGATCTTGAACTTTGATATGATTAAAACGGAAAATATCAACGGAAGAAACATGACAGTGCTTTATTAATCACGGTCCCATTGTTTTTTTCTTTATCAGTAAAGTGAAGATGAAAGAGGAGAGAGGTGTGTGTTCGAGTGGCTTCTGCGAGAAGCCCACTTATGTCACAGTCCTAAACATGAGGATATATGTAGCTTATTCTATTGAACTCTTATGTCTGTTTAAGTTGACTACTTTTAGGGCATTTAACGTTATTTTATTCGACATACTATTGTGCGAGACTAGGCATCAGTTCCAAAATTAAGTATTTTTCTCTTTTACTTATTCATTTTTCCTTTGAGTTTGGCTTTTTGACCAGTTTGGCTTGTTGACCATTCCACTGGACTTCTCAATTGTTTGGCAGACTGCCTCGGATGGCTTCAGCTTATCCTCTCCTCTCCTCGCCTCTCACTTAAGGCAACACCAACATCTCCCCCTCCCTCCCTCCCCTCCCTGACCAAAAGAAAATGCAAGAAACCATAGTACTGTATGCAGCCCCTGCTTTACACCACATGGTGTCCATGGTGGAGCTTGGGAAGCTGATTCTTCATTATCACCCACAATTCACCCTCACAGTTCTGGTTGCAGCGATGCCAGCAACGGCCAGCGCTACCACCTCCTACATCAATCGAATCTGTAATGAGACCAATCTTCCTATATCCTTCTTCCATCTCCCTCCTGTCCATTTACCGCAGTCCCTCAACCAAGTAGATATCGCTTTCGAATTTATGTGGCTCAACATCCCGGGTGTTCGGGATGCCCTCCAAAACATCTCTGCCGACTGCGCAGTTCGCGCACTTAAAATTTCAGCCTTCCACATCCCACATCATTTTCTTCAAATTCCTACTTATTTTTACTTCACATCTTGTGTTTCTGTTCTATCTTTTTTCTTGCAGTTGCCTGCCATCCACAACCAGACAAGCAAGAGCTTTGGAGCCTTGGAGGACACCCTCTTGCACTTACCGGGCCTTCCTACCATAAGAGCCTCTCTCCTACCTGAATCATTACTTGATCGCAATGCTTCCACCTATCATCACTTCCTTGATTCTGCTCGATCTTTGCCCAAATTTCAGGGGCTTATAGTTAACACCTTTAACTTGTTGAGCCAGGTGAAATCAAGGCTGTTGCAGATGGTGTTTGTGTTCCAGACGACTCCACCTCTCTATTGTATTGGGCCACTCATAGCAGACGAAAAAGATCTCACTATTGGCCGTGTTGCTTCGCCAGATGTATCAACAGTGCCTGTCAATGAATGCTTGTGCTGGCTGGACTTGCAGCCAAGCAGAAGTGTTGTCTTCTTGTGTTTTGGCAGTCGGGGTGCATTCGATAGTGCACAAGTGAAGGAGATTGCTCTTGGGTTGGAGAGAAGCGAGCAACGGTTCTTGTGGGTGGTGAGAAATCCACCACCAAGTATTGCAACCGAGCCAGATTTAGACCACCTTCTGCCTCAAGGGTTCTTGGAAAGGACCCAGGACAAGGGTCTAGTAATAAAGTCTTGGGCACCACAAGCTGCCATACTCGAGCATGAATCAGTGGGGGGATTCGTGACTCATTGCGGGTGGAACTCGGTGTTAGAAGCAGTGAGTTTTGGGGTTCCGATGGTGGCTTGGCCATTGTATGCAGAGCAGCGCATGAACAGCGTGGTCCTTGTGGAGAAAATGAAGCTGGCGGTGCCGATCAGCGAGTCCATATGGTCATATGAGAAAGGAAAAGAGGGGGAATTCATGGTTAGTGCAGAGGAAGTGGAGAAAAGGGTAAGGCAGTTGATAATGGAGGTGAATATGAGAGAGAGGAGCGCCGAGGCGAAGGAGAGAGGCATCGCGGCTTGGACCGAGGGCAGTTCCTCCTTCTTAGCATTGTCCCAAATGGTGGGTTCATGGAAGCAAGGCTGACTACTGCGTTAAAGTGTAAGGGTCGCTCCTTGAGAGAGAATGATATTTTCTGTTTCATCTCTTGAGGATGACTGATTCCTAATCGTGGTATTGCCGTAGGATGAATGAATAAATGCTGTCGAAGTTTGCATTCCGAGAAGTCGATCGCATTACCTTTTTGCTGCTTGATGTGTTGGCTTGCCGCGATCTGCTGCGCTTTGTTAGATCCTCTCGTGTTTAAGCACGCCGACCTTTCTGTTAGCCTTGATGTTGGGCTTGGAAGAGAATCAACCCAACCTAAAGCAAAAGTACATAGGGTTTTGGCTTATTCTTTTCAGATGAGAGAGAGAGAGAGAGAGAGAGAGAGAGAGAGAGAGAGAGTTTGCGAATTAAGATGGCTGGGATTTTGCCCCAAAACAAGTTAGCAAATTTAGGATTCAAGCCATCGATTTTGAGCTAATTTGTGGAGCTCGAGCAAATCGTGAAGCTTGATCAGCATTTCGAGCTCGCAAATTAAGGTTTCAAATCGTGGATTTCGAAGCGAATTGAGCAAATAATCAAATTATAATTGAAGCAAAGCAATGAAATTTTCACTAAGCTAACCTGTCATGTCATGGTTGCCAGTGATGCGGGAGCATTGGGTTGATGTTAATAATGCAAGAGAGTTGTCGATTGACTATGTAAATGTTGATTTACAAGCTTGTTGTCGATTATGAGACTACTAATTGACTATTTAGCAACCCAAGGCTATTTTTGACGATTTCCTTCCTTGTTTGTCGATTTTTCAAGATGAGACTACTAATTGACTATTTAGCAACCGAAGGCTATTTTTGACGATTTCCTTTGTTGTTTGTCGATTTTTCAAGATGTCTATTGGGCTGCCCAAGCTGGTGAACTAATTTAGAGTATAAGTATAATTACTTGCTTTTGGTCAAGTGTCTTTAGTCTTAGTTTTATGAGTTTAAGGCTTCGTTCGTTTGATGGAAAATATTGTGTTTTTGGAAAATATTTTTCCGGAAGTCATTTTCCTGGAAAATGTTTTTCCGGAACATAATTTTCCGGTGTTCGGCGATCAATATGAAAAAGTTTCGAAAAATATTTTTTGCCGGCGGTGGCGGCCGGTGGCGGCGGCGACGGGCGGCGGCGGCAATCGGAGGGGGGAAGGAAGAGTTTGGCGGAAAATGATTTCTGCTTCTTGAGAAGCGGAAATCATTTTCCGTCAATTTGGTCATGTTTTCCCTCATTGAGAGGAAAATATTTTTCGGGGGAAAATGTTTTCCGCTCCCGAACATCGGAAAACTCGGAAAATATTTTTCTGACAAATATTTTTCGCCAAACGAACAGAGCCTAAGTGTGTTGTAAGTTTTGAGGGAGAAAGTTCAAGTCTCTAAGTGTTTTAAGCCATTTTCTAGTTCCTAGGTCTTCAATTGTTTTCTAATTCCCATGTCACTAACATTGGGCAGTTCCTATGTCATTAGCGTTTGTCTGTTTTCATATGTATTAATTCCTCTATAAATAAAGGCGAAATCTCAAATGTAAAACAATCGATTTGAATATTGAGAATATATGAGTTTTGTTTATGAGCAAATAGCTATCCATGGTTTCTATATCCTTGGAAAGTTGATTCTTCATTGATCATGAGCCAAGAAGGACTATATCCTTGGCTGATTATTTTTCCGTAGGGTTTGGTGGTGAGGTTTTCCTACTCGAAGTTCTGTATTCTTTATGGGTGGTTGGTTCTATAAGCATTGGTGGTAAACGTCATAAATCCCGATCTTGATCATTGGTTGGTGGTGCGTCATGTACGCCTGTATGCCTGGGTTCTGATCGTATTCTATCCTGCATTTTACATTTATCTATCCTCATCCTTCAGACATCACTCGTAATCACTCAAAACAACACTTGCCCATGTTAGGATTCGGCGCACAATTACAAGGAAATAGAGAGTAAAAACGAGAAAAGAAAATCGAGACACAAAGTTTTTATTTTGATTTATCCTTAAATTAGGGCTATGTTCAGCAGAAGATCCCACTATAATTATCATATTACACCTCTTTGTTACATTCCTCAATTACAAAAGAAACGATATATATACTCAGTAGCGATTCATGGGTCTAAGCCTAACTACCCAAAAAGAAAACTTCTTTGGATATTCCTTAAGTGTGACATATGAGCGAGACCCTCGTGCCTTCTGATCATTATGAACAATGAACCACACCCCAACGACTCGCCCCTGCAATTGCATCGGTTAGCCACCGAATAAACTTCTTTGGATGAAAAAGTCAATATTGAAATTTTTTATCTATCAAACAAAAGTTTATCTTCTTTATTTTTTTTTTCTGGCTCGTTTCGAAAGTGAGTTTATTTTTGTGTTGAGAGGGGAAAATTGTCAAATCAGTCCTAAACCTATTGTACGGCGGCCAATTCAGTCCTAAACCTTTCAAATTTGCCAATTTAGTCCTAAACCTTTTAAATTCTTGCCAATTCAGTCCTTCCGGCCAATTTTGGCCGGCCGGTGCTGACGTGGCCGCCGGTCGGCGCCGGCCGTCCGGTCGGCGCTGACGTGGCAATTTTTTATTATTTTTTAATATTTTTTTATTTTTCTGCTTTTTTTTCTGCTTTTTTTTTTCTCCTTTCTCCCCTCTGCCGGTCCGGCGACCGGCGACCGGCCAGAGGGGAGGGCCGGCGAGGCCTCTGGCGAAGCTCGCCCCGCCGGCCACCGGCGAGGGCGAGCCTCGCCGGCCACCGGCGAGGGCGAGCCTCGCCGGCCACCGGCGAGGGCGAGCCTCGCCGGCCCCTGGCTGGGCGAGGCGAGGTCGGCCTCGCCTCGCCGTCGCGAGCCAGGCGACGGCGAGGCTCGACCTCGCCGTCGCGACCCAGGCGACGGCGAGGCTCGACCTCGCCTCGCCGTCGCCTGGCTCGCGACGGCGACGCGAGGCCGACCTCGCCTCGCCCATCCAGGGGCCGGCGAGGCGAGGCGAGGCGAGGTCGAGCCTCGCCCTCGCCGGTGGCCGGCGGGGCGAGCTTCGCCAGAGGCCTCGCCGGCCCTCCCCTCTGGCCGGTCGCCGGACCGGCAGAGGGGAGAAAGGAGAAAAAAAAAGCAGAAAAAAAAAGGCAGAAAAAAAAGCAGAAAAATAAAAAAAATATTAAAAAAATAATAAAAAATTGCCACGTCAGCGCCGACCGGACGGCCGGCGCCGACCGGCGGCCACGTCAGCACCGGCCGGCCAAAATTGGCCGGAAGGACTGAATTGGCAAGAATTTAAAAGGTTTAGGACTAAATTGGCAAATTTAAAAGGTTTAGGACTGAATTGGCCGCCGTACAATAGGTTTAGGACTGATTTGACAATTTTCCCGTGTTGAGAGTATAAGTTTGGAGTTGATTGATAGTAGTAGAGGGGAATGCATGCCGAAAGCTCGTAGGCGAAATTGCATGATATTAGGTTTGCAATATCTATTCATGCAATGAAAATAGAAGTTCAATTTAGCAAATCCTTCTAAAAAAAATGCATATATATATATATATATATATCCATTGAAATTAAAGTAAATTGAGAATATGATAAAATACTAATTGGGGGAGGGAGGGGAATGAAGGGGCGGCCTTGTTGGGTTAATTTAGTTCTCAGACGTCGCCTTCCCCCACCACCACCACCACCACCACCTCCTCTTCCTCCTCCTCCTCCTCCTCCTCTGTCTGCGCTCTCTCTTTCTCCTCTTCCCTTCACTCTTTGGTTGCGAGCTGAGCTTCGTCCTCCGTCTTCCCCGACTTCACTTCGCTCTCGATTCTCTCGCTTCTTGCTGCTATGCCCAATCCCCCGTTTCTTCTTCGCGCTCTCGCGGCTGTGGTGGTGACTTGAATTGCCATTATCGATTTGGCGTGTGGTCTTCCTTCCTGCTCTCGGGGCGATCGAGATGAATTGCCAAGTGATGAACACTTCCTCCCCGTCTCCGTCTCCGTCTTCCTCTTCCTCCTCCCGCAATCCCGTTCCCATCTCCCCCCTGTAAGTTCTTTAACTCCTCGTTGCCCATGTTGCGTAGTTACGCCTCCCCCCCTCAATTGCTGCATTTGCTGATTTGTGGGCGTCCCTTAATCTTGCTGGGGCCACACCCACCATTGCTAATGCTGCTCTTCGGAAACCCTTTTGGCCTGATGAGTTCTTTTTCTTGTTTTGGTAACGATAAGCTAGATAGGAACAGGAGCTTCCAAGTGTTGCCCCAGTGCTTACCTTCAGTTGGGCATTATCTCCTCGTGTTTCTCTCCCATGGTGCAGAATTTGTTTGTTCTGGGTATTGACGTACTTCTGTTCCTCTCAGTAAATTGCTTCGGCGGGCGGTTTGTTGCTCCCTTTCTCCCAAGACGAATCGATGCTCCGGCATTCAAATTGGAGGTTGTCATAAGGTTGCTAATCTTCCGAAGAATTGCACGGCCCGTAAACATGCTTCCGGGTGGTCCGACTCGAAGCGACCGCTCGGATATCCTCCCCGAGCCTTGGTGGCTTCAGAATCTCGAGGTGTATCCTCAATCCCTATCGTTGGCGAAGAAAAGATAGGAGTTTTGCTGCTCAACCTTGGAGGTCCTGAAACCCTTGACGATGTTCAGCCTTTCTTGTTCAACCTCTTCGCTGATCCAGTTACTCTCTCTCTCTCTCTCTTCGACACGAAGTGTGTTATTATTGCAGCTGATACGTAGTCATATATGTGATTCCGTTTGCTTGGCCGTTTTTATGAATTGTTTAGTCTCTGGACATATAGACATAAAGTCAACTGCTCGGCCGCTTTTATTAGTGTAGTGTTATGCAATGAGGAGATTCTTTTCTTTGGTTTATTCTTTTTCTGAAACTTGTGCCTTTAGGAGGACCGGCCTTTCCGGTAAGGATAGCCACACGGACACACACACACACAGATCTGTTTCGTCCATGAGCAAAGTTCTCACTTTTCTACATCCTTATTTTCTCTATAATCTCGAATTATACTGTTGCTTCACTTAATTTGAAGCTTCCTATTAGTGGCTGGCCTTATGGCACTTTGTACATTCCCGTATCTGATTTCCAAGGAAACAAAAGTAAAAAAAGTGCTGTTTCCTACCTTTTTTCTACCATTTTGTTCTATCCCACAGAAGCTTTGAAAGCATAAGTTATGGCAAAGTCGAAAAGAATGGTTTGGATGTTCGAAATTTAAATCATTAAACATTTAGCTTGAAGTTGTTTTACAAAACAACTTCTTGATTAAGCTATGGACACGAGATCAGCATTTGTTCAGGCATACCATTTTTTTAGCTAGCTTTCAGGCACAATTTTAGCATCTATTGACATTTTCGTGTTTATTGCTGCTTCTGCTTCAATCACATGCTGATCAGTGAAAATTTGGTGATAGTGATAATCTTGTCTATGATTGTTTAGCTGAATTTCTCAGTTTTTTATCTTCCCCTTTTTACCAGAAGAGTTTCACAAGATTTTTTGTAGGTGTAGGCACGAAAGTATCGGGTAGTGTTCTTAGAGGAGCTTTCTCTTTCGTTGCTGTACTATGTCAATGGCTTTGTCCATGTCTGCTTATGAATGCGGTTAGCCATGAAGGTGCACCATAACTTTACGTATTGTGTAGAGCTGGGTGTCAGTATAGCTCCGTTGTTCTTTCCCTGTAAGCATCTTGTTGACTATATTCCACTTATCTTAACTTCATGCTATTGTCAGGACATCATTCGGCTGCCAAGGTTGTTTCGCTTTCTTCAAAAGCCGTTGGCACAATTTATATCTGTTCTTAGGGCACCCAAGAGCAAAGAAGGCTATGCATCTATAGGTGGTGGTTCTCCTCTTCGGAAGATAACTGATGCCCAGGCATGATTTGAAACTTTGACCTTGTGAGATTAATCTATCATACATCCTTAAAAGTTTGTGAAATCTGTGTGTTTTGGTGTGTGTGGGGTGGTTTTGTTTTTATTTTTTATTTTTTTTGGGGGGGGGGGCGATGGGAGGGGATGCAGTGAGAATGCATGTGCAGATAAAGGAGAACGAATTACTAAAATGCAAATAATATGGTACTTTAAAAGAAACAACACTAAGCTCACTTTCAGTACTCTGATGCTGTTAATGGTGATGCTCAAGTTGTTGCAAAGATGGATTCTAATAAAAATGGAAAAGGAAGAAAGTTGAATCTAAATGTTCAGTAAAAATAAACAAAAAAGTTCTTACATTTCTTCATATTGGGGTTTCTCACCATTCAAGAAATGCCATCCGTTGTTCAGGCGGAAGAGTTAAGGAAATCACTTTGGGCAAAAAATGTTCCAGCCAAGGTGTATGTTGGCATGAGATACTGGCACCCATTCACTGAAGAAGCCATTGAGCAGGTAACTTTTTATCTTGAAACTTGTATTGGTAGAATGGTCATCTTGGGCACAAATTTAGAAGTTAAAATTGTGCCCTTCTTAGTGCTGCCTTTAGGAACAGACATCCATCCATGCCTAAGAAGGCACATGCAAAAGCTTGTTCTCTCTCTCTCTCTCTCTCTCCCACACACACTCACACACACACTCAAGCCTGTGCCTCCACAGTGCACTCGTGTGTCAATCTCTATTTTCTTTGAGCCTTGATGATCCTTTTGTTTCTTTATAATAAACTATATCAGACGGGCATTACCTGCTACATCACTTGGCTTATCTTTGGAGGAGTTTGTCCTGGACTTCGCTGTGTTATCATGATTTAGCTGGTCATCTGTAAATTATAAGGGAGTCTTGTCCTTCTTTGCAGAGGGATAGGTAACATTAAATATTTCAGAGGATAGGTGTTTGCTGTCTCTGCATTCTTCGATTTACTTCAGTGGAGGGTATGAATTGATTTTCTAGTAAACAGTTCCGTGTGCTACTGGCATCATCCTCTTAGCGCATTTTCCTTGAGCTGATGTGGTTGTCTGATGCAACAATCCCATGTGGTTAAGCGAGTTCTTTAGCCTCATCATAGTGCAGGATCAGAGCTTGGGCTGTATATGAACACCTGTGCTTTTAAAGCTTCTATTCTTTAGGTAGATAGGCTAACTTATTAACAAATTAGATTAACTCTACAAATTGCTTTTCCATTTAAATCTGCTGAGGACGTACTGGCTGCAGAATATCTTAACTTGCATATGTGGTTGAAAAATGTCACAAATTCTTCTGCTACTTTTAAAATCATGATGTTGGCACTTTACTTCTTAACTGTTGGTTGATGCTTGTTGATTGCCAATTGTTTTCTAACTGTGGGAAGTTTTTTCTGAATTGAGCAAAGGTTGTGTTTCAGTTACCTTTGTTTAACTTCTCATCACAGCCTTTTGTTTTGAGAGGAAATATGTTCATTTTTTCCATATTTGCAGTGAAAAAATATATGTAGTCCTTCTACTCATTATTTACTTTTATATGTATCCTTTCTTCAGATAAAGAAAGATGGAATTGCCAAGCTTGTTGTTCTTCCACTTTACCCACAGTTTTCAATATCAACTAGTGGTTCAAGTCTTCGACTCTTAGAGAGTATATTCAGGTGATGATACCGTGACATTTTCAGTGAAGTGGACAAGCATTGCCGTATACTGACAAAAGAAATTTATTGATATCAGGGAAGATGAATACCTAGTTAACATGCAACACACTGTTATTCCATCTTGGTATCAACGTGAAGGATATACAAAAGCTATGGCAGATCTAATTGAAAAGGAGTTACAAACATTTGACAATCCTGAGAAGGTATAAATGTGTTTTCGCTATAATTTATGTTTAATGGGGATTTGTTTCCTAGTGCATATCAACTTTAGTTTGAGACAGTCAATTAGTCTTTCTTATTGCCTATACATAATGATGCGCATCAAACTATATTTTATAATTTCTAAGTCTCAATGCACTCTTAGCATAAGGTCTTATACTGATTTTGTGTCTAGGCGGGGACTTGTAGCACAGCATAGTTTCTAGGTGCTTGGCCTTCTTTAATCATAATCATTTGGGATAAAGGTGGTAGCGACTGGCCTTTCAGCCTAATGGTTGTCTGTATCCTTTCAGCCTAATGGTTGGCCTTTCATAAGTGTAAAAAGAATCCCCAGAGGATCTTGGATTAATTGTATTATCTCAATGCTTGTCTGTCCTAATGGTCTTTGTGGTTCTTGTTATATTAACCTTCTTCCTACACTTCGAACCTTTTAATAATGTGCATAATAGAGTATCGCATCTTTATTAGTAGAGGAGCTGTAGATTGGGCGAGAATATTTTCTCTTTTTTAAATTCTCTTTCAATATGACTTTTGCTGCCTGCACTATCCTTCTTTTTCCCCTATTTTGATTGGGTGTCTATGCAACAGGTTGTGATATTTTTCAGTGCACATGGGGTGCCACTGGCATATGTAGAGGAGGCTGGTGATCCATATAAGGCAGAGATGGAGGAATGTGTGGACTTGATAATGGAAGAGCTAGAAAAACGGAGAATAACTAATCCTTACACTCTTGCTTATCAGGTCAGTCTGACCTTACTAATTTATGTTACTAACTTCTGGGTCTGGCTTGCATCATGATAATAACATTTTACTGATTTTTTGGAACTGGAAAGTGATGTATTTATGTATCGTATATTTGTTGTTTATGCCTTCACGACTCGTAGAAAGACAAAATCATGAGCCAAGAGATGGGAATTTCTTGCTCTTTTAGAGTTTCTACTTCATTTGATCTTTTTCCTTCACCAAATCATATTATGTATACTTGTTGTTGACCATTTTTTATGAAAGTTCATAGCTTCATATTTCTCTCCTTGATACAAGTTTTGCAATTAATCTCACCTTACCTCATCACCTAAATTTTTAACATTCACAAAAAGCTTTCACAACACATGGATAATCTCGTGCATATAAAGCTCACTTATATTGCTAGAGCAAAGAGCTAGAGTTGTAGTAGTATAATAATCTATTTCGTGAATGAATTTTAGGTTTAATGTAGTGAGATTGCTCTATTTAACCTCACTTTTCTTTGACCAAAAAAAACCTCAATTTTCATGTTGGGAGACGGTCTAAAAGTTTTAGAAATGAAAAATGTGCCGTCTATTAACCTAATAACTTTGTTCATTGATGGTGGTGGTCAGGGAGTTGGCCCGCAGAACTGTGACTGGCCACAGTGCTCTTACTAGGACAATTGTTAAAACACTTCAATTACCTACAATCAGTTGCATTTATTATTATTTCTGACGTCGTGACTTAATCTTGATATGATTATCATTGCAGAGTAGAGTTGGTCCGGTGGAATGGCTGAAACCATATACAGATGAGACAATTATCAATCTTGGACAAAAGGGTGTGAAGAGCCTTTTGGCTGTCCCGATAAGGTAGACAATGCTCTCATAAATTGCATGCTTTGATACTTTGAAGTCAACGGTTCATCCTTTGACGAATTTGGAGCTGGATCCACAGTTTTGTGAGCGAGCACATTGAAACTCTCGAAGAAATTGATGTAGAGTATAAAGAGTTGGCTCTTAAATCCGGCATCGAGAAATGGGGCCGTGTCCCCGCTCTAGGATGTGAACAAACGTTCATTTCAGACCTGGCAGATGCAGTGATTGAGAGTCTCCCTTATGTTGGTGCCATGGCAGTGTCAAATCTTGAAGCTCGACAGGTACCACTTTTCTCTTCCTAGTCTTTAAATACTTTTGTGGGATTCATACTATAGAATCAAAAGTGTAATTAATCCTAGAGCCAACATGGCAACCTTGCTCCCTTTTTGCGGTGGTATTTACGAATGCAGAATGAGGCATTTTGTCACCATACTGGGTACCTCATATAGGAGGCCCTTTCTTCCTTGGGATCTATGGGTTGAATGTAGCTAAGGTTTCCTGTCAATAAGATCACGAGGTTTACAAACTACAATGATAATTCATTATGCTGTTTAATGCAGTTGTACTTGTTCTCTGCAGTCTTTGGTGCCACTGGGTAGCGTAGAAGAGCTATTGGCAGTGTATGATTCTCAACGGAGAGAGCTTCCACCTCCTGTGACGGTTTGGGAATGGGGCTGGACAAAAAGTGCAGAAACTTGGAATGGAAGAGCGGCTATGCTAGCAGTGCTGGTATTATTGGTTTTAGAAGTCACTACTGGAGAGGGATTTTTGCATCAGTGGGGAGTATTGCCGTTGTTTCACTAAGAAAAATGCCCTTACTCTCCTTCACCTCCTCTCTCTCTCTCTCCCTCTCTCTCTCTCTCTCTCTCTCTCCAACGTTGGTGATGATTTCACCTCCAACATGGAACCCCATGCATGATAGTTGGTGCCACTGTCCTGCAGCTGAAGTAAATGTATATCATGTCCTTGGCGAGGTTCAAATGTGAGTAAATACATGGCCATAACATTTTTGATGCAATTCACTGATCTTTCAGTGAAGCATTTTCCTTTTTCATGAGTTGTAAAGTAATGCAGACTGTATCAGCCCTTACCTAACTATCTGCGCTAGACATCTGGAGTAAGAATAGACAGACTACTTGCATCCTAATTTTATTTAGGGGGATCGGAAAGATGTGGCATGTAAAGTGTATTAATAGATGAGTCATTGGACTGTCATGAATACTCCAATTAATGTGGGCGGGTCAATATTGCTTGTTTGTACAACCGCTACTATCCTTTACTTGTTCTGACAAGCAGGCTATAAAAACAGCCATAGAAAAGAAGTTTGCTTAGAGCTCTTCTATCAAAAGCTTCTGGGATGGAGCTTTGGTATAATGAAGGATGTTTGCATTATTACCTTTAGTCGTTGAGTTACTCAAATTAACTGGTGCCACCACCACTAATAAATGGAGGGCTAGGAGGTAGGACAGTACACATGATCTGTGCAAAGGATGCTACCTTGGAGGAAGCTTGACTAGTGATATTATTAATGAGGAGATTAAAGAGTGGTACACAGTTTCTCCTCTCTTTTTAGTGCCAATTGGCAAAATCTCGGAAAATTATTCATTCAGCATTTTTTTTTTTGGTCAGCCATTGAGAAGTTTGAGATGTGAGGATTCCGATATGCAGATGTATTTGGGTTTCCACGTCAGTGTTGACTGCTGCTCAACTGATCTGAAACTCCCCACTGGCATGAACCTCTTTAACCCTTTTGTCATATTCATCTTCATCTTCTTCTTCGTCATCAACCTCTGCGTCCAGGTCTTCATTGCCTTCCTCATCTTCATCGGCACCCCAGCCAAAATCTTTGGTGGGCTTGGCCATTGGAGGTGGGTTTCTTGCCTCTCCCACTATTTTCATTATTTCCTCCTCGCTTTGCAGAGAATAGCTCTGGTTGTCTCTCTGGTAATATGCTGCTTGAGCTGTTTCCGTTAGTTCTCTTGGCAAGTTCTTTAAGAACCATGGATGATTCTTGATTTCTTTGATTGTAGTCCTCTGCAAATTGAATAAGAAAAAAGAGAAGTAAAACTCAGGCAGTCCATTCGGAATGGAGCCACGATGACTGGTTAAACTTCAGGAGCCCATTACAAAAAAAATTAGGTCATTCAATAAGGTGAGATGCAAGAGGATGTGGAATTTCATATCTTTAAATTTGTTTCTTTCCTCCAGCATTTGACCCTTGGACATCTAGGAAAGCATGATAGCTTAATGTACGAATATGAATTGCTTTTCTGTGAGGATTGCTAGATACGAACAGCAGAAGATGCTTGAGAGTTTGCAGAACTTTGCATACCAGGTTAAGAATAGCAACAAGAATAATCAGGATCCTATAATCATAGGCCAGACATGTAAATTGCAAAACATACATGTCTCTTGCAATTGCAATTACTTCAGTGAAACTTGAACTGGAGAAAACCAGAGTCACCACTTCCCTCAATACTTACCCTTGTTGGATTTGTAACAAATATATGAGACAGCAGGTGTTTGCAATCTTGAGAGACGTGCACGTAATCGGGAATCTTGTATTGCACAGCCATGATTCGCTGTAGGAGAATGAAAAGAAAAGGAGGTTCATAAACGTTTAGGGGAGAGAAGTTATGGGATAGGCAGAATTTGAAGGAAAAAAGAAAGAACGTGTACTTGAATTGTCTTCCTGAAATTTTTGGGGTCCTGCTGGTCCTCAAAAGGATATGCACCCACCAGCATGACATATAAAGTCACTCCACATGACCACACATCTGCCAACTGCACATACAGAACCAGTACTGAGATTAAAATTCAACCCACCAGAGTTGGATAGCTTCTTTATAACAAGTTCCGGGTGAAAAAGAACCAGAACTCCTTCCACGAGAGAAATTGAATTACCTTGCCGTCATACTCCCTGCGAGAAAGGACTTCAGGTGCAATGTATGCTGGAGTTCCTACTGTGGATTTGGGTCTTGAATGCAACAGTGATGACTAACAAAAGCATTTTACAGAGTGGGAATCAGTGCATGATGCATTTAAATGAAAGAAAAGAGTTGGTACGAGATCCAAAGTTTTGCAAGGAACCTTAGAGTAACCAAAGTCACAGATCTTCAAGCGCGGAGCAGGGCTTCCATCTAATAGCGTATTTTCCAGCTTTAGATCCCTATGACATATTTGCTGCATTACAATTACGAGAGTAAAACGTCAGCTACACACATGAAGGTGTCCAATAGAGATTGATTGATGGTGAACTGCAGGCTTTCTAACAAGAACTTGGTCATGTGAGATCGTTTACCATGTGGTGACAGTAATTAACTCCAGAGATGAGCTGCTGAAAGAAGTATCTAGCCTGCATAATAAAATCAAACACAAGATTATTTAACACACGCATACACACGCTCACCCAGAGATGGGTCTGGCTGGGATTGGAGTTGGAGTAGAGTCTCTTAGAAAAGGACCTCGTCTTCACTGAATCGACCAGCACTGCAGATGCGATCAAAGAGCTCTCCCCCAGCTGCATACTCCATCACTATCGCCAAATGAGTCCGTGTCAACACAACCTGCCGCATCATTTACATGATGTCACGCAACAAAGAAACTCCGAGCGAGGAACTTGGAATTAGGATAGGTAAGGCAAGTCTGCTTGCCTCCTTAAAGCGTATAATGTTAGGGTGGCGAAGCGATCTGTGGTTGATGATCTCTCTGGCGACATTCTCATCTATCTGCAATAATGCATAGGCATAGTCTTCTCAAGTCTTTCGTAACAAGCGGCAAATCAAAATTTAGACTCACTGTGAACGATTAAACGAGGTGAGTACGGGAGTAAGGCATTGAATGGAGAAATCGAAAGCAGTAACAACAGGACCTTGTGACCACGCTCGATGTACTTCATGGCAACGAGTTCTTGAGTGTCCTTGTGGCGCATAAGCCTCGCCACTCCGAAGTTGCCCGCTCCTAAATGCTTCACCACTTCATACTTCTCCATCTCCTCTGCTCCCTCCCTCTTCTCTCTCTCTCTCTCCTAAGTACAAGCTTGCTGCTCCAATAATGAATCTGTTGCGGACTTGTAAGCGAAACGACTCAATATGTACGTGTAAAAGAATATAGCGAGAAGGAGTAACGCGAGAGATGTGATTCAACGATCAATCCGCCATGAAAAGCGGCACCTCAGATAAACAGTGAGCTCAGATGACTTGAAAGAAAAGAAGTTGAATCGGTTCGAATCTCATCCACGGCAGAGGAAGAAGATGGGATTGGGAATATGAAGAACCTTCCGTTCTCTCTTTTTTATACAAAACAAAAAGAACGATATACGCGTGAGGAAGAGAGCTGAAGTGAAGTGATGAAGAAACCTGCACGTAGAGAGGGTCGGCTTAGAACTGGTGAAAGAGGCGAGTCATGGTTATAATAAGAACGGGTAGAAAGGAAGTCTTTTGAGGAGATCCCATCATCGCCAATCTGTGGTCAACCCTCTCCATCTCTCTCTCTCTCTCTCTCTCTCTCTCTCTCTCTCTCTCTCTCTCCCACTAGCTTTCTATAAGCCAGAGAAGGAGTGCTCAAGGGGAAGTGGATGTTTCATGTAACAGACCTTGCTGTTACTGCAATTTCAAGGGATGCACTGTATTTATGAGTCGACATGAATTATTATCTTTCAGAGATGCATATACGTATGAGCATGAAATAGTAAAAATACGTCTGAACAACTTTGGTGTGGGTGTGAGCCAGACTTAAATAGGATTTGGATCTCACAGAACGGCGTTGGGCCAGGGGGGCACTTCACAACGCACCCCCCACAATATTGTTTAGACTTTTTTCACCTTTGGCTCCAAGCTTTTGTCGGCGTCCATGCATGTGCCGTGCCTTGAGAACTTAAACGAACGAGACGGTCGCATGTCGCTAAAAAAAGGAAGAAGAAGAAAGAACCCTGTGGAACACAGCTTATGATATTGGTTAAATGTCGAGGAATGGAATATATATTATATCTATACGAATTGATGATTTGATTGAATGATTGATTGATTGCACACCATATATGGATCCAGTTCTTCGACCAATACTAAATAGTTTCATGTTTTAGTTGCTGAGCCAAATTTCTACTTGGTAAAATACCTGATTCATGAGATTAGTCATTGATGAGCTAATTATATAGTGTGCTAGCTAAAAAAATTATGGGACCATTACTGACTGTCCTAAATCATTGAATTGTTTGATGAAGGTGTTATTTGGTATTTAAATATTCTAACACTAGCTGTGTGTAGAAAAATGTACTCATTGACAGTTATACGTGCATGAACCTCTTGTTTTAATTTGACGTGTCACAACTACGATTAGTTTAACACCCAGTGAACTCGCATGTGCTGAAAGTAACCTTATGATGGCCGCCAATATGGGGATGATTAATTGTCGGCTTATGTTGTGATCGTATCATGCATGCATCTCGTGCAATGATCAGCCGGTATGCAGTCTAAATTTGAATGCTTTTTCTTTACCTCCTTAATCAGTGGCAAAACATGTGATGAAATTTTGGTAACTACGGAATTACAAATGCAAACGCTCGTTTGAGGCTGTTTCTTTCCAACGTTAAGCCTCCTTTCGGTACGCAAGGAGTGGGAAAGGAAGGAACAAGAAGAAGTCATGGTACACTTTGTTACCTTTGGAAGGATAGGAGTATGGTGTCGCATGATGAAATCGCTCCTCAAGCTCACAGGGTCACTGCTGCTGTTAAGGTTGCATTTGAAGGTTTCAAATCTACCGTAAAGTAATGGGTTCAATCAGGAGGTTAAAACCATTGTGCAGTTCTTCTGGTGAATGGTGGTTGTGCTGCTCGCGCTTCACCAATGCTCTGAAAGCAAGAATTTGGGCAGACGAGAGTGCTCATTCGTCAAATACTGGATTTAGTTTTAGGTTTGGATAATGGGGCGATTGGCCTGTTTTGTGGGACACTGGCTTAATATGAGTTAGGTTTGAGCTGCCGCCTATTGGCACTAGGGTTGTATGAGGCCAACATCTTCTTGACTATCGAAAGAAAAAGAAGTTGGTTGAAGGGACTAGGATAAATAGTATTTTAACGAAACCTATAATACCCACTTCGCTTGTCTGAGGAGGCTTTCAAAGTTGAAAACGTACACATTATACGAAGACTACCTATATTGCAATCAAAATAGGACATTTTACATTTCCAAAATAGAGCTGTTGAGTGGTAACGTGTGTCATTCAATTGAGAATCTCCGAATACCTAGGTTCGTTTGTTTGAAGAAAGACTGCTTCCAGGAAATTCTTTTATGACTTTTTAGTATTTAGATGATGGAAATCTAATCGATTTAAGGAAAACGTTTTTCATGAACTGAAAACAACAAGCTTAAATTGAGGAAAAATGATTTTCCCTTTTGATAAGAAGTAAATCATTTTTCCTAAACAACCAAGCAAATAAAAACTAAGCATTTTTCTTGAAAATGAAGTTTTCAGCGAAACAAACGCATCATTAATTGATATACCCAAATTCTAGCTATATGCTACGTGGCCATTTAAAATGCTTAGGAGAACTCAATTCACCTCGGCGGACCTTATCGATTAGACGAAGTAGGGGAGGAGTCCAACAGTAGCCGCGGCTTGTTAAGTAAGAAGATGGACTCTGCACGACAAGTAAAAATTACCATTTGACTCATTTACAGCTTCTAAATGGGGAGTTTAGTCATGCAAGTGTTGGCCAGCGTGGCAATCAGTCACACAAATACTCATATGCGTCGCTAATACGACTCCTGACATGGTCGAATTCCAGTATAATATTCTTCTTCAAGACGGTCTAACTTGAGCATCAGAGAGTTCATTCTAGGAGATCCCTAGGAGACTTTGCTGTGGGATCCAAGTTGGTTCCAGGGAAGAAGATATTGAAAGGTTGAAGTTAGATCCCTTGGGTTCTACTGGGAGCACGCAGTAGAAGCATGATACCTCATCCGGGAAGATGGCCAAGAGAGAGCCCAAGTCCGAGCTCGTCAATATATCCAATTGAACCAACATTCACTCAAAAACTTAAACCAATAAGTTATAGATCAACTTGAATATATTAACTACTCTAAATCATACCACTTATCTGATGTAGGACTTTTCTAACATAACTTATACGTGCACTTTAACAATCTCCTCCTCACATGTGAGCTTCGTATTAGGTCTGGCTCCCTCTCAATTTAGATATCCTTCTACACTAACATATCTCAACTTAAATCCGTATTAGGTCTGCTCCCTCTCAATTCAGATATCCT
>CM062227.1:46610536-46923661 GCA_031216235.1 Syzygium jambos | reverse complement strand
GGGAACCTACCAGTATTCATTCAGGTTCCTGAGCAAAAGTAACCTGAGCAAAAGTTTCTTATTCAGCAAGTGACTTTGCGTTTAAACAGATTTTGAAAATAGTTACTAAAATTATCAGCTGTTCTGATTATTTATCGGTATTTATTATTGAGCTTACCCATGTGTCAAAAATTACCAACTTCTATACCGTATTACCCACTTTTCTCTCGTTACCAACCAATGTCAATTTTAATATAATTTTTTATTGTTTCAAAAGTACCAACATTGACAATAATTTACGGAGCTTGCCGACAGGTTAAGTGATAAACTTTATAATAATAATCTCAGTTATTTATCGATATCTGTTTTTGGAGCTAGAGTAACTAATTATTTTATCAAATTGCCAACTCTTGTATGAGTAGTTACTAACTTTTATTTGATCGCTTCCAAATAATCTACTGTTTCGCTTTATAATTTTTTAAATATTCTTGTTGAGCAATCATTTTTTTACATTAATTAAACCTATATATATATATATATAATATCAATTCCTTTTTCTTTTGTTGAGGTGTTTTTTCTTTTTATTTAATTTGTGTCTATTCTTTTCCTTAACATATTTAATTAAGTTTTATTAAGATGGCTAATTTTATCAAACTTTAACATATCTTTACTGGTTAATATTATTATTGATTTTTATAAGTACTAGACACCAAGCACGCGCTACGGGCACGCATCATTACCTTTTATGCCTTCTGCAGAAATGATGTAATCCATTTGATGAGCATGAAGATGTATTGAGCTATAAAGATGGCCAACACATGAATTTCACATGAAAATCAGATACTTCACTCTTTTAACATCAACTATAAGATCATGTTGCAGAGCTTAAAGAAGATATACAAATTGATCGTAAGCATTTCATCAGTCGGTTGATGTTGTGATGTTTTTCTTCTTCAATTGGGAAAAAAGTGGTCCCTTCAGGCTATAAGTTGAAGAACCAAGTTTGCAGTTGCATCAGGAAAAAGAAACACGAGACCACAGAGCATGCATTAGTCACTTGATTAGTTCTCATGATGAGAGCAACTTTTTGTCCTATGGACTTGCGGGTCTAGTTTTCCCACATTTGTCTTGTGAAGTAAAAGCTAAGCTTGCCCTTTAAAAAAGGTAAGCTGAATAAATCAGTATGGTTCAGCTTCAAACTTGAGCAACATTTTATCGACTCTGGGTTTGTTCTGTTTCATTGCTTACATAGATCATACCTAGGAGTTTCAGTGCTTACATATCTTGCGATCAAATAATGTGAACGATCGTGAACAAATGGTTGTCGATGTGGTCATGCGTTCCTTAGCCCGGCCATTAGAGTCGGAAGGTTTTAACAAAAGCATCTGTGGTTCTACATAGACTGCAAACTAGTTACTTCTGTGCTTAATTGGGACCGACTTTAAAGGGTAAATATAAGACACTACTGAAAGATTAGCAAGATCCTTCCCTTTCCATCAAGCACTGAATCTACTGATTGAACTCAATTACAGTCGAGATGCATTTACATCTGGTCCGGTACAAAAAGGAATCACACGGCAGAGATCCCCTATAACCCTCTCCAGAATACTGACAGCAAATTTCACCCGACTGCTGTTACGGAAACCCAAAACTCCCCATCTACATAAATAAAGAATGCACAGCAAGAGCTCTGAAAAAACTCGGTTGTAGTTATGAGTCCTTATGTTATTGCTGCTTCAATTGTTTTACCTCTGTCTGTCGAGCCATCAACAGCTGCGCTCAACCTTTTGAGCCATATATCATAGTCGACAGGGTATGGCGTTCCGCAAAGGCCATCGACATAATCTGCAAATGCCTTGAGAAGAGCTGAAACCTCGCCGAGGTGTGTCTGGATTGAACGTCTTGCCCAGCTTCTTTCCCTCCACTGTAGAGCCGATTCAATAGAATCCTGTGGGTCCATGGTTCCTCCACATATGAAAAAGAGCAGGTAAACAAGGCTCTCAGCATCGGATGATGGACAGAGCTTTCCATGCTGCAGAGCATAAGATGATGAAAATTGCAAATTTATCCCAGGGCTATCCCTCTCTTCCAGAACGGCACGTCCCCATGATGTGAGAATATTCAACTTCACTCCCGAACCGTGGGCATCAGTGACCCGGATGACATTCTCTGAAGAGATGTCACCATGCTGAATGTTGGCCATAGCCGCACTTCTCAGAGCGGCGAGGCAATCTCGACAGCACCGAACTGCCTCTTTGGCGGCAAAGGGACCATTCCGAGCAACTATGGAGGAAAGTGGCTCTCCAACTGGACGGGTCACAAGTATAGGCGTTCCGCACCAAGGGTGGTCACATCGGCCCCCTGGACTCTGCTTCGCACATGGACCCGAATGCAGAATACGACCAGATGCAATTATTTCTGGCAAGTATTTGCTCGCCACTCCCTGCTGCTTTAAAGTGTTTAACACCTTTGTCTGCCTCTGTACTTGATACCACAAACTCATATCCTCCCAAGACGGCTCTAGTCTGGATGGATGAGCACCTACATATAAGCTCAGTAACTCTGTTGGATGATCGACTGAAACAGCATTATATAGAAAATGATTGCCACCAACAACCGATTCCTGCATTTGGAAACTTTTAGGTCCCTGTTGCTGATCATCTAGGAGCAACATCTCACCTCGCTTTATTTCGAGACACAGCGCATGCCTTCTTAAAGACGGAACCTCTTGCTCCTCAACTTCGGCAATCTCTCCTTGATTACTAGCTGGTTGGAAAGGTACCAAAGCTCTGTCATTCTCAAGGGCACCACACTCCATCCTTCGTTTCTGAACACGAAGGTGATGACCAGAGGCCAAGTAATCTATTGATTTTCTCGGTGGTCCATTTGACTGGACAAAGGAGTAGAAAATGGCCATGATCATTTGCAGAGTTCCCAAGTCTCCCCAATTTGGATTTCCTAGCTTATTCCATATCTTGTCAACAGGGGACACGCAAATTTCGGAATGATTCCTGATCCACTCAGCTGCAGCTTGATATGGATTAGACGCAGTTGACTCGAGTTTGCCAAGGTCACCTCCAAGTGTCACCACTCCTCCATAATTCGAATCAATAACCAGGACAAAAACAGAATCATCATTCACAGTATTGGATTTGCCCAAACTCCTAGAAATAAGAATGTGAAATCCATAAAAGAGCGCTTCACAGATCATTCTTGGAGATAATCTCAACTCATCACCTTCTAATATATCCGGCCTATACAAGACAAATACCATCACTTGATCCCAGTGCACCTGTAAATCTCTCTCATTTCTTGATATCAAAGCTAAACCACAGAGTTCTTCAACCTTTCCTCTCGATATTGCCTTTTCTATCGTGTAGAACTTAGATCCAGGACGAAAGGGGCAAGATACAAAGCACGGCAACGGAAGGCTTTTATGCCAAAATGTACGCCATAAACCTTTCACAATAGCATGCAGGAAGTCCTCTAATGCAAGATACTCATCCTCCTTTGTATAGTTCGGTGCATAAAGTGAACGTGGCAAGCGCCACAGCTGCTGTAACAGTACCCCCTCCAAAGCCAAATCCAGCTTTCGCAGTTCATCAATCTCAAAGGGAGGTGGGAAAGAATGCTCCGTATTCATTGGGTCTGACTCGTCTGAGAATGAATTCTCTGAAACCCAATCCTCTAAACACTGGACAAATAATTCCAGGTCCACGAGTTCTTTTCTATAATCCTTTAGTCCCTTGAATACTTTTCTGGACATAGGCAAGGATTTACTTGAAGCTGAAACCCCAGATATACTGTGAGCAGAGAAATCTGCATCATGCACAAAAGGTTATCCAGAAGAGCAGATTTTCTTCTTCTTTTCTATAACCCAGAAGAGCATTTTGGATAAGATTTTCATTATTAGATACATGGATGGATTGAGCTACGCAGATAATCCAGTACATGGACGTGCTGACTGGACCCTCATATAAAGCCAGATATTAATAATAGAATATCTAGGACCTTCTATCAGAGCGCAGTGAGCATGGATATTACTGGTGTGCCGCTATTTTCTCCTGCAGGCTATAGTAAGAACTACTCTCATGCGCTTGAGACAAAGATATGCCACAATGTTCAGATAAGTTAACCTCTACATCCATCATCATTCCACTATGTCCTCTCCTATGGCATTGACTCTATCAATGCCCTTTTCACAGCTTTCTCTTACCAAACATGTAACATTTTTGTTTGAATACAGTACAGGATCTCTGGCATATAACGGAAGTATCTCGACAGGCATATTTTTTAGTGACGAACAGCTTCCAACTTGCAAAAATGAACATGACAGCTCTAACGACATTATTAAGAGGACATTGAAGAAGGTACTATGTGGGAGATTAAAATTGTCCTCCTTTATGTTCTTCTGCAAGAAGCAGAGAGCCATGCTGAAAGAATTTAAGCTGCCAGGGTAATTTACTTGAGTAAATTATCGACACAGAATATCCACAAAACTGAGGTGAATGAGTAAATTGCCTCTCTTGATTGAAATCCTCACATTGAGAAATTTATGATCAATATTTAGATAAACAATGGCAATACTTTCATCTTTTGAACTTTGAGCTCTAACTAGAATTGCCAAATAGCAGATTCTCTCTAATTTTGATTGTGCTACCAGGCAAGATGACATCTGGTAAAGCACCATTTTAGGTTGAAGCATGGAATTTGTGCCCTAGAGGACTGCTCCAGGACCATAATGTTGATATCCATAAGGACATAATGATGATTCTATGGACGCTCATGGAAGAAAAAGTACCTGTGGAGTTTAGGTCTATACAAGAAAGTAAAAGGAATTTCCCTATCTTCTTTCTTTCCTTTCTCCCATGTTCCTTATTCTCTTGGGATATGGCGTCTAAGGTAGTTTTGCCTTCATTCATGTTATGTGATTTCATGCACCATTAAATCTTCTGAAAATTGGATGAGCATAACAATGTTGCAGCTATGGGGCATTGTTTATAAAGTACGTGATAACATGTTCAAGAGCTAAAACAACAATGGCATGGAGTAGCATGCTAGCACCAGCTTAATGTCATATTTGAACAGAAAACACATAATTAAAGAAAAAAAAGCTGTAGTAATTTACCGGAGTTTGACTTCCTGAAACTTCCATCCAAGCTTCTTGCTGGGGATGAGCCAAAATGATTTTGAATGAAACCTGGATAACATCGAATTGTAAATTTTGAGAACTTCTGGGTGGCATGTTTAAAAAAAACTAGTGAATCCCATGTTAAATTCCATTCTAAAAAACTTCAAAATTGGTCCCCACTTCCTCTTCCCCTGAAAAATGGCAATTGGAATGGGAGAGAGCTGAAGGGTCGGATAGAAGAGAAGAGAAAGGAGCTGGAGATTCTCTAAACCTTGTGCTCAAGATTACTTATATTTTTCTGATAATTGAGGCAAGATCTTTAGTGGCGACGTCTATAAGGTCCTAAACAGTATTGCGACACTCTATTTTACTTTTCTTCATTTCATGAGAACCGATAGATTGATGTACATTTATACGGTCAACGAGGTCTTAGGATCTTCCCAGATGAGAAATGACCACTTTCTTCAGCCGTCGATAAAATAGTAGTGAGAAAGAAATCCTGCAAGCTAGATCTGAACTTAGATAGACTAATAACTTATATAAACTTAAATAAAGCCACATCACTCAACCTTCGTTGTTTTTCTTTTGCCAAAATTGCATTTGCGTCATGAACAACTTGTTCTCAGAAAGATACTATAGACAAAGTGTCGTAGAGTCACTTGGAAGGAAAAAAAAAATTATGTCCTACTGATGAAAGGCGATTTTATTGTAAAAGAAAAGGATCGAGAAAAATAGAGAGTTCCATGTTCCAGTGAAGCAAAATAGAGCGGCGAAGAATGTGAGACGCAGAATCTGTCAACATTCAAGGTATGGATAGCCCTGCATTTTCTTCTCCTTTCCGGCTACCTACTGCAAGTTATTTTAAGGGGAAGGTAGATATGCAATCTGCCTTGTCGTCACTGATAAAGAGAAATATAAAATGTGCATTATTCTGAATCAAGTAAAAACAACAATGAGACTGTGTCAGGACACGATGGTTTTGGGATTACATGGTGAGGCGCAACTAACCAACCTCAGTCGTTGGAAGTGGATATAAGATAATGGAGGACAGAGAAGAAGAGGAAATATATTCGCTCACCTAATTTCATGTTGGAAGCTGAAGGCACGGCGATCCTAAACAAGGCAAAGCGCTCACTGGACTCCAGCAATCTTGATTTTGGGTATCATTTTTGGAAGAACCATCCTCTCATCTTGTTCAACTGAACCAAAAAAAAAAAAGGGAAACATGGTAAGCAGTGGACTTGGCAGAGGCAGCCACGAGATGATGCGAGGGACAAAAAAAGCGAAGGGCACGCCCCAAAACAGAATCATGTAAAATGCAAACAACGTACAGCCGACAATGCGCATCAAGAAAAGGGATCGTCCTGGTGCCCCTTTTTATCTCTCTTCTTGTCTGGGTCGTGTGTCTTCTGGAAGGAAAAGGAGAGAGGGGGCGGATTTCCAGAGCGGTTGGGAGGGGCGTTTTAAGGGGTGAAAGGAAGAGAATGCGTCACGAGAATGCAACAGGAATTGTGAGGAAGAGGCAACCTCGGAGAACGACAGGGACAAGAGTGAAGAGAATGAGAGAACAAGACAACAGGAGAGGCTGATAAAACGAAGGCTGTGGGCTGAGCTGAGGAGGAGGTGAAGGGAGAGAGGAGATGAAGAAGAAGAAGAAAAAAAGAAGTTTCTGAGCTTATGCTTTGTGTGAGCGTTCCACGCCCCTCTCCTCTCCCACACTTCCACTCTGGCAGTTGGTCGCCCCCCTTGGCTTGACCACACCGCTTTTGTGTCGCGCGTGTGCCCTACTTGCTTGCTGTATTTTCCTTTTTTGCCCCCCCCCCCTTCTTTTTCTTTTCTTTTTCATTTTTTTATCCCCAGTGGGAAGAAGAATTTGTAAGATCTTACAATTTCTCTCCTTTGCCCTTTGTATCATCAATAAAATTGGTTGTCCTTGACTAATCTTTTGATTGGTGCATTGTGATTATGGGCTACTTGTTAGTTTTGTTATAGTCCCAATGTGGATTACATCTATAATTATAATCTACAAATCAAAAACTCGATTGGAATGAATTTCTTCCATAATCAAGAATGGCAGAAACATGAAATTGATCGAATATCAAAAAGGCACTTAGTCATTTGCATATCTTGATTTAAATATTATATCAAAATAGCTATCTAATAAAGCTAGAAATATGTTGATGTATTCATCATTAATATACATATTGAAATATATGGAAATTCCTCAATTCTCCCTTTCGCTTCTTTATTCTTAATTTGGTATCAGAGCTTTCTTTCTTGAGGCAACCCTAGTGCACTGGGTGCACATCACTTCCAGTGCACCCATGTACCTTATAGCAAAATAAATCCATCCCTGTCGCTTAATGGTATTCACTCCGTGTGCACAAGTCTCATACGAAGAAGAGCTTAGTCAAGTCCATTCCATGATGGTCGTGTTTCGACGCCAACCGCACCGGTCACATCGTCAAGTCGAGCATTTTTTCCCCGAGGTGGCTTTTCTTTCAATACTGGTCACATAAACCAAATCGCACGGTAACTATTTTCCTAAGCCAGCCGTATAGCCCGCTTGATGCTAAAACGTTACTCATATTGGTCGTGTCACTCCGTGACTATCTCGCAAGATTAGAGATAACTATGATATTATGTTGATTATCCGTATATTTCAAAATTACACGTATATCTCCATTTGATTATGCATATATTAACTGAGATATTATTTTAGAATAGTTATCTAATAAAGCTAATAATAGTATTATTTATTAATGTACATATCGAAATATACAATAATTCCTCAACTCTCTCTTCTACTTGTTTGTTCTTCATTAATATTCACATCGAAAGAAGCAGGGCAAGTGTAAATTAGACAATCTTTGAATCAGCAGATTTCGCTCTTGCGAGGCTCGTGTTGAGCTTTTCAGAGAGAAAGAGGGAACGAAAATGGCGTTGGATGAGGCACAAGTGATCAGCTGCCACACCGTCGAGCCTTGGACCGAGCAAATCCCAGAAGGGCAATGAACCCAACAAGCTAGTGGTTGCGGACTTCATTGCTTCATGGTGCGGACCGTGTCTCTTTATTGGACCTTTCTTGGTAGAGTTGGCTAAGAAATTCCCCAGCATCCTTTTCCTCAAGGTCAATGTGCACGAGCTAAGCTAGTTGCTCGAGAATTGGTCGTGGAGGCGAGGCTGACCTTCATGTTCGTGAAATGGGGAAGATTGTGGATAATAGGGGTGAGCGGTTCCAAGTTCGTTACGTGTTCCACTTAGAACCTGGAACCTACCTTTGGATATATGTTCTTCATTTTTTTAAAACCTGGAACCTACCGGTCGGAAGCTGGAACCTAGAATCTATCTTGTCATAGGTTCCAAGGTAAGTTCTAGGGTCTAACAAGTTTTTTTTTATTTTATCAAAACGAAAATGAACGCCACAATGCCGAACAAACTTGTCATTCATCAAAGAGAATACAAAAAACTAGTTTTCTTGACATTACGATTCAAATAAATATAATTAAAATGAGAAGTCATTGAGTGAATCGATACTAGGGGTGAACAGTTTCATGTTCCGTATAGGTTCTTCCATGATAATAGGTTCCTCATTTTTTGAAACTTGGAACCTACCTTATCAAGGTTCGAGGGTCAGTTCTAAAGCCTACTCAGGTTTCACCTGTATTATTAATTAAACAATTATAGTGAATCATCACCTTTAATGACCACCACTTATTGTTATGATCAACTAACCACAACTTATATTTAGATACACAAAGAATATGAAACATTAACAAATCATAAAATGTAAGCTCAGACTAGTCGTTTCAAATTATACACTCATCATTTAACGTCATAAAACATAGCAGGATCACGCGAAGATGTAAACCAAGAAAAAATACAAAAAACTTTTTTAGGTTTCAGATTCCAGGTTCCAGGTTCCACCTACCTAGAACTTGGAACCTACCCATCGAAATAGGTTCCCCAATTTTTGGAACTTGAAACCTACCCTGCGTACTTTGGAACCTGAAACCTATAAATTTTCACTAGTTAGGTTTTCGGGTTTCAGGGTAGAACTTGGAACCATGCTCACCCTTAGTGGATAAGGTGGTCGGAGCAAAGAAAGATGATCTTCAAGCTACTCCTTCGGCTTTAGAACAAGTTGAAATCTGTAGTAATATACTATAAGCGCTAGATGTTATGTTAATACTTTTAAGTCCGCAGCATGGAGTGATTTTCATTGAACTTTACAATAGTGATGAATAAATTTTGAGGAATTGATGGTAATTTTTGGAAAAAAGAAATAAAAAATTGTTCTAGAGAAATTCTTAATTAACTCTCTAACATATAGAATATAAATTACTCTTGGAAGGAATATCATTAATCATGAGAAACAAAGTGTTTTCTTCTAGTAGGTGTGCGGGCGTGAGTGTGGGATCTAATAAAACTCCCCTCCCCGTCTTGGGAATGATGGTTGCGTAACTCATACTGAAAATCCCGCATCGACTGGACTTTGATAATGGCCAAAACAAGATCGCATGCCAGGTGTTATGCTAAAGTGCAAAAGGAGTTGGCTTTTAGGCGTGCGAGATCTCCCAATTCATCATATGATATGATACTGTCAGTACGCATGAAATTGGAAAAGAAGACACATTTGTTGGTGCCATTCAACATGACTCGCTTGACGCTTAAGCTGTGTTCCTCCTCATATCTCCTGCCCCACTTACCCGTTTTGGGATTGTGCACTCGAATGCTGATTCATTCAAGTGATACTTGCATATAATGCATTTTCGGTTTGGTCCTTCAATTGTGATTTTTCCAATTCGATCGTTGTGTTCTTTCACTTAAACCAATTAGGGCTTCTAGTGAATCTCGTCCGGTTGGCATTTGGTATGGCGATCCAATTTGACTATGCGAGAGGGTCGTGGATTGGCTGTTCTTGTCGGGTCCCAGCGAGGGTGATTGGCAAAGAAGGGGCTGTAGTTCCAACTAGGGATGTGACCAAATTGAGACAAGCCAATATGGTGCCAAGCTTGACTAAACTCGGTGCTTGGAACTCGATCCAGACTCTATTAAGTTTTTGCCCAAGCTTGATTAGCTATAGCAAATCTAGATATTCCAGTTCAACTTCACTCCACTGCAATATATTTAGAGGAACTTGGGCTCAGGCTTGATTTTTAAAAACTCTATGAATATGGTTATATGATGTAATTTCTAGGATTCCTATGTTCTTATGTTCAGTTTTATAACTATTAAATTTTTCTAAAAAAAATAATAGGAACTTGATAGGTTTACGAGCCTATTGAGTTGAGAATTAGTTCAACTCGAGTTGACTAGACTAAATATTTAAGAGATATGTGCACTTGAAGTTTACAACTTATCAGCAAAGTTCAGTTGAATCGTAAAACTTTCAAAAAGTGTAATATAGTTCTAAAACTTGTCAAATTGATGCAATCAAATTCTTTTATTAACTCTGTCCAGCTTTTTTTGGTTGAACTCTGTCCAACTCAACTAATGGAAAATGCTGATGTTATTTTTTTTCTCTTAACTATATAGAAACATAAAATATGAAATTAAAATGACATCATTTTTGTTCAATTTTTAACCCAAATTTGATTTAAATTAGATTAAAAATAAACTAAATTAAAAAAACACAACAAAGTAGGCCGCAAGGGCTTGGCCCTCGTTGACTATAAGCATAGAACCTTGCCCATTTTTGGTCGAGGGCCACTACATTTAGCCAACGCTAGCCAAGATTTGGCAGCCATTGCTTGCGATTGGCGAAGGTCGTTGGCCATTGGCGAAGGCTCGGCGACCCTAGTCGATCGTCGTCGGCCCTTTCCAGCAATGATGGGGTGACTGTGATGATGGTTTGTAGGCCCTGTCATAATTTTCTATTATTAAATTTAGCTTATTTTTTGATTAAATTTAATAAAATTTAGGTAAAAAAATAAGATATGAACCAAAATGACGTCGTTTTAGCCTTACATTTCATATTTTAACCACGTTAGTGCTATGCAAGAGAGAGAAAAGAATAAAAACGGCCACGTCGGTATTTTCTATTGACCATATTGGACGAAATTAACGAAAAGATTTGATTATTAAGTTTTAGGACTTAATTGTACTTTTTAAAAGTTTTTATTACTTAATTACACTTTCTTGAAATTCTTTTGGATTTTGAACACATTTATCCCAATATTTAAATAGCTTTGAGCTCAAGCACAACTTGAAATTAAATGAGTCGATCTTGAGAGCCGTAATCCAGCTCAGCTCAATAAACAAATGGGGGTCTTGCCCTGAAATGGATTACCATGCTAAATGCCAATTGGACCAAATTGGTCGCTTTAGTCATTTTAAATTTTGTCTGGGTTGTTGGCGAATCTCTTTCTATAAACTCGTCACTTTGCTCATTTAAAATGAATCATGAATTTTGATGCAATATACAATGTGATCCCTAAGTTTTTAATTTATTTAATATGGTTCATGAATTTTAGCCTAGTGTGGATTGTAGATTCTGAACTTTTTGTGTATGTTCAATTTAATTCCTATACTATATGAAAATGTTCAATGATGTTATTGATCTTAAATTAATGGAAGGACAGTATTGAACATTTTCATATAGTTCGGGGATTATATTAAACATGTATCAAAAGTCCATGGACCATATGGAATAAATTAAAAGTTTAGGGATCATATTACACATTAGGCTAAAGTTTATGTATCATATTAAACAAAATTAAAGTTTAGAGAACACGTTGTTTATTAGATCTGAGTTTATAGACCATTTTTGTCATTATCCCTAGGAACAATTAAAGTAAAAGTAGAATTTTGAAAAATAATTTCTTCCATTTACGGAGATAGTTTTCTTAATAATAAGGTGTCGATGCAGATGATGATGAGAGAGTTCCGTTCTCTTCCCGTGATATTGGGGTCAAAATATTGTTGGGAATATTTCACGCGTAAAAATTCCGAGTGTAATACATTGATACGAAGGAGCGTGCCCTTGAGATCGCTTAGAAGACAGACTAGTTAAGATGGTGCGTGAATCGTGAGGTGGAGACTCTAATATCATAGGTGCATTCGACCCGATGCTTAGACCTGTCAAAATGGGTCATAAACCCATTTCTTAACACATGTATTAGTAAACAGGTCATAAATGGGTTAGTTATATTTAGTAAATGGGTCATAAATGGGTAGAAGTCTTATATTGATGTTAAATGGGTCGTAAATGGGTTGTAAATGGGTTATAAATGAGTTTACAACTGATTTAAACTCAACACATCTCTCTTGCCCTCGCTCAATCTTGCACTCACTCACTCCGCACTCTTATTTTAGCTTGAGCATGAATTTTCCTATATTTAACTAAATATGAAAGTATTTTAGCAATATGGGTCTGATCGGGTATGAGTTGAGTCAGGTATGGGTCAAGAAAATTGCATTGCGCATAAAATGGGTTATAAACAGGTTAATGGGTCAATTTGGGTTGGACCATTTATGACCCGACCCAAACTCGACCCGACCCACCTATTTGACAGGTCTACCGATGCTATACAAAGAAGCAAAGCAAAGGTTCGAAAGAGAGAAGGGTGAGAGATACGACAGATCCACGAGAGTTGGCCACTAAATGAAAAAAGAAAAAAATTGTCTCTAAAAGAGAAAAGGAAAAAGAAGAAGGGGGAAACTAAAGGCTAAAAAGCAGTAAAGCTTTGTTTTTTTTGGGTCAAAGGGGAGCAAAACTAAAACCTTAATCGGTGTGGTTTTGTCTCCGTAACCGGTGGGGTTTTTTCTTTTTTTCTTTTTAATACTGCAAAAACAAAAAGCAAAAAGCAAAAAATCAAGTCGAGAGAGAAGACGAATAGGATCGAGAACAAGAGAGAGATGGAATCCTTTCTACTTCTTCGCCCAACGCTGATCTAGGGTTTTTTGGATCTCCTCCTCCTTCTCCTCCTCCTCCTCGATTCCGCCTTGCCTAGTGCCCATCGCCTTGGCCCGCGGATCGCGTACGCCCATCTCTCTCTCTCTCTCCCCCGCCCCCTGCTCTTCGATTCCACCGTTTCCTTGTCGAATTTGCTGCTTCTTTATACCGATACCCAGTTCCGGGTACGGGGGATCGGTCTCGCGCTTTCGCTGCCCCTCACTAGTGCCCTACATTTGATTACGCTTGGCTTTCTCGTTGCCCAGTTTGGTGCTGTGATTCTTCTTCGTACGTGCAGTTTCGTTCGCTTCGAAATTACTTAGTTTTCTGCTCATGACGATGGATGCTCCCTGCTTCGAGCGAAGCGGGTTCTCGCTTTATTGACGGGGAATACTGTTTCGTTGGGATGTCGTTGTTTTTTTTTTTTTCTTGTGATGCCCCTTCAGTGTGTGATGATGGGTTCATCTCTTTTCGCTCAGCGGCGGGAGCGGAGATGTCGAGGTTCCACGTGGGCGGCAAGGCTGTGGAAAATGTCGACTTGTTGAGGAAGAAACACTGGGCCTGGCGTCTGGATGTTTGGCCCTCGGCCGTTCTGTACGCCCTCTGGGTGACCGCGGTCTTGCCTAGCTTAGACTTTGCGGATGCTGCCATCGTGCTCGGCGGCCTTGTTGGTCTTCACATTCTGGTCCTGCTCTTCACCGGTTGGTCGGTGGATTTCAAATGCTTCGTTCAATATAGCAGGGTAAGTGGTTAGTTTACGATCTCAGGAGGGCTGTGAATATGAAAACATTAAATTACTTTGCAGTCCCATATTAGGAAAACATTCGATCACTTCTTTTTAGATAAGTGAGGTCATTGAACTACAGAGCATCAAGGCAGTGAAAACCCAATTACGAAATCATTCAGTCGCTTAGTGCTGACAGTATAATTTTCGTGGACGGACATGTGCATGTATATTCGCCTTTACACTGGATGTCTCTTCTTTGTTTGTTTTGGTTTTTGACTTTTCTCTCAAGAGAGCATTTGAATTGTTAATGGAGAGAAAATTATTTTGGAGCTGAAAATATAAACATATGAAAACCTGTCATCTGTCTTTATGCACTTTTGATGCAAGTATTGAACAAACGAGGTAAAATTGAGGGGAATGGAATACTGTCTAGCTCATAAGGAGCTTTTCAACTTCTTGGAACTTAGATTAAGTTTCCCATGATCGGTGCTTTTTTCTGGTGGAAATATGGGTTTCAGTTGCCTTTGGTATGTGGTTTGGACTAATTGATTTTGTTATTGGTGATTCTTTCGATGTCTGCAGGTTCATGATATACATCATGCTGATGCGTGCAAAATAACTCCGGCAAAGTTTTCCGGTTCTAAGGAAGTTGTGCCACTTCATTTTCGGAAACTAGTAAGTTAGAATCTTATTCATAGAACCATAGGATATAGGTATGTGATAGTTAACTATAGCTGCAATTATTTTCTTATGAAATTATGATTGTTGCTCACTAGAAGTGGATGTTGAGCAAAGGATGGACTGTTGAAATAGGTGAATTGTGCATTGTGATTTGAATAGAATCTCAACAAGGCAACAGTGGATGTGAAAATCCCATGAAGTGCCGATACATGTTACAAGTTGGAAAAATATGTAGGAATATATCAATGATGACATACTTCTAGCTCTATCGGCATTGGTCAATGTCATCTGTATAAGAGAAAATATGAAACCAAATTAAAATGCTGTAGCAGGGCATGCTTTTATGAAACTTTCACTAGAGAAATAATGTTGCAGCAAATTCTAGTATGCTGGTAGAAGATTAAAAAAAATACAATGATTCTTAAAGAGCATTGGTGATAGTTTATGCTTTCCCAATGCTTTTTCTCTTAACTGTCTTAGTTCTCTTATTTTGGGTGGGTTGTTGAATTGAGTAAGACGCATCTCAGGGTGCCTCAACCACGGCCTTTACTCAATCACAGTAGGTTCTTCGTCACTGGTTAAGCAATTCTAGGTTCTTCAATATTTTTTGGGATGGCAAAGACATTTGCTTTCACACACAACAAAAGAGCTAGCTAAGAAAGCTTGCATTTTCTCTATAACTTGATGAGTACATCGAACGCACTACTTAGTGCATAAAATGTGCCTTAACAACTGGGGCCTAAGGTGCTTGCTGGCGTTTTTCTTTCAAGAATAAGTTGTTTCTCATCTGCTGGTTGGGTTTTATTATTTTTTTTTATAAAGGAAACCACAGGAGCCATTTGCTGAATGCACATGTATTGAGGAATTCGTGTGGATTTTTACTGTGTTGACAATTCTGTCAAGCCAACTTCAGCTTGCTATCATTTCTCTGCTTAAACAGCAAAAGATTCAGAGGAGGTGGCAGATTTCTTTGTTGTTCCTGTCAAACAGCTTTCTCAATAATAAGTAAGGGACATGTTAACAAGCTAGCCATCAGAGTACACTGTATGTTTTGTTGGTTTCCAACAATTGCTGTTTTGTGCCTCAGTTTCACTTTTTCATTTGAAGGTCATCTTTAAAAACTTTAAAATTGAGGCTGCTAGACCTCCCATATTCAACTGATTACAAGATTACCTTAACTTTTTGGTTGGATTTTTGTGACTTATCATGTTATTCCACAAGGAAATCCGTATACAGTTCTTTTAACTTCTGTGATATAAGGAATGAAGTGGGAGTGGAGAAATCTAATGGCAATCTCTCAAACCATACTCTCAGATGGAACTTTGTTCAAGTTCTCTTTCCATTTACCATCTGAAATTTTATAGGAAGAAGATTTTAGGAACAGCTCAAGAGCAAGCCAAGAACTTCCATTTGCAAGGAGCCATATTATGCTAAAGTCTTTGCTATCTTATGCCTTAATCGTTCACAAGTCTTATATAGAAGGCTGATGTCTACTACAAAGAACAGTTCATAATATGTGTTTTGCTCTCTTCCTCTTCCTTCCTGTATCTGCAGTCCAAAGAGGAGGAAGTACTTCCGTACTCGAGGTCTTTGAAACTTTTAAAATGTGTGGATTCCCAATCTGATAGATCTGAGGAAGTTTGTTCGGAAATGCAAGAACTTCTCCCCTTAACCTTCACTGACAAGAGATATAAGAGAAAGTACCAACATACATGAGGACAGGCCTTTTTTATATCCAGTTTGCACATTGGACCTGGATTGCTCGATTCATAACCATTGACCATTCTATGATTAGCATATAGCAATGATGAGGCATTTGGAAGTTCCTTGTTGAAACAATTTCGAAACTGAGGTTAGCTTATAGAATCTGCTTTAACCTATTAGTTAAATACATGGTGATATCAGCAGTATATAATTTTACAGTCCAATTGGTACTGATTTTTGTTTTGTTTAGAAGATCCTTCTAATATATAGCAGCAAACTTATCCCATGAAATTATCTCACAGTATCTTTTTTTTTCCTCATAGAAAAGATATCAAGAGTTAACGTTCATGTTCAAGTATTTTTTTAGACAATGAAGTTTGGATAGCAATGGAGACTTCATAAAGCATTAGACAGTTCCTTAGTCTTATATGGCACTAGACCTGCTTGGCAGATGTCTGTAGGTTGATGTATTGAGCCATGGAATTTTCAATAGAGAATGTAGAGCTTTGCCACATCAATTGAAATGATTATTGTTTGTCCTTGCGGAATTGAACTTGAAGATGGTGGGCATGCGAGATGTGGGAAGTCTTATTGCGGATATTGAATTTCATCGGCAGGACCAGAAAGATATGTTTTAACTTTTGTGATGCTGTACCCATTAGTTAGAGTGAAAGATTCCAATCATTTGATGTTCATACTGGAAATTTAGTCCTACCATATTTGATAGCCCCAAAAAGCATTTTTGACTTCTACAAGATTTGGCTTTAAGTGTTATCATCATGGATTAGTGTTTTACATGCACTTACAGGGAATCTCTAGAATATAGTCGTATGTCTTTGAGGTTGCATTGGATGTTTAGATTGGTTTTCAAGAAAGCTGGAGGTTAATGTGGTATGCTGAAAGATGCAAAGGACATGATTGTATGCAGGAATTGTCTCAAAGGAAACATACTCATAGCTCATCCTTCATATGTTGGATGGAACATATGGTTGCAGGGACCATGACGGTTTTTTTAATGTGTTGTTGTTTCTCTAAGCCAGTTGAAGGCGTGGAGTTACCACATCAATCTAAGCGATGCTATTAGCTGGATGGCTTCAGTGCTTTCTAGTTTGAAAAATCTAGAATGTGCTTTCATTTATCTCTCTTTGTGCTTTCCATTTCAACTTTTGCCAAATTGTCTCCAATACGCTGTTTTCGCTATGAGCAACTTTCAACACTGTTTTGTTCTTCTTTACACGGTTTTTATGTGGTTGCTATACTTGCATGACAGGCAGGTTCATCATCTTCGGACGTGGAGGAATTTTATTTTGATTTTAGGAAGCAGAGATTCATATTCTCTAAAGAAAATAAAACTTTTTGCAAGCTTCCTTACCCGACCAAGGAAACATTTGGCTACTATCTGAAAAACACTGGCCATGGTACCGATGCCAAAGTTGCTGCAGCCACAGACAAATGGGGACGTAATGTGTGAGTTGCCTTTTTGAATCTGTATTGAGTTACCCTTTTGAATCTTGCTCTGTGTGCGTGTAGTTTTGTTTCTTTTTCTTATTTTTTTTTATGGGTGGGGTGGCATGGGGGGTTGGTTATGCTTGTATGTAGCAGCATCATCACTGCTCTTATGTGAATAAGGTATTGAGGACTATTCAGGAGCTCTGGTGTAGTTAAACTATGCATAATTATGGCCTCACTGTGTTTTTGTTCTTATCACTATTGTGTTTAATCAGCAATAGAGGACTTGAACATAACGTGGCTTACTTGAGCAATAGAGGACTTGAACATAACATGGTTTGCTTGTTCTTTTGATAATTTAATAGCTTGTGACTTTTAGCTGCTGGTCTATACTCGGACTGTTATTGCTAGAATGGCACTGCTTGAACCTTTGCTTCTACCTGCATAGATCACTTCAGACATGAGAAACTTAGGTCCTATTGGATAACTCATGACGTGTTGAAAATAGAATGTTCAATTTCTAATGAAAATAAGCATGTCTGGTGACACCAATTACTTTGACTTATAAATTAGATTTGGTAATAAATTCACTAAATACTCAGAAGACAAGGGCTACTAAATCTTTCCAATGGAAGGCCTTTAATGGCATTTAGAATATTCTGCCAGTTATTTTATAGTTTTATCATAGAAGCTGTTGGTCTTTCAGATGGAGTTATCGGTCATTTTTGACCCCAGGTGCTCATCCCTTGCTAGAGGCAAACTTGGAAATTTTTTGTTAAGCTCTTATCAGTCTTTTTGAGCAAATGAATTTTTTAAGATACTTCGTGGATCAGCATGTCTTGCTATATTTTCAGTCATATAGCAATTGTTAAACCTCTCGAGTCTTTCACTCATTTTCATAAATTTTTCTGGATGTCTGTCTGGTGCATTGCTTGTTCTATTGGTTTTAGTTAATTTTCTTATTGGTTGAATGAAATGTTTCTATTGCCATGAAGAAGATAGCAATAAATATTTCAATTCACTATTTCGGGTGCTGTATGGGGTTGGTCATGCATATTTATGGATATAGAGCTTCGGAAAAGGGAGCTCAAGAGCTAAAGAATATCTAATCCTAGCATAGCATGTACCGTTAACACATTTTATGCATATCCTGTTGGCTTGCAGAAGAAGTTTACCGGAAATCTATATATGTGCCCACCCATGTGTGCAGATTGAGCATGAGCTTTGTTTTGTCTGTCATATCAATCTGATGTTAACTTTTGGCCAAGATTTTTCTGTTGAGGCATCAACTCTAGCATTTTTAATTGATTTATACGCCACTATTTTCCTCTATGCAGATTTGATTATCCGCAACCTACATTTCAGAAATTAATGAAAGAGAACTGCATGGAACCATTTTTTGTGTTTCAGGTTTGTCCTCTCTCTCTCTCGCCACACACAATTAAAAAAAAAAAACGACAAACATATATGATGCCACTGCATTTCCTTTGTGTAGTAGTTTTCTTGTTGTGGTTCATGCGATTGCCTTTTGTTATAGGTTTTCTGCGTAGGGCTCTGGTGTTTGGATGAATACTGGTACTACAGTTTGTTCACCCTGTTCATGCTGTTCATGTTTGAGTCTACAATGGCAAAAAGTCGGTTAAAAACTTTGACTGAGCTAAGGCGTGTTAGAGTTGATGGCCAGACCTTAATGGTGCATCGGGGTGGCAAGTACGTATCTTCTCATTGATTGGACTTTCTTTCTTGCTGGTTTTCCTTGATTAATAATAATCTGTCGGATGCTTTTGCTTATAGGTGGGTGAAACTACCAGGGACCGACCTTTTGCCTGGTGATATCGTCTCAATTGGGCGCTCTTCTGGCCTGAATGGAGAAGACAAGTCTGTTCCAGCAGACATGCTTATATTGGCTGGTACTGCTATTGTGAATGAGGCGATTCTTACAGGCGAGTCTACTCCTCAATGGAAGGTTGTTCTCTTCTCTAGTTGTCTTTATGATCGTATGTGCTTGTTATGTCGTCATTTGCATTATATGTCATTATGTTTGGGTTTTCACTTGCATTTGCCCTTTGCCCTCTTGTATTTGTGGTTTACTGGAGGACGCAAGTCAAGAATATCTTCAATTATGAACAAGTACTGCTCCAATCCTGTTTCTTGGTTTTATAAAGTACCTTAGGCCAGATCCTACTGAATTTCTTCAGGACTGTTATGGCGTATGAAATTGATTCTTTGTAATTGAATTTCCAGTATAGTATTTGAAGATTGGTTTATCTTAATAACTAAAGCAAGATTATAGTTTTTGAAGGTTTAATTTAAAATGGCTAGCTATTTATCTGGATTGTAGTTGCTTGTGGATTTGGATTTCTGTGTTTTGCTGGTCTTCATCTATTTGGTTTGAAATGGATTGCTTGTTTGACCATAAAAATAATGCTGACTCTTTTCAGTGGGTTGCCGACAATATATTTTCTATTCTTTTTGTCTTTTGTTAATGGAATCAGCAAAATGTACTTTTATTAGGTACAGATTATATGGAAGGTTGATAACTATGGAGAACTTGGGTTTTGTTTGGCTAAATTGTAGGATTATGTCATTAAAATGTTAAAACTGGTAATTATTTCTTGTACTTTGAGGATGTATTCATCTGTGAATTAGCTGCATTCTGATGGATGATGGAGATTGGAGCCATTCTGTGTTTGTACTGGAAGTAAACACACATAAAGTTTGTTAGGTTTGATTGGGCAGGTCTCTGTAGCGGCTAGGGGTTTTGAGGAGAAGTTGTCTGTGAAGCGAGATAAAAGCCATGTCTTGTTCGGTGGGACTAAGATACTGCAACATACTCCTGATAAGGTACTTTCTTCTGGGTCTTTAAAGTCTGGTTATGGTGAAGTCTTAGCTTACCCTTTGCGTCTTTTAATCTATGTCAGACTTTTCCTCTGAGAACTCCAGATGGCGGTTGCCCGGCCGTTGTTCTGAGGACAGGCTTTGAAACAAGTCAGGGAAAGCTGATGCGAACAATTTTATTTTCCACAGAGAGGGTGGGTTTCCGAATTTCAAACCATCACATAGGATTGGAAACTATGTGGAGTGGTGTTCTTGTAAACATATGTTGAGATGAATTATTTATGCATATTGCAGGTCACTGCGAACAGCTGGGAGAGTGGGTTGTTCATATGTTTCTTAGTAATATTTGCAGTAATAGCTGCTGGTTATGTACTTAAGAAGGTAAGGAAATTCTCATCAACTTTTATAAAGTATTTCTGGTGCATGTTGATCTTATTTATGTGGATGACATTGTTATACTATTGGTGTAGGGATTGGAGGATCCCACCAGGAGCAAGTATAAGCTTCTCCTTAGTTGTTCACTCATTATTACTTCTGTTATCCCTCCTGAATTGCCAATGGAGTTATCGATAGCTGTTAATACATCGCTGATTGCACTGGCACGTCGCGGGATATATTGTACTGAACCATTTCGGATTCCATTTGCTGGGAAGGTAGACAATCCCCATTTCTCCTTTTTCAATTATTTGTTTTAATGGGCTAGAAGACGATCGGCAATGTGGATCATCTGACTGCTAATTTAAGATTTTTTTTTAATTTCTTACATTTTCTATTTTGCAGGTTGATATATGCTGTTTTGATAAGACTGGAACACTTACATCGGATGACATGGTATATTGAAGCAAAGAAAGAAGTCTTTGTCATTGTTTGAAAAGTTATATGTTACATCTTCTTTGTTTATTCTTATATCAGGAGTTTTGTGGAGTGGGTGGATTGTCTGGAAGAACAGATTTGGAATCTGATATGTCAAAAGTGCCAGTTCGTGCCCTGGAAATTTTGGCTTCTTGTCATGCATTGGTGTTCGTGGACAACAGGCTGGTATGCTAGTAGAGATCAATGATGTACCTTTTTACTGATTTTACTTAAATGCTTAAAGGTTGCATGCTCATCCTGAGGTTAAAATGTACGGCATGCAAGCCAACTACATTATGCTATGATGTTCAACCAGAAGTAGTCCTTGGATTTGTTATGTCAGGTAAAATTTTATCTTCATTTTACTGGTTGAAGGAATATGGGTCAGACTTCAGAGGATAGGTTAGTTGACTTCTAGCAATACTATCCTCGCTCCTCTTCCTCTTTTTTCACCTGAGTAGATACTTGGTGTCCATGGAGAACGGCAAGTATACTTGAAGCTTTTAAATTGTTTCAACTGATCTTTTGTTGCTATTGTGTGGTATTTGGATAAATCTTCTTTCACGTGAAGTAAGTCCATATGAGTATCTTAGCTTTTAGAAGAAAAGGTCTATAGGAGCATCTTTGAATGAGGTAACACCTGCAATTCTGGGGATATGGATAGAGGTGGCAAGAATAGGTCCCTTGTAGCATAAGTGATTAAAATAAAAAGAGTGCATATATATACAGTTGGGCTAAACCAGTGCCCTTTCGCACATATTAAAATGGTCTTGTTAATGCTACGCCAATTGTTTCCCCCTCTCCCCTCCCAAGAAAGAGGGTCAAAGGAAAATGATGTAATCTAATGCGTATTTTGTTTTTGTGGTTCATTGCTTGTATAGGTAGGAGATCCTCTTGAGAAGGCTGCTCTTAAAGGAATAGACTGGAGTTACAAATCTGATGAGAAGGCCATGCCGAAGAAGTGAGTTGAGTTGTGTATTGGTTTGAAATTTCTCATCAAATTTTCTTGGAGGATTTGATTTCTCAAACATAACATGATTTAAGCTATTGACAACTATGAGAAGTCTGGTGGCCTTGCATATATTAAGCACATGGTATTCAAAATTAATATGAATATAATTATGTATCTGATTTAGTTGATGATAATGGTCCGTTTATATTAATAGACCTTCACTGAAATAGATTTTTTTGATAGAAAAGGTGAATCTGTCTTTTGGGCAAGCATGTCATTTCTTTTATTTTATCTGTTCTTCTGTTGGTTCCTGTGCACATATTAAGCCTTTATCTGATCTCTTTTTCTTATGCAGGGGAGGTGGTGAAGCTGTGCAGATTGTTCAGAGACATCACTTTGCCTCCCACTTAAAGCGTATGGCAGTTGTTGTTCGTATTGAAGAGGAATTTTTTGCTTTTGTTAAGGTATTATTGCTCATGGATTTAATATTTCAAGGACTGTATGAATGTATGCTTATAGAAAAAATGTGCAAATTAGATTAGCTGGCATCGACACCTTAGTACAGGAACCTCTTTGTCCACTTAAGAATTTTTTCTGCAAGGAAGAACAGTATATTGGAGAGAAAAATTGTGCTTTCCTGCGCAAAACTTTTGCTTTTTGGCCACTTGAAGATCAGTGTTCTTCCGTTTTCAGCCCATAGAAATGATGTAGCATGCTGAGATTCTCAAAGTTGATGAATTATATATGTCCTATTTGTTTAGGGCGCACCAGAAACAATTCAAGATAGACTGGTTGACTTGCCACCATGTTATGTGGAGACTTACAAGAGATACACACGTCAGGGTGCTCGTGTACTTGCCCTTGCTTACAAGGCACTTCCGGACATGACAGTAAGTGTTCTTTTGGCTCATTTGCATTGTTCTTGCACTTGCTTACAAGGCACTTCCAGCCATCTTTTGGCCCACCTGCAGAGTTCTTATTTATTTCTTTGTATCAGATATTTGATTTATTTTTTAACTGCTGGGGAGTGAAGCATCCTATGAGCTGCATTTGAGTTGTGTAAGCGGAGTGTTAACCAATAAAGCCTGAAAACTGTTATGTTGTACTACTCATTTCTATAAATGGCAGCTTACTTTCATTTGAACCAACTTGAGATGTGTACTGGCTAAATTAAAGCGCGAAAGAGTAAATTAAGAAGGAATTAGTGAATGGGATAAGAATGAATCATCTTGTAGTTATAAAGTTATCTCCTCATCGCTTTGATCTCTACTGAACAAATTTTTATGGAAGTTCTGGAAGCTGATCTCAATAACAATTATCCATTTAATTCTGTTTCAGATTTTAAGATTTTTGCCCTTCATCCTGTTTTTTCTTGAATAAGGAAACGTCTCTAACCTTGAGAGAAGGAGCTGAACATAAAAAAAGTCAAATACATGTTGAAGATTACAGCCTGTCGAAGATTACACCGAATTATCAAGCACATATACTCTAAATCTTACCTTCCCACTAATTTAAGTTTTTGAAAGTGCATCTACAGTTTGCATCTTTGCATTTGTTAAACCTTGCATAAGATTGATTTGGGGACCTGTAAGAAACACATTATTGGGATCTTGGATCATCACATAATTTGTGGCTTTTTGAAGCGTGGCAATCTCATTTTTGAGGAGGAAGAACAATAAAAACTCTTGTTCCTTTTCTCTTTAATACTTCAAATGAAGAACTCCTGTTGCTTGTTGTAAATGCTTTCAACTTGCTTCTGTTGAGCCAAAATAGCGGTGAACATTTTTATGCAGTCTCCGTTTCATGCTGATTGTCCTGTTAATTGTGTGAAGGTTAGCGAGGCTAGAAACTTGGAGAGAGATATGGTGGAAAGTGGTCTGACATTTGCTGGTTTTGCCGTAAGTAACTAAGTTCTTCTTTTTCTTCTTTCCACTTACACTGGTTTATTGTGACTCCTCGCTTGATTTGGTCTATTTCTCACGTTGCAGGTATTCAATTGTCCTATCAGAGCAGATTCAGCCACGGTTTTGTCTGAGCTCAAAGGATCATCACATGACTTGGTTAGAAATGCCTCGTGTTAGATATTGAATTATGATATTTATTAAATACTTATAAGTTTGACTTAACCGTATCGAATTTATCTTTAGAGTTTAATTGGTCTTTCGTGAAAGGAAAAGGTAATTTGAATATGGATGGGACCCAAATGATTTATTTAACCCATTTTCACCCACCTCCACACTTATACAATTAATGTCATTGCATACCCAAACTGACTAGTAAACTCATGCTTGTCACACCTAGTATCCTGAATTATCTTGAATTATCACTTCTTTCCTTTAGAAGATGACTACTGCGCTGCATATAGTGAGAAAGTCAGATTCTTTGATTGAGACAGATATATTAAAGAGTCTGCATAAAATCTAGATCTGACTCCTCGGAATCTTGACATAGTATGTGGCTATCACTAACCATTTGTATCTTCCTCCCCCTGCTCCAAAAAATCAACTCAGCCTCTAATGAAGGCTTATTGACGACCAATAAAAGAAAAAGAGCAAGGCTTATCTTGCCGAATGCTTGAGCTTGAATATGTTAAGTCATTTTTTTTTCCATGAGAGTCTTACGTCAGTGGTGAACGCATGTAAGTTAATGGAAATGCATCTGGGAATGCTACTGTTTTCCATTGCCTATATAGATGGAGCTAGAACATAATGTTGTAGGGGGCAATGAACTGAGAGTGGGCTGAGTGGGGTCATGAAGGGTCTACTGAGCAAGAATTGTATGTGTGGCAGGTTTTTGAAATCCCTTTGTCCTATGATAAAGTGGATTTCCCCTGTTCCTTTTTCCTATTTTTGGTTGGTTTGGAACACTTTGGTACAATGTGGATTTGCTATTGGATATAAAAGCTTTGATTGGTACTCTGGATTCCTTGTCTCGTAAATGAGCTCTCTTTTGACATTGAGCTTTGTTTCTAAATGTGTTGGCACTCTTGGTGCCTGGTAGTGAATTTCTCTTTACTCTGGGCAGAGTTGCTTGGTTTACTATTCCAACTTGGCCCAACTTAAGGAAAACTGAACGGTTTACGTTAGTCTTGAATCTGATAAAACTCAATTTCATGAGTTTGAGCTTGACTTGATGCATTATGTATGTGCTCAAGCTTAAGCTCACTTGACTTGATTATAAAAGATAAATTTTAAATGTAAAAGTTGCTCCAACTCAGGTTTGTGAGTAGAATAAAATGTGCATGTAATGTCATTTCGCTCTGTGTGATTAATTTTAACGTCATCCAGCTACTCAGATTAAGCTTACATGCCACTTTGGTCAAGTAGTACTGGAATTAAGCTTACTAGCCACTTGGGTTAAGTACTACATTTGGTCTCAAAATATTCCTTTTAGACTCGGACTGCTTAATTTCAATCCAACCCCCTGATTGGATTTGTGAGCCACCCAAAGTTGGGTATTACCACACTGAAACTCGATTGATTTTGTTACTTGAACTCCTCAAATTTTGACTCTACTTAATAAAATATGCTGATCTCAAGCATATGATGCGTCAAGTTTGATTGGCTCGTGTACCTACCCTCTCGTGCAACGTCAATGGTGGAACCAGGCTTCTTACAATTGGAAATTGTACCTGTTTAATGTGAGACATGCATGAAATAGTCATAGGCATGTAGGAAATTGAATTTTTCAACTCTAATGATGTTGAATTAGGTTGTCGAACATAGTGTGGTCAAAGCTCGCAGAATTATAGGGGCGAAACTAATAGAAAAGGGTACCAAACAGACATGAGAATATTAAGGGGAGCAAGGCCCCCACTAAATATGAATGGTTACTGTCTAACCATCTTGTACATGTTGAGTAGGATTGGTATATTGTCATTAATGTTGTTCTTGTTGTTAGGCAATGATTACTGGTGACCAAGCTTTGACTGCTTGTCATGTTGCCGGCCAAGTTCATATCATCTCAAAACCTGTGTTGATCCTTACTCCTGCTAGGAGCACCACGGGCTATGAGTGGATTTCACCTGATGAGATGGACACACATCGCTACAGGTAATCTACCTGACCGGTTTCTTTCAATGTTTCACCTTGTAATTGCTGCTATGTATTTTTGGAATACTTTGTTTCATTTGATAATAGTTGTTGCTGCTGGTCGTCCTCTGTCATCCTGATGTTGTTTAGAGCATACTTGAAGTTGATTCCATAGAGTCAATAAGCATTTCTAACTCATGTAAATGGATGAAAATTTATCCACCGACTTATTAGTTGAGCACAAATTATCCCCACCCATTGCCACTTCTTTTGTGTCATATTATAATTTCACCAAAAAAGCCATTGGTAGAGCAAGGAAACAGAACTTGAGTAAAATGGAGAAGAAACATTTCACATTGCTGATTGCTGCCGTTCCTTGATATCTTCTTCCTCTTCTTCCTCCTCTTTTTTCGGTCTGTGGGTGAAACAACTTGATGCCATTCTCCTTTTTTCTGTTGGTGGTAATATTCTATTTCCTTTGCCATGTATTTAATCTCTATTAAGATTGATGCGTGTTTTCCTCTCTGTGGGTACACATGTTAAATGCACGCATGCACGTTAACACATACACATGTTTGTATATGTACGTATATAGATTCTTGTGTGCTTTTGCAGTGATGGGTGTGTGGACGTCTGTATTTATTTGATTTTTTTCCAGTAAGAATCTGATGAAAATGAAAGTCTGTTCTTTTCATTCAGATGTGAAGTTGAATTTTGTTTCTCTTTGAATTGAGAAAATGTGTTTGTCTTCAGTGAGAAAGAAGTTGAAGCTTTGTCAGACACCCATGATCTTTGTATTGGAGGTGACTGCATCGAAATGTTACAACGCACAAATGCTATTCTTCATGTCATCCCCTATGTTAAGGTTATCACTTACTATGTGAATCTGCGATACAACTTGTGCATCTTGTATTTATCTAATTGTATCTTATCATTTATCTCAGGTTTTTGCAAGAGTTGCTCCTCAGCAAAAAGAGCTCATCATGACCACATTCAAATCAGTGGGAAGGATGACATTGATGTGCGGAGATGGAACAAATGATGTCGGGGCTTTGAAGCAGGTAGTGTACTGTTCACCTATCAGATACTTTCTGGTTATTTTTTTATGTTTAGTTTCATGGGTGGTACAAGAGGGTTGAACCTGATGAAGCAGCGCAATATACTGCAACTCATCGGTCTCATCTTTATTTTTAGACTTGAGGCTCAATACTCTACCAAAACTCAATAGAACTCGATATTTCATGTTTGAGACCAACTCAAATAAGTAACTGATATCCAAGTCACAAGCTTGGCTTGTCTCGTTTCCATGGTCAATCTAACATCTTAAGCTAAAGCCTCTTAAGCTTGAGATTCTAAATAAACTAATAGAAAAGATACTTGGTGCTCTTACTAAGTTGATTGGAAATTTAACTACTTCACTATCTACCTGATAATTGCCAAGTCATAGCAAAGATCTCACACATCTCTAAGATGCTGCCTAAATCGGTAGAGTTCATTTCTGACTATGGTCCATATCAGAATTGTTACTTGAAATGGAAGTCCATATTCCACTTTTATCTTAAAGAAAAAAAGAAACGTTTGACTGGATAAGCTAGTATGGCCTTCACCCTATCTGTTCTTCTGTGATCTGCCTTTTGGGTTCTGCTTCAGCGGGGAAAGAGTTCAATGAAAAGAAAACTCTCTCTCTCTCTCTCTCTCTCTCATGGGCACAGGGACACATTGCTTGTGCACAGATCCCCCACCCACTTGCACATGTTGAGCCTTATCCTTTCCTTTATTTTGAAATTGAATCATGCAAGGTATCTCTCTTTGTTTTGTAAATGTATCACTGCTAAATTTGTGTTATTGTTTTGCGCCTTATTTACTCTTATTTTATAAGTTTGCTTATGTCTTTATAGGCCCACGTGGGAGTTGCTTTATTGAATGCGGTTCCTCCGCAGCAAAGTCGAAGTACTTCCAAAGAGTCTTCAAAAGATGAAACTTCAAAATCTTTGAAACCAAAGAAATCCAAGCTTTCATCTGAATCATCAGGAAAAAATGTAAATGTGAATGGAGAAGGTTCAAAGAGTAAAGCTGTCACAAGGTCAGAAACGGCAGGTCAGCCAATTGCTAATCGTCATGTGACGGCTGCTGAGGCACAACGACAGAAGCTAAAGAAGATGATGGATGAGTTGAATGAGGATCCAGATGGTCGCTCAGCTCCTGTTGTCAAGCTTGGCGACGCCTCAATGGCATCACCCTTTACAGCAAAGCATGCGTCTGTTGCCCCCACCACTGACATAATTCGTCAGGGACGCAGCACCCTGGTCACCACGCTGCAAATGTTTAAGATACTTGGTCTGAACTGCCTAGCAACAGCATATGTGCTGAGTGTGATGTACTTGGATGGCGTCAAGCTTGGTGATGTGCAGGCTACAATCAGTGGGGTATTTACTGCCGCCTTTTTCTTGTTCATCTCACATGCAAGGCCCCTCCCAACTCTTTCAGCCGAAAGACCTCACCCTAATGTCTTCTGTTCCTATGTCCTCCTCTCCCTCCTGGGTCAGTTTGCAATCCATCTGTTCTTCTTGATTTCTTCTGTGAAGGAGGCCGAAAGGCACATGCCTGAGGAATGCATTGAGCCAGATTCCGAATTTCATCCCAATCTGGTGAATACAGTTTCTTACATGGTGAACATGATGCTCCAGGTGGCGACCTTCGCCGTGAATTACATGGGACATCCATTCAACCAGAGCATTTCTGAGAATAAACCGTTCTTGTATGCACTTTTGGCTGCTGTTGGATTCTTCACTGTCATCACGTCTGATATATTCAGGGATTTGAATGACGGGTTAAAATTGGTGCCTTTGCCACCTGGGATGAGGGATAAGTTATTACTTTGGGCGCTCATTATGTTTTTGACCTGCTACTCGTGGGAGAGATTGTTGAGGTGGGCTTTCCCCGGGAAGATCCCCGCTTGGAGGAAACGGCAAAGGCATGCTGCTGCTAATATAGACAAAAAGAAGCAGCTCTGAGGGAAAAGACCTTGCAAGCGTGGAAGGCATGACCTACACCAGTCGCTTGGACATATAGAGTAGATGGCACAGCTGAAAACGCTGGGGAAGTTTGATTGGCCTTATGTGCCAGTTTTGTCGCCCACACACTCTTGTAATGTGGTACAGAACATTTTTGGATCTTTAATTATTTTTCCCATCTAGGATTTTCTCTTCCAATTGTACCTCACTAATCAACAGCCACGGAGACACGAAAGATCGCCCAAACACACAGGATATGGGCTCTTTTCTTCTAATCGTATTGTCCCCTTTTTTCTCTTAGGCCAAACCTTACTTATCGGCTCTGTGGTGACTGCTGAGTATAATTTACAGTTCCTCAGCATGCAGATTTCTCGTATGCTTCGATCGAATCAAAATTTTCGTGATTTTCTTGTTGAACTTTTTGATATGGATGCTCTATTGTGAATATAAGGTGAAGTCTCTGTGTGATGGTGTCGTGGGATCGACACCAGGCTTTGCACGGGACGAGCAGCCGAGGGGACAATTATCTGATGCTGTTCCGTTCATCTTCTTTGGTTTTCTGGACAACCGCTTTGATGCTTCAACGATTGAAGATCTGTACATGCCGGTGTCTATGTTCGCATGTGATTTATGATAATTGATCTAATTAGACGATTGTCCTAAATAGCTAATGGATTACAGCGTTGGAGATTCCATACCTACAAATTAGATCAAATTGTAAAGGTAACGTACGTGTTATTTAATAAGATATTAGGACGCACGCTGGCTGTGGAAAAAAGCAATTAACTATGACAATATCAGCGCACGGATAAAGAAAGTTCTGGGTCTTGATCCTCACTCTTGTTTTTTGCGTATAAAGAAATTTCTTGAAAGATTTCGAGTATATATAACAAGCATCAGTAAGGTGGCCAAAAACAAAGTCTATAAATAGTTCGAAGTGACACCAGCCACTAGGATAACTAAGAAAGATCCAATTTCTTTCAAATTGGATCAATCCCTGGATTACAACAGCTTTGGCTTGGAACCATTTATAGAAAGAAAAACAATTTGTATCTATGCAACATCATTATGCTAGAAGTTTAGACACCAAGTGACAAGTCGGGTTGCTTCTCTTGGAGAATGATGATGCCAGCTACACTGTTGATGACCCAAAAAGATCACACCTAAACTATAACGTTGTTTACCAAAAGAATACACAATGTTAAAAATTTCTAACCTGAACACCACTTTCATGCCAGACTTAAAATTCTTATCTGCAATAAGAAGATCCTTTAGCATGTTAGCTGCGAGAAGAATTTCTTGCAACCTTCTGGGTTGTCCCTTTTTCCCCAGGCAACATATTTTACACGAGAAGCCCACTCGGTACTCAGCCAAACATGTCGGCCGCCATCACCAGTCTGATATTTGCTTATTTGTGCATTGTTTGGCCAATTATCAGATCAAACCATACATCCTGGAACAATGCAGCTCATAAATCAATGGTCAGCCATATGGAGCAATTTATACTAAAGGAGAAACACAATAGCAATATCTCTACAACTTCAATGGCAGAGGGTCAAAGCAAGAAAAATACTAGAACAAAGCATTGTATCCATTCTCATGTCAAGTTCAAATCGGGTTTCCTCTCTTATTAGGAGGTACACTGATGACTTGAATCTACCTTCGCAAATTTCCTATAATTTACTTAAAGAAGACTATTTACATGGGAACAGATGTCTGATGAGTGTAAAACCGAGTAGTTTTGCCTACCATGACAAGAATACAGTGAATGAATACGCTTATTATAGTGATGGAAACTCATTACAACTGTACAGAAGGACCGCATCACGTTGACCAACATTATCATAGAACCTTAGGAAAGGAGAGCACACCTTCGAGAAGCTGTCCAACCTTCAAGCAACAGCAACAGATTCAAGTTTCTTCCTGACATCATCGAGGCAACATTGGATATCAGAGAATTCTCTGGTGTCAACAAAGTTTCCAGCCTGAATTGAAATCAATACCCATATTAGTGATTGTCCACCAGACCATGCCAAAAACAATTTTATTGTAATAAATGACAGCAGTTTAAATTCATTAAGCCGGTTCAATTTCTCTACTACAAATTGCAAAGAACTGAAACCTAAAATCATTTCAAACAGGCAATGTGGCATGCTTGCCTGTCTAATGATGCTTTTCAAGTGCATCTCAGCTGCAAGGAGTTCTCTTCGGTTTCCAGTAGATGATGAAATTTCCATATATACTCTGCAAAGGTCCAAGGAGGCCAAGGAGAACTTCTTAAACCGATCACTATCCTTCCACAAATCTGACCCCTGAGAAATAGAGGAAGAGATATCACATTTTGGACGTTTAATATAATCATAAAATATTGAACTAAGAGAAGCTACCTTATCGAAAATACTGACTCCATGGATCCAAGACGTATGGGCTCAAAATTATTCATAAAGTGGTTTATTAAATGGACAAGATGATTTAGTACCACAGTTATATTTTCACTGTGAAACAGGCTAAAGAAAGTGTAGTTTGGTTTGATCGGCAGATTGACCAGAATAACTTTCGATTTGGTCAATTTTAGCACAAAACTGAAACTAAACAAGAACCATACATTGGACTATTGGACTACCATAAGAAGCAGTCACCTAGATGCCTCTTTGCGACAGTATTTGAGACTACCTGATACGACCTAACTTGCTTCAACAGGGCTTCAGAGCACATTACAAGATCTCCTTTCATTTTGTGCCACCTTGCATATAACCCCCACACATCTGCTCCGGCACCACTTCGAACTATCTGCATTGAAAGAGATTTACGAGATTTGCATCTAAAACAAAAAATCATATTTTCTGATCTCAGTACTTGTTACAATTGATTACAGATGCATCATTTAATTTTCACCCTAAAACCTTTGCATTTGGATAATTATGATCTCAAATGCTCTAGTCATCATTTAGCTGGTATGTCCACTACAGTTTCATGGCATCAAATGCACATTTGTCTGGCTCTTGCCAAATGGAAATTGTTTAAACAGGGGATTAGATCAGGGCGGGGACACGCAATAGTGGATTTCTATAAACATGAACACTATGGCATGATGAGTACATAGAGTCAACCTCATTTAGCTCACTCATAAAATACCTTAACATGAAAAGCTTGCCCAGTAGTTGAAAATTGATGTCATATAAGCAGTTAATGTTTAATGTACACAATCAAGCTTGAAAATAACAAAAATGTTAGGATATCCATCTCATGGAAAAAAAAAAAATGACTATCATTTGAGGATCAAGGCTTCAGCAAGCAGAGATAAGTCACAAAAGACTTTGGTTTCTCATGATTTATACACGATCCATGTAGTAGGTTCTGGATAGATACCAGTGACAAGCCGCAGAAAAAAATATGCCCGCTTTGGCTATTTATTTAGAGGAATAAATGAAGCCTTTCATTTCAGAGGTTGAAATGAACACATAGTGATTAGGAAAAAATAGCAAACCTGCTGTAAAATCTTTCCGAGAGAGTCTACCAAGTGCTCCCTTTGCCGGTGTCTCCCAGCCTGAGGATCATTACATCCTGAATCGTTATCCAACTCTGCATCAGAATCAGGAGATTGATTTTGATCGGTAGAACTTCCAGCTCTTTTTTCTATCTCTGCAGTGATTTTCCCTAATAACTCAGCATCTACTCTTTTACTGTTTGTCATATTCAGTACCATCTGCATAGCTTCCAAAGCCTAAGAGGAAAAGCAAATGAACAGAGTATCCATTTTAGTAAAACATTTCTCCGACTTATTGCACTTCAATCAAGAGAGCAGAAGGGTTTTTACAAGAAAATTTATGTCAGCAGTACAAAGCACCATGCCCTCTCAGCTGTATTAACAATTCGAAAATGCAAATTGGACAAGGGAAGACACTAAGGGCCTGTTTGGCAACTTGCCAAATAGTGATTAATTCTGTTCTTTTGTTTCTAGAATCAGTTTGGGAACAAAAATTCATTTGTTAAATTTTTTGTGCCCAAAATCAGTTTTGGAACAGAATCAAGAATAAAAAAAAAGTACTTTCTTGATTCTGGAACAATTTTTTCAAAACTGATTCTTCTTGGTTTTTTTCTTTTTTTTGGTTGTTCTTCGGCACTGCCACCCGCCGGCCACCGCTACTGGCCGCTGGCGACCGGCCATAGGCCGGGGCCGGCGAGGGCGTTGCGGCACTTGCCGGTGGCCAGCGAGGGCATCTCGGCCCTCCCCGATGGCTGGCAAGGGGGACCCTCGCCGCCTGGGCGAGGTCGGCTTGCAGCCTCGCCCAGCCAAGGCGAGGCCGGCCTTACCGTCGCCACCAAGGCGACGGACTTGGGTGGCGACGGCAAGGTCGGTGGCGAGGGCCGCGACGCCCTCGCCGGCCCTGGCCTGTGGCCGGCACCGGCAGCCAGCCATGGCCAAGAAAGGAAGGGGAAAGAAAGAAAAAAAAAAGAAAGAAATAAATAAATATTAAAAAATTCAAAATATTATTAATAAAAAGAAATTTTGTGTAGTTACCAAACGCATTTCTATTCTTTTTCCATTCTAAGAACAGAAATTTTGGGCAATTACCAAACGCCTTCAAATGCTTAGAAATTGTTTCCGAACACAGAATAAAAAAGAATCATTTCTGCCCAGAATCAAATTCTGGGCACAGAATGGTTGTCATGCGCAGCTTGAATCATACAGTCAAGTAGAATTCACAAGAGGCAACATAATACGACCCTTCCAACTAAGGCAGGCACATTGGTCATGTTAAAGGGACAGTAATAGGTATTCGAAATTAATAGAATCAAAGTATCGCTATTTAAGATCAAGGAACATTTTTAATCATCCACAATGAGCTGTTCATCAAACTATTTTTGTGTAATTTTCCAATTCTCACTAGTCTTTGAATGCATTATTTCTTGAATGGATTTCCATGTTGCCTAAATTATTATCATCCAACACCTCTATATAATTTCATGACTCAACCCATATATGGTTGAAGTATAGCTCGCATGGGATCTGTAAATTTCTTGTCCTTCCCAGATGAATTCTAAGAGATTGGTCAAGAGATTGCTAAATTTGTTGATTGGGTACAAAAAAATCAGAACAATGGATGAAGATAATCAAGATTGACTTCAATTGCAATTTTTTAGATGTGCCTAGTAGACTCGAGCAGAGAGTCCCACGATACATTGATACACCTAAAATGATGAGTTTGGCATACATGCCTCACAATGCCGTGACCCGCCAAAACAGAAAAATTTATAACAGCTATAACCAGTTCTACTAGTTTTGAAAAATGAGTCACCAGGACATGAACCAAACTGCAAAATTCGATGTTCAGTGGTTACCACTGAAACTTATCCGGAATTTGGTCAATACGCTAGTCCTCAAATTACCTCATAGTGGACATTAGTAATTCCTCATAAAATATTAGTGAATTAATTTACGCACTCATTCTATGGTACATGCAAAATTTTGAATGGTATCAATCTCAAGAGTTTAAGTAATTTTGCGTAATGCCATTGTAATCACTATCCTAACATTGCTTATTTATCCTTATAAAAGTTCAGTAACTCAGCTTATTGGTACCGATAGACGTGAAGTAACGATGGGACAATAAAGGTGACAGAATTTTCCTGTTTTCCTGCTCATGGCACTGAAGAAACGACCCAATATATAAGAATAGACGACCATAAGCTAGAACAATATATGTTTACTTTACAGAGCACCAAGGAGGTGCCTCCTATTCACAACCTAAAGAAAAAAAATATCTAAGAAATTCGAAGATGCAGTGTCAGAAGAGCTCCACCACAATGCCTCAAAAATAAGGTGGAAAACTGAGTATCCTTTCCAACACATATAAAACTTTCCTTATTTTTAAAAGCCCACCTATTTCTTTCCTTCGATATAACTCAAAGAGTGGAACCGGAGTTTAAAAAACAATTAAGCTTTCAATTATTTTTAACAACAATTAAGTCCAGACCAATCTGAGTTCCTCTCTAACAGACCTGCCACAACCCAACTAGAGTGCATGAGTGAGCAAGCCTTCAAATATGTTCAGAATCAAGCATCATCCATACGCTGAACTGCTGAAGTTGCCCCATGGTTTGATAGAAATTTTAACATCAATTGGTATGGTTCAAGCACATAGAACCCACTAACAGATAACTATTAATATGTGGGGCAGCAAAATGCAAACAATATTTACCTGATTGATATTACCAACATCCATGGCGACTTGACTAAAGTTCTCCCACAATTGCCAGCTGTTTCTTCTGCCAACAGAGCATTTTTTATTTTTAGATTTCTTCATCTTTCACAGTTTGACCCTGCAGTTGAAGTAATCCCAAACAATACTACAAAAGAGAACGGACTTAACTTGAACTTCAAGGCTTCCTTAAATGCAATGAAAGCTTCTTTGCTTCTCTTTTTGATCATATGCCTGCAAAGTAATATACAAACTCATCTTGATTTTCAAAGAAAGCAATACCATATGTATTACTTCATGAGGAACAAACTATGATCTAACTATTAAAGACCATAACAGCCGTAGATGAAGTACAATTCCTGCAAGTCATAAGGGCATAGCAAACATATGGCAAGCAAAGACATGCTACTTCCTCTATTGACATCACATCCTTTATGCAGTATATAAGAAATGGTATCCAGAAAAGAGTAATTGTGCTGGTCGATAGATGCTTCTTTTTTTTCAAAAGAGAGGCAGAGACCATGAGACATCTCCTTCACTGTCTGTGGAGAAGAATGATCCGGGCAGCCTCTTAAGCCTGCACTGGGCTATCTTGGGTTATAGGAGGATTACTGTACAAGAATTATTGGTTGAACAAGGTCTTCTTTTGCCTCATGTTAAAAAAAGAAAGGATTTCCTCAATCCCTCCGGTTGCTTGTTGGTTGATTTGGGAAGAGAGGAATAAGAGAGCCTTTATCAGAATAATGACGCTCATTTTTGCAGAAAGTCTTACATTTTTGGTGCAGAGGAAAATATGCGAGGATGTAAATGTTCTAATTGACTTTGTAGATGATTTATTTTGTAGCTGAGCTCTTTTTGTATATGGGTTTGCACCCCTTAGCGGCCTATAGTAGTCTTTTCTCTTACCTATTAAAAAATTATAAAGAAATTGTATCTGTATACCCTATGCAAATTGCTGTAGTTAGAGTGATAATACTTGTTACTTCATGGGGGACAAACAAACTATCATCTAACCATTGAACACCATAATGGCCATAGATGAGGTGCAATTCGTGCAAATAATAAGGGAGTTCCCAAACATATGCTCCATTTTCAAGAAAGTGCATACCTTATAAAATGCACCCATTTAAGTGCATATTATCTACATGAGTGAGCTGAAATTGGGGCGGGCTTTACTCTCCACACATGCTTTAATCTTAATCCTTCTTTATGCATCCTTCTCCTTCCCCTCTTGAAAGCTAGTTATCCTACAAAAAGTTTTTAAATCCTACAATTCTTGTCTATGGGGTTTCAATGGGCTTTATATACATGCATTCTTCCTCCACCTATTTGCTTAAATTTTTGGTTGAATGTTCTTACATGGTATGAGAGTTAGGTTCCACAAAGGTATATTTCGCTTGTGAATCCACCAATTCCACGTGCTGTGCTCAGTCCCATTTGCAGATGAGAGGAGGCGTTAACATATCCCACATTGCTTGTCTACAAGATTTCAATGGGCATTATGCTCGTATAGGCTCCCTCTACCAATCAACTTAAGTTCTTTGGTTGGATTTTCTAACAAAGTTCAACGGATATAAATGTGTCAATGTCTTAAAAAAAATAATTGGCTTTTACACCCGGACCATTTTCAAGAAATCTAGAAAAATTCACTGTGCTCCCATGTCAGCAACGGTACTTACTCGTAAAGAAGCAAGAACAAACATGTTAGTGACCTTCCTTAGACAGAACATAATGCGTAGAATAAAAGATAGGAGATCATTTTCTTTTGGTCCCTTTCTGAAAGAAGCAGGTGAAGGACATAATATGTGATACACCCAACTAGTAAGACTATCCAATTTCCAAATTGGCAGCGAAATAATGTAAGAAATTATCCAAAGAGTGACAATATAAAAGGGTACCACTGAGAGGCCAGCAGGGCAATAAAAAGGGAAAAAGGCTAATATTCAAAACTCGAGAAAAATAGAAATGCACCACTGAGCATACGTGTTCACATCAACCATTCACTGGTGGGATTGTGATATAGTAGGAAAATGAGATAGAATACACAACAACCAGCGGACAAGAAGGGTCCAGAAAATGACAAGAAACTCACAAACAAGCAATATTGTTCCAAGCTTCCCCATTATCCGGATCAAGTTGAACTGCACGAGTGAACCCATCTAGAGCCTTTTCAATGTCCCTGGCCTATATCAGAATTAGAAAAACAGATTGTATAGTAAAAAAGATGTGCAATTAACAAAAGAACAACACCTACAGGAAATAAAACATTATATGCAAATCAAACTGGTCTTGAACCATGCTAACACAAAATACCTTCAAAGCTGCAGCCCCCAATGCAAACCAGCCATCTGGATACAAAGAATTCAAGGCCATTGCAGACTCCCTAAGATGGAACAACGGCAAAATCAGTGCTTGTCCATGTCACCCAGGGATAGAAGCCAAAATTTATGCAAAAATTGAAACAAAAAGGTAAAGCACGTGTATAGACTTGCCATAAAACCATAGAGTTCCCAAAGTCCCCCTTGTTGTATGCACTTCGAGCAAGGGACCTCTGTCCAAAAAAAAAAAGAGTTCACAAAATTAGCAGTTTAGACAAAAATCGCTTCAAAATTTATGAATCAGCAAGACCAGTTACAGAGGAGGCTTGTCACAACACATATGGAGTTGATGATCTAGGGTGGCTGTTAAATACAAGTAGACCCCGGCCATGGAGAAGGATTTTGGAAATGTGTTAGGAATGAATAGCCTATATTTTCAAGCTTCATTGAGTACGAGGTCAGACATGGGTCCTCTACTTCTTTTTGGAATGACCACTTCCTTGAAAGAACTTTTTCCTATCCTCTTCGGGCTAGCCACAATGCTGGGGGGGTGCTATTAGTGCTTTCCACTCCACTAATGCAAGTGTACCCAATGGAATGTCCCCTTTGTCCACATGTCTGGATCAGTGGGATGACAAAGTCTAATGGACCCTCACCTCAGGTGGAACCTTTTCGACCAAAACTTTCTGCCATGCTCTAATAGTGCAACCTGCCTTCAAGGAATCCTGACTTTAGATGGAAATAGATTTTAAGAGTCAGCCTCTCAAAGCTGCCTCCTTTATTGGGAGGTTGTACAGGAGAGTATTCAACAACTGACAACTCTCAGAAGAGGTCTTCAGCTAGTGAATAGACGCTTCTCTAAGTTGACCACATCCTAACTCATTTCCCAGAATGAGACAACTGTAAATGCTGCATTGGGACTTTTAGGCATTCATTAGTTGAGGCTTCCACACTTAAAGAACTACTCCAGGCCAGGAAAGGAACTTGTTTTGCAAATAACAAAGAGAAAGAGATCGATCCTAGCTAACATTCCTCCAGCATCTTTTTGGATTGTTTGGAGGAGAGAAACTTGAGGCCGCCTGCCACTTGAGAGTAGAGTCTAGTTTCCTTGATGTAAAGACAAGATCGTTAGATATTTTGAGTCTTTGGGCTACTTGAAACCACTTTTCATAATTTGTTAGAATTAGTAGACTCTCTCTGTGTAGTTGTATAGGGTTACTACTGCTATTGTCCGAGCACCTTTCTTAATAAATTTCTTTATTTAGCTTACAAAATAAAATCCGGTAAAGCATGCCTAGGCTATGTTCTGTTTGCATAATTGAAGCAAAATATGACTTTCCAGCTGTCTTCAGGACAATATTGGTTATAACATGCTCAAGGCATAGAACAAAGACAGTTACATACAAAATTACATATTTTGATGAAAAATATACCTGCACGCAAATTAGAGTCTAAACAGTGGCATGTGGACGAGTTTATTCACGTATTGGAAGGAGAATTCACCATAGCAAATCAGAAGAGTAGCATTAAACAAAGCCTGCTTTCCGAATCTCAAAGAGTATTGTGTCTATGGCCTGAACTGCACAAATGGCCACCACAAAGCTCACTGTCTTACACATAGTTCATTTTGTTCTTCTTGTGATACAAAGAGAGTTGCAAAAGATCTCTAAGTAAATTGGAGCGGGTGGTGAAGTAAATGGGTACACCATTAGTCCTTCTCTTCATCCCCAGATCTGGACATATGTTTGTTATTGCAAAATATGATATCAAGATACGTTCTTCATTTTCCTTCAAATTTCTTTGATCTAACTTTCAATATACTTAAAACAGCATGTGTTACCCCTGCTTATGCCATCACTTTGCAACCTAAGATGTATTTGGCTTCCTTAACCTAACAACTGAACAACTCCGGCATTAACATCATGGGATTAACAAAATGTAATGTGAATGCTACCTTAGCTCGAGCAGATCTACCATTTGAAACTTCCAGTGCCTTTTCATAGCAGGCATCATTATTTGTCACATCACCTAATGAACACCTAGCAAGTAAAATAAAAACAAATTCAAGCTCTGAATCAGCAATGATTTTTAATTTAGTAAAACTTAAAAAAAATTACAACAAATTTCTCCTCCTACAAAGCTAAGACAGGTTTCTCCAATAATAAACAGACATAAAAATTCTAAAAGCAAAGAAAATGCACAACACTAATCAAGAAATAATAACAAAATCTAAGCCACATACCAAAGCCTGGGGTCAGTGGACATGACAGAGAGCCTGGTTTTAATAAGTTCTACCGCTGCAGCTTTCTTCTCCAACAAACTGAAAGACAAATCAATAAAATGTCAAACAGGAAGTGAACCACACATTAAAATACTCACTTCTCAACAATAGCTATTATATCATACCGATAGCAGTATATAAGATTGTCCCACAACTCAAGATCTTCAAATATCTTGACTGCCTCTCCCATTAAACCACACTTTATTAAAAATTCACCATATTCCCTGTGAAAAATTAGGGAAAAAGGCAACATAAGTTCTCACACAAAGTGCAGTAGAAAAAATGCTATTGTCAATTTCATGAAATTCCTGGTTAATAAAATATATTGGAGATACAAATTCATGCACATGTAAAAAGTTCATAAACATGTACACACACATATACATGACAGCTGCAAACAAATGCATATACAGATTAAGACAGACAAATATGTATAATTTATCCACATGCCTACACAGATGTACGCATGTCCGTATCGTCCTCCTAAAAATGGATACATCAGTAAATGTGCCCATTTTCATTGCCAGCTAATATGTATATTCCTTCTATTTACTTGACCGAAGAATTAATCATACTTTCGAAGTGCAGGAATAGTAGGCATATATACTCCAAAGCTACAGAACATCCTCTTGGCAACCTGTGGAGAAGGCTCATACACACCCTTAACCTGAAATATTGAAACCATGGTTGTGGTGAATCAACAATAATGCCAATAAGTAGTAGGCAGACATCAAATTACGACTCAAAAGGACAAAAGGACAAAAGAGAGCCATTTTTAATAATCTAATGAAGACATAATTATAGAATGGATAAGTGATAAATCAATCCACAGATCTTCTGCTAGTGCTTCAAAAAATGAGGTCAGAGCAGAACGATTCTAATTAAGAAGTCATTATTTAAAGGAAAAACGAACTAAGTCAAATAGATGCCTCTATACCAAAGTATCCATCATCAGCAAAGCACGCTCCTTTGTCCGACTACGAGTTGACTCCCATTGTATACGTAATATGTCACAGAAGCAACGTATCTGAAATAACAGAGGGGCTATTAAGTAATTGGATACATAACAATATGTGACCAGAAATCTAGACAAGATGGCCAAAGATTGATCTTCTACAGCAAAATACAACAACAAAATATGCATCGATCATCAACTGACTATTTCTGGTAACAAGAGATAGCTTTCATAAAAACCAGTAGAGAGCATAACGTTTTGAATATATTATCAATAAGTGGTCATGACGAACTGGACAAAGATGATAACAGTAGAATAAAGTGCTCTCTCTTTTTGTATGTGCAAAATCCCACGTTCTTGGCACCAGGGCATTACAATCTGCAGCAAAACTACAATGCAATAAAATTTGACTTACAATGAAATGCACAGACTGCTGGGAATCGACGGCCTCAATGTATGGAGCCATATCCCATCCTGAAATCGAATAAGTAAGTTACCCAAAAAGTAGCTCCGACATATTTCAGATGAACATACAACTACAATACCGATTAGAATCACGGTGGACTCATAGTATAATATGGTAATGAGTTACCAAATTAGTAGATACTGGATAAAAAATGTTTGTATGTATGAAAACATGCAAAATAAACTGATACTTTTCATTTAAGTTGCACACAATATTTATCATTTTCAATATATGACTTTGTTGATAATTAGTTTTTCAAATAAAGTGCAACAGTTCTAATTTCCAGTCGCATCCAGATGTTAGTACTCAAGGGTCTAGCATTAGGATGTGACTTGTTATATTGGTTATATTATACTTATAAAGTATGCAAACCTCATGAACTACCCGACTGGAACCATCCACCTAGTACGATAAAAAACCTGTGGATTGGCTTCAAAGTCCCACGATTCTTTCAAACTCAAAGACGGTTGTTTCTTTCACTAACTGCCAAAATACACTGCTTCAATTCTTCATATACGAAACTTACAATGTAATGAGAAGGTCTACGAAGTCAGGTTCATCGCATGACTGGTTTTTTTCTTCAGTGCCATAACTATTTCTGGAGCCAAACTCTTTCACTTTTCACTAACATGTGTGCATGATCCATTCCCACCAGTATTCATAGTTTAAATATCAAGCATATTAACATTTTTCTACTTTCAATTCTCTTTTAAACTTTCGAGCGCACTGCCTCTTTCTGTGCATCAACGGCTCAATGGTTTAAATTGTCTTTGTGGATAACCTCACAATATATGTATATTGAAAACATTCTCAAAGAATTGACATTTCACGTGATGATGTACCAAGACTACATGCTTATGTAGTTAAGTAAAGGCCAATTTTTCAACATCGAGACCAAACGAAACAGGAACGTTTGCAACCCACAGACGAAATAAGGAGTACATGGTCAAAACATTACTTTGTATCTCATCCTGTCGAGAGCTCCTTTCTATCAGAAGGCATTTTGCCAGGATCACTGCCTGTTGGATTGCATGCAATGGGAGAGCCGCAATACTACCACTCTGAACGCTTTGAATAGCACTCTTAACATTACCATGATTATTCTCTAACAATTTAGGAGTCATCAAAACATCAGAGGTCTCACATGTGACATGTTGCAGTGATCTCGAATCATTTTCACCAAGCCTCATCAAGGGCTCTATGTCTCCATCGTCCAATGAGCTTACATTTGTAACAAGAACCCTTTGTGCTTTTGCTTCTACCTAGTATCAATTATTAAAGAAAACGGAAAGAAAGTTATAAAGAGATGCAAACCCACTTCAGTCCAAGCAAAAGATTATATAAAGTTCCTACTGCTCCCTCTTCAGAAAAATTTCAAAAGGCAAAAAACCCAGTTGTATATTAACTAGAAAAAAGGACAACAATAGCATGTTCAGATAGCAACAACAATTATCTCAATTCTGTAATCCTAGAGGAAATAGAGCAGCACAAATGATGCATCACAGCCATTCATTTGCATGGGTCCCAAAACAGTACCCATGAAACGAGTTCTTCCATGATAAAACAATGGACACTAGCAGCACTTCTATTCACCTGATGTGCAGTTCGGAATCCAAGAACCCCAGTCACTGAGAGCTGAAGCCCAGTAGCCATTTCCGCTGAATCAAAATGATGCCTATTGATGACGAAAATCATCAGCACACATATTGCATCAACATCATAACTTCACAAAGTGTAATGAGTGGACCATACTTTTTGACACCATGCAATGTGGCAAGCCATCATCACACTAGACTAGACTTGAATCAGTTAATTGCTGTAAGAAAATGATATTGCTTTTTACTGATAAAAATGGAATTTTATTGAAGTAGCAGCAAGGAGTTCCTCACCTCCATATGAAAGTCATTTAGAAGAACTACCAATCTACTGTGGTAACTAAAGAACAAATTAATAGTAAAGAACTGCAAATACTACACATTTACACAATCTCTACATTCTCAAAATACTCTCTTATTCCTCTCCCTCCATGCCAACCCAGATGATGTCTAGGGTATAAATTTTGGACGCTTCTGCGTGGTTCTCTTTGATTTAATACCTTTCATGCCTCTATTAACTCCTCCTCCATACATTTTGCTGTTGCCCACCTGACACCCGTGAAAGGTAAATATTCTAGATACCTCGAGTCCTAGGACAGTGCAGTAACAAATGGTCCACTTATTCTGCTGCTGCTCAACAGATATTGCATGTATTTACCAAGATTGTTGATACTTAACTACTTGACCAAGATGCCTTCCTTGCAAAAGAGGAAACCATAGTGGGCACAGTTCATTCACAAATTATTCTCCAAAAAAGAAAATTTGGGTTTCCATTTTCCCTGGTTGCCAAACCGCAAGAATATTCGTTGAATAAACTCAACAAGACTCTTCATTCATTTTTTTCCACCAAAAACGAGGGGATCAAAAGATAGATAGGCCCAGCAAACCACCACAGCCTCCCCCCCGGGGGGGGGGGGGGGGGCCCGGGAAGAGACCTACTTTGCCTTCCACGAAATTCTTTGCTTGCAAGGGCAGGAGTGGAAACGTGTAGTTTCTTTGACTGGTGGAGGTTCGATGATTTTGATACATAACGAGGGGAATATAATATAGGATAGTAAAAGGACATAAATGTGAAGCAACTTTTCCTGGTAGCTTGCTGTCTTGATGTAAGAACAGATCCATAGGGATGGAGACCTTGGTCATGTTTTTTTTTTTTTTGGGTGAAGGAGACCTTGGTCATGTTGCCTCAGCCTAAAACCTCTAATTGCACAAGAAAATGTGCCAGTAGGTCATCCATTGCTGACTATTTTAGGATGACATTATAAGGAGCCACGTTTCACCGACGCATTCAATGTCTATTGCCAGATCAGCATTTTTAGAAAATTTAATCAAAAGCAAGGAACAGCCAAATGTCATATACACAAGCACTGTCAAAGAAATGAAATCATTTAGGAAAAAGTAAGAACAACATACTTTATTTAAAGAGCATGACAACATGAGCTAAACATGTAATACTCACTGCAAACTTCGTTAATGACAATTCAAAGTGTAAATTGGAAAAAAAAAATGGAAACTGACCTGCAAGAATCAATCCTTCCATAGCTATGTTCCACCATACCTGCTTCTAGATGGACCATTGACACAATCACCTTTTTTTCATCATCACCTAACTTGGGACCCCAGTAACCAGATACCTTCTCTAAAGTGCCAAAATGATGCAAACTCTCAGCAACAAAGACATGCAGGAGATCAAACAAAGAAGAAGACCTCTCATCCAATACTCTTTGATGAATAAACAGTACACGAGCCAGCCACCATGACATGCTTTGTAGTCCATCCACTGAAGCTATAGTGCCACGAACTGACAAGTCCTTTGTCCTCACAAGCAACATCTTAGCAAGGACTATGTACTATCAACCGGCAGAGAAACTGAGTCAGAAACATTTGTCGAGAAACTGATACTTGAAAAATCCAACAAATTACATGCTCTTCCCAACTACAGAAAAATTTCTTCATTGAATCACGTTTTCTAAATAGCAGATTATAATTATTTCAAAAAGAAAAGGTTTAATTTTGTTGTAAGATGTGTACTAGGCAAAGAGATGTAATCGTTGGTGCATTGCCCGATTGAGGAGATTCCTGGCATTCATACTTCACCCACTTATGGATTTTCCTTCGTCGTCATTTATGAGTTTCAAAAGTATCAAGTTCGTCGTGTTAAGATGACTTTCATCATCCGACGAGAATTCATTTAAGGAAAGTGTTAAGATGTAAAATACATTTGCTGGTGCACTCAAGTATAAGAAACACCAGCATATGCAGTTGCTATGTCAACAAACACAGGCACAGGCATGGGTGCACACACACCTAGAGGAAAGAGCATCTTTAATTTCCTATGTGAGTTACTTTTAAAGTTTTCTAGTCCTACGTTGGTTGATCAAATGGCTAAGAGACAGGGTATAGCAAGTTTAGTACATTGCATAAACGTGGCCAAGGAATAGTGATCACTCTCATATTCGTATCACCAGAAAAACCAAGTTCCAGCATCAAGGCATGTAGAAGGGGAGAGAGATCACACACTCGATGTAAACGAGTTAGATGCACACATAGAGTCTCATACAACATACATCAAGACATACAATCAGACAGATACAAACCCACCTGAAGACGAGTGAATTTTCCGAGCAAATCAGAACCTGCAGACATGAGCTGATGACGGGCCCAATTGTCCCACTCCACATATTCCTCCACATCCAATGGCAAAGGACACTTGGGAAACTCCTTCAACGGTCTGAGATTCACATAAAAATCAAACCTTCATCAATTCTGGAACTGAAAAATCAGGTCTTTAAATGTAATTCAACCATAATTAAGGAACCTTTAGCACAATTGATCCACTGATAAGTTTGCAATCCTCCATTCAAAATAAATAAATAAATAAATAAAATAACTAGCGAGTTGCATATAAAAATTAGCAAGGAGGAAACCGATGGGACTCACCCGGTGATGTTACATTGAGTGAAGACCAAAAGCGCCGCCACAGCTACACACAAGACGAGAACAACCCTCAAACCGCTCTCCTCCGCCTCGTTGCCCGGCACGTTCACGAGGAACGACTCGGCTCGGTCAATCAACTCGGAGTAGGCGGCCTCAGCCGAGTCGGCGGAGTCGGAGAGCTCGGGGAGGGTACCCGCGGAGAGGCCAAAGACGAGGCGGAGGGCATCGGAGTCCAGCAGGGCCGCGCGATACTCGCCGGCCTCGACGGAGAGGAGAAGGCCGTGGACGAGGACGTGGAGGCGGTGATTCGGAACGGGAGGCGGAGATGGAGCTGGAGCCCGAGGAGGAGGAGGGAGGGTGCAGCGGAGGAGGCGGAGCTCGTACTCGCGGAGGATTCCGAGCTCGGAATCGCACATGGCCGGAGCTGGGGCAGAAGAAGAAGAAGAAGAAGAAGAGGAGGAGTAGTTTCGCCGCGCGGAGGAGGGTTTAAGAGAGGTTTATATAGTGATCATCGGACAAGGTTGGGAAGCTTCAGCGGGTGTTTGCTGTAATGTCTCCGAGTTTTTACGGTGTCCAACTTGAAGTGTGAAGCGTTTTGCGCTTTTTCTTAAGGCGAAGTTCCAGTTTCTCACCCCCGAGATTGCGCGCAGATTCTCAACAGTAACCCCAAGGGAAACGTCGTTTTGCTCCAAATTGCGCCGCCCCCCCTCCCCTCCTCTCCCTAACTTGCACGAAAATTGTCCCGCTTTGCCCCCAGAACTCCGGCGAGAGCGAATGCTTCACGTGCCATGAAGGGAAATTGAGGAATTATCCCCCAAAAAAAAAAAAACAAAAAGAAAAATTGGGCCCCGCCTCCTCATGCGCAACGGCTTATTCCTTTCCAAATCAGTCGGTTGGGGTTTGGCAAACAAAATTGAGATGGAACGACAAGATTTTTTGCCTTTGTGGTGGAAAGAGAGGGCCATCACAAAAACCTCCCGGATCGGCACGAATCCGGCGAGACGTTTCCTAGCATGCCCCAAAAAGATGCCAAGTATTGCGCGTGTCATGTTTGTTTAAATATTTGAAATTCAACTTTCATTTCTTATCTAGCATTGTAAAGTCAATGTGAAGTCATGAATGTGTTTCGTTTGTCTCTTTTAGTACACACTTTGTCTGAGCACGCTTACACACTTTGTCTGAGCACGCTTGGTAAAACCAAGCTGGATAAAGATCGGTTATCGTTTGCAAAAATTAAAACAATGCACCATAGCATCTAAAACAATATTTATTTCTGAGAAATTTGTATATGCGGTGGGTCCTCTTAACATTCAAACGATTTTTGATGGTTTTGCAGACGAGGTGATTATGGTCTCTATTGGGCTAAACATCCACATGCATTGCCATTTGATCGATGCCGAAAAGTTTTAAAGCATAAAGTAAATTGTTGAAAAACGTTGCTTTTAGCATATAAGCAAATGATTTTACAAGTAAACTCCTTTTTCTTGGTGACTCTCCTCTACCCTCAGAGAGGTAAGAGAAGCAACGTCCACATCTCTCTCGTCCAGGTCCAATCAGCGGCGGGAGTATGACTGCATGAGTTGAGTGAGTTCGGTTTTGAACTCCTCCTCCAACTCCACATCCTCAACCCAGCGCCTCTTCTTCGTCGCCGCCAGCTTCTCTTGGTGCCTTTTCTCCAACAACTCCCTTTTCGCCACAAATTCCTCCATTTCCTTTTCCTGAAGCTGAATGAACTCGGCGATTTCCTCCATCCTAAACCAAAAACCCAAATCAGTACCGCAATTGTCGAGGAATGGAAGAAAATAAGAACAGCACAGTAAAGCTTTCAGTACCCCCTCTTTTCATCTTCAGCACTCGAAGGATTGGCATTTGACAGCTTCACTTGCTCTCTCTTCTCCTGTTGTTCCCTCTCGAAGTCCTCTTCCTCCGCATTCAATTCATCACGCAGGACCTTAATTTGCTCTTTGTAAAACTGCTCCTGATAATCTGTCTGTCGGAAGCACATCGCAAGAGTAAGTGGACATGAAAATACAACATGGGGGGAAGCACGTATTCTTTAATCATACGGGACAAACATTCTACTAAGACATTCAAATATTCCACCAATCACAATGAGCAAATAGCATGGACCAAATTCAGCCTTTCAAAAAGATTGAGCCTGAGATTTATAATCCTAAGGATTGGCCTAACCTTTTGATATGGTAAACATAGAGGGGCAAAACGCATGCAAGTGGGCAAAAGTATACTGCTTCTCGCAGTTTGAAAAACTAAAGTTGAAATGAAAAACTTTTGTTTCTCCAGGTCAATTTACTTCTTCTGCAAATGAAATAACAACAGAAATACAAGCACATTGAAGTGATATTTAGCTCTAGAAAAAGATTTCTCAAACTTATTTTTGCTGAGATATGAATCCATACTTCCTCCTTGTTCTGCTCATAGAATATTTTTGTTCTTTGCTTGACAATACAATTCTCCTCCATGGTCCTCCCCAGCCTTTCATTCACAATGCCAAGTGATTTCTCGAGTTCCCTCGAGTGCTTTTGCTCCTTAACAACCTTGTTCTTAAGCCAGATGAGTTGCTGGTTGTCCTCTGTCATCTGATTAATTTGGTTGACCCCGTCTCTTTGTAGGATCTCAACTCAAATTTCAGCTTAGATTTAGCTGACCACAAAAATATTTTGAAACCGAAGGGTCAAAACAGAAAAGAAAATACACAGGCAATACAGATTCAATATATAAACAAACACACATGCAACCACACAAACCCACATGCCTGGAGAGAGAGAGAGAGAGAGAGAGAGAGAGAGAGAGAGAGAGAAAGAGACCATGTGAATGCCTGTTAAAAATGTCTAAATCCTCCTTTTTGGCTATATATCCATAAAGCTGACGTTTTCCCCCAGGATAAAATAAGGCTCCTCGGCGATCCCAAGCATTTCTATCTGTTCCTTGGTCTGCAAAGTGCTTGTGTAGACGTTCAGCCTCAAAAAAGCCCCTCACAGAGCTCTCAAAAATGAGAATGCTCATGCCACGGTGACCCCGAGGACCGTAAGCATGGCGAGCTTTTACGGCTGGATATTTTTCGAAGGAGTCCAGAAGTTCTTGGCTTCCCATACCAATCCACTGAAATCGAAGACAAGGCAGAGTTCAATTGTACTCTACCTAAACATAAATGATGCATTTTCCAACAGATCACAATGCAGTTGCCTATACTTTGCTGACTAAAATTTTAAGATAGAAAGTGACATGTCATCAATGAAATGAACAGAAAACACCAGTCTTTCCACTATTGTCAATACAGAGTGTCGTCGCGAGAGAAGACAACTTTACCTTGTCATCTTCGCCCTTTTCCAGGATTGTGTTCATGATGACAACCATTGGAGGCCACACTATGTCATAATCTTTCTCCTCGTCCTTCAACCCTTTCCACTTACCAAATACTTCGCCAGCGGGGACCACTGAAGTGCCTCTCCTCATCAGCTCTTCATCCAAGAGTTCCGCAAGCTCCCGGTGAAGCTTAACCCTTTTCGCTCCAATTGTTTTTGCATGTGCCATCAAAGGCTGCAGACCTCGATACCAATCGATTGCACCAGGACCCCCACGACAAGCAGGACAGTGCCACTGCCGTTCAGGATCGTTTATCTTATCTACAGGCAACGAATTGATTACCTCAAAAAATTTCTTAAACCAGCTACTGTTCTTCCGCGTTCCATGGCTCTTTTGACTTGTGTCGGAATCAAACTCATCACTCATCAAATCATCGTCAGAATCATCCATCATATCAATGTCATCGTCATCCAGGTCATCTTCGTCAGCATCATGATCCTTGTCGCCCTCGCCGTCCTCACCAGCAGCATCATTTGAGGACAAGTTATAATTAATTTGGTCATCCTCTTGAAACCTAGCCTGCACCGAACCAGCTCTGCCTTGCCAATTCCATCCATGCTCAAGAGGTGCACTAATCAAAGTTTGTGGCGCCAAATATTGTGGAGACCTCATGCTTCCTCTAGCAGCTGGTTTCCTAATGTCAGAAGCTTGAGGGAACCAGGAATTGCTGCCAGCTGCCCTCCCCGATCCACTATTAGTCCTTATAACTGGCTTCTGAGCCACATCTTGCTGCCCCCATGCTTTAGAATTAGAACTTCCAGCTTTGGTTTTCAATTTACTAGCATGTACTTCCCACTCACCACCATCAACTGGTACAGAATCCAATCGAACTTCTCCCACTCCCCGACTCAATTGCTCAACCTCTGATGTCTCTTTACCCTTGGAAGATGGATGAGTATTGTTACCAGAGCTAGAAGAACTCCAGCTCCCTCTCCTGGAACTCATCTTTGTACGCAAACCCTAGCTGGATTACATATTTAGTTAGAAATTAAAGAGAAGAATCGATATAAAGTAGACAATAAATAAAAAAACCATGCAACAAAAATGAAAGAGATAGGTCCCTTTCTGGTTTTTTCCCATTCTAACTCATCGTGTCATGACAACAGTGAAATTAAATGAACTAAACTTTGGCCAGAAGTGATGACACCCCCCCCCCCCCACCCCCACTTCCAAAAAAAATAAAATTTAAGGCAGTCTACCCATACGTTTTAATATACGGTTTCCTGTCACCAAGGTGGATAAAGCTGCTGAGGTGATGAACAACATCTTACCTAAAGCAGCACTCTTAATGCAAAATGGGGAATAAACTGACAGAAGTAGAACAGATTAAATCCATCCAAGCCTCCTTCTTGTCCACCTATTTGATAATTTCCATCTCCCGATCTTTTGAGGTACTCCATACAGGGAAGGAAAAGCAACAGTAAGGAAATAGAAGAAAAAGTTTCCATCAGATAGCACCAAAAACACATCAACACTCAGTTTGGATGGAGTAATTAGAAGAGAATGGAAAGGATTTGGATAATGACCTCAGGAGAGAGAGAAAAAGACAGGACATGATTTGTTTTATTGTTGTTAAGAAGGGAATTTGACAATTTCATGTTTAGTTGAAGAGGAGAAAAGAGCGGAAAAGAATTCTTCGAAGATAAAAATGAACGAAAATTGATTTTACCAAATTAATTCACATTGTCGCGTCGATGTGCGGGGTTGATGTTAGCAATGTTAAAGTAGCGAACCAATGAAGATCGCGCACCATGAATGATTAAAGTACACATTACTTTGACATGATCTTCTATAAATTGACAAAGCCACAAAACTTGAAAACAAGTGTAAAAAGGCATGTTATGCTCACAACCAAAAAATTATAGGAAAGATACTTAAAAAGTCGAACGAACGAAACGGAGAAAAAGTATACCCTTTATCTTTTTGCCAGCAAAAGAAGTGAACTGAGGCTTATATGAAAATGCTAAAAACTCCGAACGAAGTTGTCAGAGATGCATACTTACAGGATTAACAATATGGCAAGTTAAAAGAAGCAGATGACAAAAATGAAAGTAAACAAGAAAAAGGGGTGTTTTTTATTCGCCAAAAGAGAATTAAGGCTCACATGACATCAATGTTTTATAGAAATAACAAGGGGGCGTACATGTAAGAGAGGGGAAAATAATAATTTACAGAGTCTCCCACAACATCCAGATGTGGACTGATTTGAGGAGATTAGAGAAAGCAAAGGAAATTTGGGACTCTAATCCCTCCTCCATATCCCTTCTTAAATCCCTTGATCTCAATCCCTCCTACCAATCAAGAAGTGCATTTTCTTAATCTTCCCTCTTCCTCTCTAAAACCCTCCTAATCACCCCCCCATCCAAACTGGAAAAAAGGAAAAAAAGTTACTTTGAACAGTTCCCCTCATAGGCCCAACGTTTTCTCTTTTGCTCTTTTCTCTCAAGGTTTTAAAGCAAACACGCAGGCGCAAGGAGATGCGGAGAGAGTGGATGATAACCAAAAAGCATCCCGAAATCGACAAGGAAACCTATACCGTTTCGATCGATACGTGGATGGCGAGACGACAAGAGGAAAGGAAAGGGGGAGAAACCACGCAGAACGCACCAGTGCACCTCCGATTCCGACGCGACCGACCCTAGGAACGACCAGTCCCGAGAGGCCGAAAAAAGGGTCGAAAGGCGCAACCACAAAGGCGACTTCGTGAGCCGATGCACTCAACCCAACAAGGACTCAACAGAGAGGAGGTGGGGCGGGCGACGAATGGAGGGGCCTCGTGATGCATGCATGCAAACGAGTAGCAGCGGAAACGCACATGAACAAGCGTAGGCGGAGAGATAGAGGGAGAGAGAAGAGAGAGTACCTGAAGATCGAATGAGTCGGAGGAGATCGCGCAGGGTGAAGCGGGCGCGACGGCGAGAGGAGCGGAAGACTGAACGACTGACACAGAGAGAGGGAGAGAGAGAGAGAGAGAGAAGATCGTAGGAAAAATATGAAATGAAGGAGTGAAGGCGCGACGAGGAACGGAGGACGATCTTTGGGTGTGCATGGTGCGGACCCCAATAGCGTCGTATTCCGTGTTTGGTATAGAGAATCATATTTAATTTTCCCAAAGAGACGTACACTATTCGGACGCTCGTAATTTTGTGAATTGATAGCTACGGTACCGGATACGGGCACCAAAGTCCCGGGTGTGGCCTCGATGGGGCCCGACCTGGGCGCCAAGGATCGGGGCATAGGTACTAGGGTCCTAGGCTCAACATTGATAGATAGGGGTGCGAATGCTAGGGTATCGGGGTTTGACCTCTATAGACTTGAGCGCGAGCACCGAGATCTCAAACCTGGGCTTGATGGACCCAAGCACAGGCACAGGCACCAAGGTCCTAGGCCTTGGCCTTAATAGACCCTGGCTCGGGCACTAGGGACCTGAGCCCAAGCGTCGAGGACTCGAGCAAGGCTATTGTGAACCCGAGCCTTCTCGAGGCCCAAAGTTTGAGCATTGGGTATGTGGGCACGACTTTTGTGGATCTAGGCCCGTGTGTTGGGGATTTGTGCATAGGTACTGGGATCCCGCACTCAACCTTTGTGGATCCAAGATCGGGTGCTGGGGATCAGGCACGAGCACCAGGGCTTTTGGTCCGGTCTCGATGGACTTAGATGTAGGCGCCAAGGTATTGGGCTCGACTTTAATGGACACGGGCACAGACACCAAGGACCAAGGCACGGGCACTGAGATTGTGGGCCTAGCCTCGATGGATTTGGGCCCAAGCACTGGTGGGTCCTGGACGCTGGAAACCAGCGTTAGGGCTCCCACGCCCAAGCAACAAATTTCGAGTTTAAGCACCGACACTGAGTCATATTTTGGACAACGATATCTGATTTTTTAAAATGGGAATTATTTTTCTAAATTTAAACATAAGTTTTTTGTTAATTCATTTTTTTTAAGCGAACCAAATGCCAAAAAATGAGAAAAATATTTTTCGCAAAACAAACGAAGTCTTTGTATTGACTTGAGACGGGGACCGACTCCGGGTGAGTGGGCTGTAAGATTATGTTCCTGCAGCTTTCGGGCCCCACTAATATTTCAAAATTTTGCAAAATTTTCTTTATTATTTGGGAAAAAGTCACCAAAAATCCTAAATTATGTCAACTATAACACATTTACCCTGAACTTTTTTTGTGATATCAAAAACCCCAGATTATACACACTGTGATACATTTGCCATAAATTTTTTCTTTTGACATACAAAACCCAAATTTTATATCTATGTGATACATTTACTTTCTATCAAGGTTCCATTAGATGATTTTTTAGCCAAAATAATATCGTTTTTATTTCACTTTAGCCTCATGGGCATGTCAACATTATTTGTTTTTCAGCGTCCATGAAGACAAATTTTTACCAATGATCATTGAGGGATGGTAAACGCATCACACAAGTACAAATTTGAGATTTTTTATATCACAGAAAAAGTTTAAGATAAATGTGTCACAGTGAGTATCATTTGAAATTTTTTTATGACTTTTTCCCTTATTATTATTCTAATTTTGCTATTGGAAGTTGGAACTCCCTGTTGATGAAGTCATTTACAATGCCGATCCATGGATTTACTTCCCAACTAAGGAAAAGCTATGCCCCCCTAAAAAAAATTTCATGTTATATATAATTATATTTTTATATGTGCGGTGATCACGTTTATTTGGAAGTTCTCCGTCTATACACAATTTGGTGTTTGCACGAGCATAGAGATTCGATCATCATGTACAAATCTTCTTACATGAAATTAATGATAATTCTGGTAAATCTTTTGAACTACGTTTGATAATCAGGACAAAAACCAGGATAGAATAAAATTTATCATAACCTGTATTTAGTGCTTACCTAAGATAGGATAAAATAAGATGTAAGGAAGATATAGCCTAGATAAAAATATCTCATGAGAGGTGAAATAAAGATGGATGCGATTTCTTATATCCCTGGCATAAAAGCTATTTTTCTTGAATAACAAACTTCTTAAATCAAAAAATTAAAGTAATAATTATATATAAAATAATATTCATATTTTAATATAAAAAATTCAAAATAACAAAAAAATTAATGGACAAGTTTTCGTTTTTTATTCCTAATGTTATTTATATATTTGCTTTCTTTCTATTTTATAATATATATTAAGTCTATATATATTCAGTATCTATATTTATTACATATTTTAGGTATATTAATATAGTTTATTATTGAATAAAGGAAGGGAATAAAAAAGAAATAAAAAAGAGAGGAAATTTTGTTAAAAAATAAGTGTATAAAAATAAAGTAGAACCCCGATTTTAAATGAACAAATTTAAACTTGAAATGAATATTTCTAATTCACTTCCCCTCCTTCTTCTCCGTATCTTTGGTCAATGTTGAAGTTTCACGACTTCTGTAATTCTTTGTTCACATCAAAGCTCCATGAAAATGATGAAAGAGTCCAAACTCATTCGCCTCTGTAACTCTCTAGCTCACATCAAAAGTCCACAAAAGCAACAAAAGAGTTCAAACTCCCATTTTCCGCAACTTTTTGACTCACGTTAAAATTTCACGTAAGTGACGAAAGGGTCAAAGCACTATATTTTTTGGAATCGTAAGAGTGAATATTTATGTTTTCTCTCTTTTACTAGATCCGGCGTATGCTGGCCTATCTACCTTGTCGATGTTGTCATATTCTATTTACATTTCTTGTCATTGTCCACCATGTTTAAGATGTAGATCAAACAATAATTATGAATTGATTGATGGAGATTATCTCTATTTGTGTATTTGTGATTTCTTTACTAGTGAATCATGAGAAATTATCACCATTTCCATTTGTGCATTTTTAGGTTCATTTTTATTTATATACCGTTCATATTAAGCAATAGATATAACAGGAAATGAAAGTATCCAGCTTTATTACTGCAATTCACCAAACAGTGAATAGTATATAGCAAAATCCTGGATTTCATACTCCATCTTATCCAATCCTATCATTGCTAGAAATCCCAGTGACCAAAGCCTTGTGCCGTTGAAATTCAAGAAATCCTAATTTTGGTTGCTCCCGACATGATCTATTAACCCGAAATTGATTTGGAGTCATGTGCTCCACTTCTTTCAAGGTAATCTTAATTCAATCTTGACGTGTAAGTTCAATGCTCGACGTGATCGGGTAATGAAAGCATTCCGACTCGACCAGACCGAATGGATTATCAAGAGTCGGGTAGACTTAAAGCGAAGACCGAGGATCTCAATCTCGCCTGCTCTGTGACGGAGATGTTCCGAGGGTTGTAAAATAACAACCCAATCAAGTGAGAAACACAAGAGAAAAGAGAAAGACGCAACTACTGAGAATGGAAAGAGAGCCGTCACGAAAACCCCAGATCAACGCGAATCCGGCGAGACGTTTCCTAGCATGCCCAAAAAATAAGAAATAAGAGGCATTTGTGAATTATAATTTTTTTCAAATTTGAAATTCTACTCTCATTGCTCAATCTAACAGTACAGTCATGTGAAATCATGACTATGTTTCATGATCTTTGAAACAAAAGTATATTATTTCACTTTGTCCCAGCATCCCCGTCGTCTGCAGAAATTATCAAAACGATCGATCGTAGCCATTTAAACTATAGTTGCTTCAGAGAATTCTGCATTTGCGTTCATACGGAACGGGTCCTCTTAAATTCACAAATCTTAAAGCTCGCCATATCTCTCTTCCATTTCCTACTTAACGATTCTTGATGGTTTTGCAGACAAGGTGAATTTCGTCTCCATTGACCTCAAACATCCACAAACAATGCCTTTTGATCGATGCCGAAAAGTACTAAAGCATAACGTAAATTGGTTTTTTTTTGGTCTGATAACGTAAATTGTTGACAACTCCTTTTTTTTTTCCTGTGACATGCGACATAAAAAGTCATCGGTCCCAAAAACCATGAACCTGAAAAACAGCCCACTGGCCGGACAACACATTAAAGAGGTTGGAAGGCCTCTTACACTCTCCAGGTAAGAGGGCGACATCCACATCTCGTCCAGGTCAATCAGTGGTGGGAGTATGACTCCATGAGTCGAGTGAGTTGGGTCTTGAACTCCTTCTCCAACTCCACTTCCTCATCCCAATGCCTCCTCTTCATCGCCACCAGCTTGTCTTCATGCCCTTTCTCCAGCATCTCCCTCTTCGCCACGAATTCCTCCATTTCCTTTTCCTGAAGCTGTATGAACTCGGCAATTTCCTCCATCCTGAACCAAAACCGAAGTCAGTAAGCAGTTAATCGTGGGGTGAAACAAAATGGGAACAGCAGAGTAGAACTTTTAGTACCCCCTCTTCTTATCTTTTTCACTTGAAGGATAAGCTTTTGATTGCTTCACTCGCTCCCTCTTCTCCTGCTGTTTCCTCTCAAAATCCTCCTCCTTCGCATTTAATTCATCATGGATGACCTTCATTTGCTCTTTGAAGAACTGCTCCTGATAATCCATCTGTTGGAAGCACGTTGCAAGAGTGAGCGGACATTAACTATACAACAGGAGGGGAAGCGGGTATTCTTTAATCATAGCGGATTAACATTCTATGAAGACATTCGAATATTCCACCAAACGCAATGAGCAAATAGTATGGACCAAATTCAGCCTTTCAAAAACAAAAAAAAAAGAGCCTGAGAGTGATAATCATGAGGATTGGCTAGAACTTTCAATATGAAAAACATAGAGGGGCAAAAGGCATGCAAGTGGGCAAAAGTATACTGCTTGTCGCAATTTCAAAAAATAAAGTTGAAATGAAAAGGTTTTGTTTCTCCAGGTCAATTGAAAAGTTTTGTTTCTCCAGGTCTATTGACTTCTTCCGCAAATGTAATGACAACAGAAATACAAGCACATGGACGTGATGTTTAGCTCTAGAAAAAGATTTCTCAAACTTATTTTTACTGAGATATGAATCCATACTTCCTCCTTGTTCTGTTCATGTTGCATCTTTGTTCTGTGCCTGACAATACGGTTCTCCTCCATGGTCTTCCGCAGCTTCTCGCTCACAATGCCGAATGATTTCGCGAGTTCCCTCGAGTGCTTTCGCTCCTTAACAACCTTGTTCTTAAACCAGATGAGTTGCTGGTTGTCCTCTGTCATCTGATTAACTTGGTTGACCACCATCTCTTTGTAGGATCTCATCTCAAATTTCAGCTTAGATTTAGCTGACCACAAAAATATTTTGAAACCGAAGGGTCAAAACAGAAAAGAAAATACACAGGCAATACAGATTCAATATATAAACAAACACCCATGCAACCACACAAACCCACACGCCCGAAGAGAGAGAGAGAGAGAGAGAGAGAGAGAGAGAGAGAGAGAGAGAGAGAGAGAGACACCTTGTGCATGCCTGTTAAAAATGTCCAAATCCTCTTTTTTTGCCATATATCCATAAAGCTGACGTTTTCCCCCAGGATAAAATAAGGCACCTCGGCGATCCCAAGCAGTTCTGTCTGTTCCTTGGTCTACAAAGTGCTTGTGCAGACGTTCAGCCTCGAAAAATCCCCTCATAGAGCTCTCAAAAATGAGAATGCTCATGCCACGATGACCCTGAGGACCGTAAGCATGACGAGCTTTTACGGCTGGATATTTTTCGAAGTAGTCCAGAAGTTCTTGGTTTCCCATACCGATCCACTGATATAGAAGACAACGCCAAGTTCAATTTGTACTCTACCTAAACATAAATGATGGATTTTCTACCAAATCACAATGCAGTCGCCTGTACTTTGATGACTAAATATTTTAGATAGATAGTGACATGTCATCAATGAAATGAACAGAAAACACCAGTCTTTCCACTATTGTCAATACAGAGTGTCGTCGCGAGAGAAGACAACTTTACCTTATCATCTTCGCCCTTTTCCAGGATTGTGTTCATGATGACAACCATTGGAGGCCACACTATGTCATAATCTTTCTCCTCGACCTTCAACCCTTTCCACTTACCAAATACTTCGCCAGCGGGGACCACTGAAGTGCCTCTCCTCATCAGCTCTTCATCCAAGAGTTCCGCAAGCTCCCGGTGAAGCTTAACCCTTTTCGCTCCAATTGTTTTTGCATGTGCCATCAAAGGCTGCAGACCTCGATACCAGTCGATGGCACCAGGACCCCCACGACAAGCAGGACAGTGCCACTGCCTTCCAGGCTCATTGATCTCCTCAACAGTCAACGAACCCATTATCTCGAAAAATTTCTTAAACCACTTATTGTTCTTCCGCGTTCCATGGCTCTTTTGACTTGCGTCGGAATCAAACTCATCGCTCATCAAATCATCATCAGAATCATCCATCATATCAATGTCGTCGTCGTCCAAGTCGTCATCGTCAGCATCATGATCCTTGTCGCCCTCACAGTCCCCACCAGCAGCATCATTTGAGGACAAGTTATAATTAACTTGGTCATCGTCTTGAAACCTATCCTGCACCGAACCAGCTCTGCCTTGCCAATTCCATCCATGCTCGAGAGGTGCACTAATCACATTTTGCGTCGCCACATATTGTGGAGGCCTAGCGCTTCCTCTACCTCTACCAGCTGGTTTCCTGTAATCAGCAGCTTGTGGGAACCAGGAATTGTTGCCAGCTGCCCTCCCCGATCCACTATTAGTCCGCATAGCTGGCTTCTGAGCCACATCTTGCTGCACCCATGCTTTAGAATTAGAATTCTGAGGAGGCCGGGGTTTCCCAGAGCTGCTTCCAGCTTTGGTTTTCGCTTTCCTAGCATATACTTCCCACTCACCACCATCATCTGGTGCAGAATCCAATCGAACTTCTCCCACTCCCCGACTCAATCGCTCAACCTCTGACGTCTCTTTACCCTTGGCAGATGGATGACTACTGTTACCAGAAGTAGAAGAACTCCAGCTCCCTCCCCTGGAACTCATCTTTGTGCGCAAACGCTAGTTGGATTACATGTTTAGTTAGGACTTAAAGAGAAGAATCGATATAAAGTTAAACGATAAATATTAAAACCATGCAACCAAAATGAAAGAGATAAGCCCCTTTCTGGGTTTTTTATTTTTCCCCATTCTAACTCATCCTATCATGACAACAGCGGAAAAAACGAAAACGAGTTCAAAAAAGGCATGTTGTGGTTACAACCGAAAAATTATAGGGAAGATACGTAAAAAGTCAAACAAACGAACGAACCAAACGGACGGAGAAGAAGTATTAAAAGAAGAATTGAACCGTGGCTTTATATGAAAATGCATAAAAAGAAATTTAAAACGAAGTTGTGAGAGACGCGTACTTTAAGGATTAACGGTGTGGCAAGTTAAAAGAAGTAGATGGACCAAGAAAGAAAGAAACGAGAACAAACAAGAAGAACTGATTTGAGGAGATTAGAGAAAGCAAAGGGAATTTGGGGACTCTAATCCCTCCTCCATAGTCCATACTTTATCCCTTCTTCTTCTCCTCTCTGAATCCCTGGCCCTTGGTCTTAATCCCTCCCACCAATCAAGGAGTACGTTTTCTCAGTCTTCCCTCTCCCTCTCTAAAGACCCTCCTAATCACCCCCCCCCATCCAAACTGGAAAAACAGGAAAAAAACGGGTACTTCAAACACCAGTTCCCCCTCAAAGGCGGCCCAACGGGTTTTTTTTCCTTCTTTCTTTCTTTCCTTCTTTCTTTTCCCTCGTTTCTATCGAAGTCTTACTGCAAAAACCACACTCAAGACAGCCCCGTATTGTCTCACCCGGAGCTCCCAAAAAAAGAAAAAAAACAGAAAAAAGGCACGCGCAATAAATAACCAAATGCGTCCACGCAACGGGACGGACAGAGAGAGAGAGAGAGAGAGAGTGAATAATAAACCAAAAGGCATGTCGAAATCGACAAAGGAAACCCCATACATTTCGATCGATGCGTAGACGGGGGAGACAGCTAGAGAAAGAGGGAACAATGGTGGCGGTGGGGGGCAAGAAACCCCGCGGAACCCATGAATCCACCACCTCCGATCCCGACCCGACACAACCAACCCTAAGGGGGGGGAATGAAGGATCGGAGAGGCGCGAGGCACAGAGGAGGCCGCTTTGGCGAGCCCATGTTACTGCCGTAATGCACGCAAAAAAACAAGAGCAGCGGAAGCGCACACGAACAAGCGCGGGCGGCGAGAGAGAGAGAGATAGAGAGAGAGAGAGTACCTGAAGATGGAGCAAGCCGGGAGGAGACGACCGGCGGGGCGGCGAGAGGAGCTGACACGAGACCTGAAGAAGACTCTGCGAGAGAGAGAAAGAGAGAGGGAGAGAGTCAAAATAGATCGTGGAAAAGAGTTGGGAAAAGGAGAGAGAGAGAGAGAGAGGCAAGTGTGAAGTGCGTGTGTGAAGGAAGAGAGAGCCTCTCCTTCTGCAGTTCGCACAGTGCCGGACCTCAATGGCCTTATTCAATCCCCCCTATAGGCTATATTAATAATCTGTCCTTTCTCTTTCATTCATTCATTCATTTTTTTTTGTTTAGCCTTTTTTTCTTTCGGTCGTATTTTTAGTATTGACCTGGCTGAGACGAGTACGGGGACCTGACCACCGGAAGTTGAGCAGTGTGGCCCCCGCGTGGGATTTCCCGTCCCCCGGGGGCCCACTAATATTATATATACATATATATATCTATATATCTATCTCCGAACTTTCTGCCAAAAAAAGATTTATTCGAATTTTGCTGTTTGGAATTTGGACACACCAAAGACAAAAAAAAATTGCATATTATTTATATTTATATATATATGATTCATAGAGATAATGACACAAACCATCTCTAAAATTTAACTCGATATATAATGCGATTCCTGAAATCTTAATTTATTCAACGTGATCTCTATACTTTTGGTACATATTCAATTTAATCAATTTGGTATTTTTCATATCCGTGGATGTTCGATTAACCACCGTGTACAAAATCTTCCCACTGGGAATTCCGGAAGATCTTCTTTTGTTTTCTTTTTTTTTTGGTGTCATTGAAATCCAAGAAACCCTCCTTTTGGTTGCTCGCGACACGATCCTAATACCCAAAATCGGCTCGGAGCCGCACGCTTCGCTTCCGGCCGGCGTAATCTTTAATTCGACCTCGACGCGATGGGTTCGCTGGTTTCGTGGAAATCAGATGGCAAATAAATGCATCCCGACTGGGACTCGACCGAATCGGTCATCATCAAGAGTAGGGGACGGACTCGAAGCCAAAGGCCGAGGATCTCATTCCCCTCCCCGCTCCGTGATGGAGAATCTTCGAGGGGTTGCAAAAATGACAAATCCAATAAAATGGGAAACAAAATCGAAAAATACAGAGAGAGAGAGAGAGAGAAAAGCGCGCACCTTCAGATCAACGGCGCTAGGTGTCGCGGCAACCAAGTAGCGAGGGCGAGCGATGATCGCCGATGACCCAAGTCGGGGGAGAGAAGATATGAGGATGGAGGCGATAATGAGCGAGGAGTGTCTCTAGGGTTTCCTCGACATACATATATTTTGTGTTAGATGGATCTACTTACTATATGATCTTCATTTTTTTTTGAAAGTAATAGATACGCGACGCGGATTAATCGGAAGGGGCGGGGCCGGTTTAACCATACTCGCATTAATTTCCCGTTTCGCAAATTCGAATTGTGCCGATAAGGCGGAGGGAACCCGGGCTCCTCGTGCTTATCCTTAGCCAAGAGGTAAATTTCTTACTTCTTTTGATTGCAAAATTAATCTTTTACGGTAAAACTATCCAAGAAGTCGTAAACTTATTGCACTTTTGACAATTCAATCATAAAATTGTGTCAATTAAGTTTTATACCTTTTCATGTTTTGCCAATCGAGCCCATCTTGCCAAAGCCAATTTTGGCCGAAAATTGCTTACGTGAATGCAGCCATTTTATGCGGCATAACCGACATACATGGGATAATTTTTTATGATATTTTTATTTTTTATCGAATTTTTTATTCAAATTTTTAAAATTTCCTTTTTCTGCTTTTCTTCTTTTTTCCTTCTTTACTTTTGTCTTTTCTCTTCTCTTCTTTTCTTTTTCCCCTTTTTCTCTCCACCGGCCATCGACGAGGTTGCGTTAATGGCAGGTGGAGCCCTTTGCCCGCCCAGGCAAGGGTTTGCCCCAGGCGTCGGCGGAGAGAGAAGAGGGTAAGGAAAAAAAAATTCAAAAAATTATTAAAAAATTATCCACGTCAGCAATTTCCCTGCCAAAAATTCAACCGGTGAACTCAATTAGCAAGACGTGAAAAAGTTTAAAGCTCAATTGATAATTAAAAAGTTTAGGGCTGAATTAATTAAAAGTGCAATATATTTAGAAATTTTTGGACAATTTTCCCGATCTTTTAGATTTGCAAACGTTTCTCCGTTTGTTATTCCATGATCAATACCACCATATCAAGGGAATTCCCTCCTTGAGCGACACGAAACAACTCCACACAAAAAGCAAAGATGCATATTAATGTCATCCATAATCACATAAATGCACATTAGCCATTGGCAACAACACATGACAACGTTAGGCACCGGAAGCCATCTGTTTGACGTTGATCGGGTAGCAGACGGAAGGAGGACCAGCGTACGCTCTCTCGGCAATGATCTTGTTCACGGCCTGCGTCGGATGGAATGGGTCCCAGAACACGTATTCGTCTCTGTTCGTGCATGGCATTTGCAACGGCAGACATGTTATCTGACCTCGGTTCCTTCCTATCCCGCAGCACCCTGTGTCCACCACCCTCAATCCTACCACCAAATCAGTTCAACCTTTCAGGCTACATTCATCTGAATCGGTACCGATGACTAACTCCATACGCGCGAGGTTTGGATACCTCGCGGCATTTAAGGGGCAAGAAAAGAAAGAACGTCGAAAGTGGCTCACCGTAAGTATCGCCGTTGGCCACGATGTCGGCGAAGAGATTGAAAGTATTGCCGTACACAAAAATGGCACCTTGGCCACAAGCATTGGCGTTGAGTTGGTCCACGAGAGACCTGAGACGCGCGTTGAACAGCCTGACCATGTCGTTGACAGTGGATATGCATTTCCCGGGTGCATCAGCTCCATTGGCCAGCTGATTAGGCATGCAACCGAGTGGCCCAACCCCAGCAATCAAGAATTTCCTCAGCCCCAGATTGCGCAATGCCTGTGAAAAAGAAAAAAACCCGAAATTTCTATTGTGGCTTGTCAAGAACATCGAGATGCGAACGGGGTCGATCATTTTTTTGTCCTAAATGATTTACCACAATGTGTGTAGTGTAATTGGTGATGAGAATCTGAGCATAGTCACTGGGGTTGAAGAGGGAGCTGGTGTCATAGAGGGAAGGCATGAGGTAATTGTTGAGGTAGTCGTTGCTGCCAAGGTTCATCATCACCAGCGATTTGGCCAAGTACTGCCTCAACTCCTCCTCTCCCATTTGGTTCTTGAGCTGGCTCAATGTGCTCCGGAAATTATCCACCTGTTGTCGCAGCGAGAATCGATCTCCCTATCACGTACGCATAGGGGAACGGCCATTTCACTTCGTCAAATTTAATTCAATTGACATAAAGGGGGTAGCGAAACGAAACGGAGAGGTAGGGGAAAAAATGTACGAGCTGTCTTCCCGACTCGTCTAGAATGCCAGCAGCAGCAGAAGCATAGTTCACCCCTCTTAGAATGCTTCCGTCATCTTCAAGCGTGTTCATGTATGCCGGTATATATGGAAGACCCAGTAGCTCCCCTGTAGAATATGGTCGCCTCGAAACATCATTAATCAATGTTGTGATCTTTCTTTTGACACGGGGTGATTGCCATAAGAAGCTCATGTGTGCATCGTGATGGATTTAAATGAAAAGAATGAAAGACGAGAGCGAGAAGGACAGATAATCTACTACCAAGGAAGTCGATGATTGTTCTCCCATTGCAGAATCGTCCCGAAGGACCTCCATCGAAATCAACACCATAGGGCAAGTAGTTTGCTTTAGCGAAGGTGTTCAAGAAATTATTGTTTCCATGATCGACTAAAGAGTCTCCAAACACAAAGAAGGCTGGAACTTGTGGAGACCCACAAGCACCAATTGAGAAAACAACCGCCACAGAAGCGCCCATTAGCAGTAGCCTCGGAAAAATTGAACAGGGTTTTGCCATCTCTCACTACACAGATTCAAATGCAATTCAAGTAGTTAAAGCCAATGTTATTGTTATATATAAATGCAGCCCTTGCGACAAGGCAGCGACGGTTCTTGAAACAGCAACAATCCATGTTTTCTTGCTTTTAACTCTCCCAATCTCCTCCTTGTTTTTAGAGGGGCAGTTACATCTTCATTGTCTCTTTTCAAAGTCTTGGATTGGCGGTTTGCTCACGTTGAATCGAGTCTATGCCGGTAAGGCAGCATGGAATATGTATGTACTGTCATGCACCACACAAAGCAGCTCCACCATGAACAAAGGCAACACTTGGAAGGGCGTGGATTATGCCATCTCAATGACGGGATATACATGATGCCTGCAGGATAAATATGATTAGCCGCTTAACGTGGCCTCAACGAGAAGTTAAGAACGTCTAGTGCAGACCATATAATTGCTGGATAAAAAGAAGCTGCAGACTTTCCCCAAAAGCATTTTATCACAACATAGGACCTTCGTTGAAATGGACTCCTAGTCAGAATCGATTGAGACCACTACCTATCCTTTACATCATTGGAATCGATCCAGAAAATGTCACCCGCGAAGCTGTCATCTCAAACCGTAATTTCCCTTATATCTTTACCCGGCTCCTGTTACCTTAACAAAAGCCAAAGATCTTAGGTCCAATCATTGAGAAGAGCTATACTTTCTCCACAACCACGGCAACCGTCTCTCGCTCTTTATTAACCTAAAAGGTTCTCTGGCATTAAAATTCTGGAATAGGTGCAAAGCATTGAAAAAACACTAGTTGGTCACCCCCTGCATACGCCCTCGTTCTCAAGGCAGTGGCTATTTCCAAAATGGCTTCAACTATGGCACTGCCAGTAGCCCTGCGATCCCTTTTTTTTTCCGATCTGATATGGTGTCGCAGACGGATGCTGTTTTGCCCATCTAGCATGTTCAGGTCATCTCTTGAGCCCAACAAATCGTCATCATCCGTAGTATTTATTGAAGCATTAAAATTGGAAGATATACAGCTGAGTGTCTCCAAAAATGTCATCCGAGATGATTATACAATTTCAAGCCGCTAGTAATATAATATATTAGGAACACATTCATCAGCAGTCTGTTAAACCAGAATTTGAGCCGAAACCCGAAAAAGCTTCAAAGGAAAAGGAAAACTCACAGCCACGTACAACCATGTACTAACATACACCATGATCAACAAGCACCGATTTTGCTGTGTCTACCCAAAGCCCAGACCCTGATTAAAGCGAAGATGCTCTTTAAGCTTTTCCAACTTCGAGCTTCAATCTAAAGATTGCATTAAGATTATAAAGTTCTTCACCCACTCAAATTTTCATACATCACATTCTAAAGCTGGGATTTGGTCCCAATGTGTTATCGCTTCGTGCATGACTAGCAGAACACAGAGAGTCATTGTAATTGGAATGAAGATTCTGTTCGCTTAAACCTCCCTAAACATCATCATAACTGTCATCCTTGGGAGGATAGGCAGGGCAAGAGTTCTTGAAGTCTACCTGGGCGTGCTACTATATCCATCCATTTAGGCTCGACCGGCAACACGTGGATCCAGGGAAGCTGGCTCTAATGCAAACCTGAAGTCTAAACCAAAGCTCTTTAAAATATGGAACTCTGGAAGAATGTTCCCATGGATAGACATACAATATCCCCCAAGGTAACTGACGCTTTAAGTGAATGGATCACTTATTCTATAGCTATGTCTGAAAACATAGTGGTCTCTCTCTCTCTTTATAAAATCTTTGTTGTCGAGATTTTACTACTATTATTGTTATTACCATCATCATGATGGTTATCATTGTTATTATCGTTGTTGCTGTTTTCTTCCTTTCCCCACAAGATACCAGTATCATTTTCCCCACAAGACACCAGAATTTGTTAAGCGATCCATAGAAATGTTTTCAATTTTCCATTTTTAGTTATGGATAATCCGTGACTTAAAAATTGGATTACTCCATGTTAAGTATGTTTTAACACTGCTCATATGACATCCGTTGGCAACAAATTTGAGAAAAGTCTCGATTCCTTTTTTTTCAATCTGTTTACTGGTTTATGGACGGATTCCGAAACTTGTGTCGTGTGGATATGCATGTTTTCAATTATAAAATTTGTTAGCATAGTTTTTACTGTTTAGGTATCAATAATCGACTGAATTGAACAACGACATTTTGGAGACTTGGCTCATAACTTAAAATCGGATTATAGTGCTTATTTGCACTTTTGAATGATTCGTGGTTGCCCGAAAAAAAGAAAAACAGAAGAAGACACGAAGTGAACTAAGTCTACTCGTCTATTTGGATGATCGTGCAGAAACCAAACCCTCCTGTGTTGTCCCCCTGTTCCTAGCAAAAGCGAGACGGAAAACTTTACACTTTGCTCCTCTCTCTTGTAATTTTGGTGCAGTGGCTATATTGTGCTATGATGATGGGCATGTTTGATGGTACAAATATGGTATGAGACATGTGACACTCCAAATCTCCTATAAGATCGGAGAGGCTATGAGAAATGACTAGTACAAAAGACCCACCCCAAAACGGTAACCATATATAGCACCCCAAAACCTTGCTTTCCATTAGACAAATACCATTAAGGAGCTCAATCTGTGCTTCATATCTTTCGTTTTGTACTTGTGAGATGAATTTGAATAAAGAGTCCATCTGTCCAAATCAAAACCATTGTCGATTGCATGAAGAAGTATGCCATGTTATTTGCGCAGCACTCAACAACATGTGGCTCTCACGGCCAAACTGATTCGTTAGACAAAACTTCATAGATTCAAATTCATCTAGATATTCCAATTATACAACACCATTTCGTGAGATGAACTACTAGCCTGCACCAAGAAACAAAGAAAAACAGTGGATGACTGGAGAGATCCTTCCACCAACTATTCATTTACATATAGTACAGAAAGGAAAACCATCATGAGCAGCCATGATAAAGCTTTACTCAATTCTGTCGGAACTTCAGCCGTACAGTTATTACCCCTGGCCTTATATCATCAAAGCGGTACCTGCACAAGTCAAGCCAGTCATAAACAAAATGACATTCTGTAAACTACACTGAATGAAAAAATCGAGAGAAGATGTTTATGTTTATGCATATCATGGGTAGTATGCAGAGGTGAAGGTGAAGTGAGTTACCCGTCTTCATTAAGGAAACTTCTCACTGCTATTGGTAGTGAAGCCTGCATTCGGCTATGGCTGCCTACACCTGCAGCAGCTGTCAAATTAGACCTGTCTCATTGCAATAAAATACCTACAGAGTAGTAGTCACAAAACTTGAGTTCCAAATTCTAAGAGCGAAGAAATATTAGTTCTGAGCCACAGTCATAAGGTTTTTACCTTTTTGGTTAATTTGTGGGGGGGAGGGGGGTGGGCAGGGGATGCACAGCCGGAATGTTATTGATGAAGAAGGGTTACATTATTGACTCTCAACCAGATCTCTAGGTCTTCTCTATGAAATTGCCAGGATGATCCTTTTTCAGCCAACTTAGGGGGTAAAAAGGGTAAAACAAACTAAAAAGGGTTGATATCACACACATTTATGACACTCAACAACATATTCATCTCAATGGAGACTAAGCTTTTATCACCATTATGTCCATGGTATGAATTCCTTAAATTCAATTCTTGTCCTTGCAACATCACAATTGCAGACAAAACAAGTTTACTACAGATTCTATAAGAGAAACTTTTGAGTGACAAGCAGGAACAAATTACACAAGTTAGTAAAAGTATCAGAATTTATACAGAAACAGTCCTGTGTATTTCAAGTTTACATTCGTGACATCTACATCCTAATAACTAGCACCTGATAAATTCATAAATCTGCTAGGGCACACCCAATGACTGCAACTTTATCTTTCATCGACAATTGTATGCAAAATTCATCCATTTCATTGTACATCTTATAGTACAATCTCTGACAAAGTTTCTCTCGCGCAACTGCGCAGAAAGAAGGAAAAAACTTTCCTCGCAAATCATAAATACAGCTAGAAAGGTACATGAGGATGGATTTCTTATTAGAGGGCAATGTACATGAGGAGAGGTTACTTATAAATCATATATAAGGAGTGTTCTACCAGACATAGGAGAAAAAAGGGCAAAGTACCTGTTATGACTTGCAATGATAAAGGTCTTTGTCCTGATTGTGGATTATCCAGCTTCTCCTTGTCAATAGAAGTTAAACACTCAACTGATGAAGATCCGGCAACTCCATTCTTCTGATGAAGTCTCTTTGTAGAAACTGATCGATTTGATGACACCTGCAATTCGAGTTTTCGCAGACGTTCTTTCAAGGCTTGAACAGCTTCGGTTTTATGAAGACCATGCAAGTCCAATGTCCATATATCGTTGTTTCTATTCCTGATACTTAAGATGTCCTTGGCTGCACCGTCATTGAGTCTTTCAGCAACCAACCATTCCTTCCGAGCCTTTAGAGAGTGATGCTGTGCAGAAGAATGATCACCTCTTAAAAAGGCATTTTGTGCAGCCCTTGAATGCTGAGATGCTGATCTACATAAAGTAAAGATTTCACCAAATCAGGATTACTCCAGCAAACAATACAGGACTCCACAACATTCTGTTAGAGAGGCAACACCATGACTTTTCTGAATACTTGCATTCTTGAGGTTTTAAAGCAGAAGGATTATAGAACTGTCAGATAGGTCAATTGTTGCAACAGTTCAGTAGTTTGTCACAGTTCGGTACCCAATATAGCTCAGTGAACACCTTGCGCAGGACTACCGATGCACAGAATCTATTTCCATAAACAATTAATGCAAAATGACATAAAAGCTGTACATGCCACTAAAATCATCACAAGAAAATGAACTACAACAAGATTACATGTACAAAGTTTTGCAACAGAACCTTCTCTTTAGGAGAGATCACGGAAGTCCTCCTAAATTAGGCATTCCATGGCAGGCAAGACAAAGAGATCTGTACAAGTCAGATCCCCATTTTGCCTTCAGTAACTGCTATTGTGATGGAACATGCTTTTCAGAATGGATGATTGAACTATATTTCCTGGAGTCCAAACTACACAAGCAGATATATGATGTGAAAATATGTTAACTACCAATAGAGTTCCATGCCAATTTGTGTGACAAATGTTGGATGCCAAGATACCAAGTTTAAGTCTGACAAAATACTTGTGAGTTCAAGACAACGATTAATTGATTGAGTATAAGAGTGGATGCACAAATTAAAGAAAGTAAAGTGAAGTTTACAAAGAATGAGGATTCAAGTAGGGTGGTACTGGTACCTCAAAACTCGTATTGCATCCTTCCTGAATCTCAAGTAAACATCATCCTCCTCCTCCTCCCACTCCGGCTCAAGAGGCAAAGACTTCAAATGGGCCATAACAGACCTTGTTCTGGTGGTATCATCACAAATTTTTTCCCTTAAAGATTTTTCATCAATCATGTATTTGTTGACACTGTTAAAGTCATTGTTGAGAGTGTCAGTGCCATCAGAAAAGTCCACATTCTTCCCAGAAGAAAAATCACTGTTCCTCATTAACTCATCATGGGAAGAATCCCAAGAAGATGTAGTTTGTTTTGCCCTTTTGTGTTCTTTATCTCCTTCAAAGAGCCCAGCAGATAGCATACCTTCCAGCAAAGTCGAGGCCTTTACAAAATCACTGTCAAGAGCTTCAACAATATCCACAATCAACTCATTCCCAGCCCAAGAATGAAGATCCTTCAGCTTCTTAAGTTCCGCCGTGCGGCTCTCTTGTACCAACTCCTTACTGGTACCTTGTACATTACTGGAATCATCAGAAGGCAATTGTTTCTCTTCATTTCCATTGTGTTCCAAACCTGGAAAATCTACGGAAGACTGGAGAACTGCGGAGAAAGGCTTCTTAAAAGAGTTATTGTTCCCGGCAAGATTTTGACAGGGGTTCGGCGAGACAATTGCTCTTGCTATTGGTGGGAAAGGATCATGTTCAATTTCAGATTCAAGAGCATGTCCTTGTCGATGCTTTAGATCAAAGGCAGCCCAACCAGTAGATTTGCCCCTGCTATGGGAAGTCTTCTTCTGCTGAGAGCTGTTAGAAAAATTCATCCTGAGTAGCGCACTACCATATAGAGCATTCTATAAGTATGAGGCGGGCAGCTGGATACTGTATGCTTCTACTTCAATATGCCTTTATGCTGTTGACCCACAAGATCGCATCACAAGTGTCCTAAAACTAATGAAGAAAACAAAGTGGCACAGAGACATACTTATAAGTCGAGATGAACCAGATATCACCAGTTAAGGAACACCGAAACAACAAAACAGTGCAAATATAAAGTTTGTAAAATCAGCAAAAAGCAGCAAGGCATTCAGTTTCTATATCTGTGAAAACTAATGTTCTCAATAGCTACCAACTGCATATGAAAGAAACTGCTCAACACTACCTAATGACGATCGCCATAATCCTCTCTTAATTGACCAATTCCCTTAACCATGCTAATACTTTTCCAAAAAAAGAGTTCCCATATCCTCTCATAAGTTAAGAGGAAGTCCATTTGCAGCATAGTTAAGTCATAAGTAGTTTTCTCTCTCTTTGGGAGAAAGAAAGAACGGAAGAATCTCACCATAAAACAAAAAACTGTAAAACAAGTATGCAGTAAACAACAACGAGATATCATCGAAAGATCGAACTAAAAAAGCAATCATAGCAGATTAACACTAATCAGTATGTGCTATCAGTCTTCTGGCTTTTCCACCGTGACAAAAGGTGCCCAACAATTCCTTACGCATACCCTTTTTCCTCACAACACCGACGCACTTACTACTCCCGGACTTGAAGGTCCTCCATTTCCGTAAGAGCAACCAGCTCGTCACGAACAGAGGCGTCATGGAGCAACAGAACACAATAATTTTAGGTACCCAAAGCATCGATGAACACTGACCCAGAAAAGCAAATGAAGAGCCAGAGATTCAGAGGAAAGAAACAGGAGCAAAGAACAGTTCTTGCCTATTCAAATTGAGGGGGTGGAGAGGCGAACCGCAAGAGGAGTAACCAAGGTATGAACATATGGAGAACAGTAAGCGACGGCTGAAGCTTCTTAGATCCAATCACGGGAACATGGGATTCGAACACAGACGACGCGCGGATTGTCATAATCAGGAAACCGAGAAAATCCGGTGCTTCTGTGATCTGCACGCGAGAGAGATGAAGAAGAAGACAGGATTCGGGTAGGACTTAACCTTGTCGGCGGTTTTTGCCGTTGACGGCTCAAACTTTTGCAGAGTGTTTTGCAGAGGAAAACGAAATAAACGACAACCGAGATGCAATCCCACCGCAAATGTAAGAAAATCGAATTTCGAAAAAAGCAATTATGTATTAAAATTCATGAAATTGCAATATTGATTCATACAACTTAGATAATTCCATATATTTCATTGTGTCGATGGTTTTGGTTTTTAAAATAAATGCATACATCTTTTGTCGTTAATTCTTTCTTTTAACATTCACCAGATATCTCAATCAACATTATTCAAGCCAGTTTTGTATTTGTGTTGATATTAGTATATCACAATCATAAACAAATCGTACCAAGATATCATATATTGCAAAATGTAATGAGTTGCAAATGTCAAAATTTAATTCTTGTGTTACTATTTGCATCTAGTACATAATAGATTAAAATTTCACGTATGCCATGAAAAGGTGAGAACATGGGTCAAAGGACAATAGTAATAACCTATTCAATAATTTGCATAAGGGAAAATTATTGTCCCTAGACACCATTCCTTTTATCTTAATTTAACATCCTTATTGCTTAATATTGAATTCACAAAATGATAAGATGCGCAGAAGTATTTATTTTTGTTGCAAACTTAAATGCAAGTTACAGTATTTTCTACCATTATTTTGTCAAGAGATTTGTGCTCTATTAGGAATTATGTGATTTCACGATAGCATGCCAACGTTTTTTTAACATGTAATCCACATTAAATTTACTTGCATACCCTGTTATTCCTAAGGCAAAATTGGCAAATGTCACAATCAAATTATAATGCACGTCGACATCTGTGATACTATGACTAAAAAAACTTTTAAAATAGAGAAAAAGGTAAGAGATATATTTATTACGGGCTTTGGATTTTTTTCAGGAACAAAATATTCTGACAAAATAAAAAAAAAAGGAACAGAACAAAAGGTAGAAGGAATAAAAACTAACAAATTTTTATCACAGACAAGGAAAACCAGAACAACTCTCTATTTTCACCGCCTGCTCTCCTGAAAATGTAGTTTTATAAGTGAAAATGAGATTTCTCTTTCAAAACAAACATCATAGGAACAAGCTAGTTCATCAAAATTTCTTTAGTCTCAATTTTCCCTCAATGCAAAAATTGCCACCGGGATACCATAGAATAAATTTCTGTTAATTAAAACATTAGAGAAACACATCATGGAATGCGGGACTCCGAAAAATTCTCAGGCAGAATTTACAAGCTTTGGTCTTCCAGTCTTCTGATCCAACTCCACTCGAAGACCAAGTTCTGCAATCTCCGGTGTATTAACAGTTCCCCGGAGCTCCAATTCAGCAACTGCTTGTTGGCTTTCGGCATTTCCCTCGAACAAGTTTCTGACTGTCCAAATACCCCATTCTCTCAAGTACGGGTTATCTTCATCCGTGACGCACTGCTGCATAAGCAGAGTAACCCCACCCTTGCATCTGACCTCATCTTGCACGCTCCTCCTCCGGTACAAACAGTTGCCTATGACGGCAACGATGTCTCTCCGAAACCCTTTGTAAGGGCATTGTTTTAGTTGTTTAGAATCTGCATTCCCTTGGTGCTGACCCTGATTAATGGCTTTTCTGATCATCATGGGAGGCTCAAGTTCACGGAGCAAATTCAGAAGCAAATCCAAAAGACCCAAGGAGAGAAGTTTGCCAGTTGTGTCTTGTGCATTTTCCGTGGATCCTCGCGCACCATCCTGTGCGCAAATATCTCTCAGCATGGTGAGTGTGTAACCAAGGACATCAAGTGGAGAGGACCCCGTAGGAAGACCTAACTTGCCCCTTTTGGAAAAATCAACAAGCCCGCTAGCTTTTCTGAACAATCCAAGAATGTATAATGCAAACTCGTTAGAGACAGTGACATCGTTTAATCTCTCATTTAGGATCTCCGACACGATGCTAACGAGAAACGCCTGTTCTGATGAAAACTCATCACAGCCCATTTGGACGTCTTTGCTGTCATCAGCAGGAGCAACAGCTACTTTGGCAAATAAAGAAGGTAGATGTGCTTTATCTATGCAGATAACTGAGAGAAGCAACTTAAACCATTCTTCTCGAAATCCAACTGTCAAACGATAGAAAATGACATCATGCGAGGAAAACAAGAACGACATTAGGTTTAATCAAAGTGGGAGGAAAAGAACTTGAGAAAATGGCCTAAAGAGGAGCAAAACCGAAAAATGGAACTTACCGATTGAAGCAGTCCGAGCAATTTCTGACACCACAGACAAACCATGATCTCCACACAGCTCTGCCAGGCGCACAGGGTTCCCATCTTGACAAGTAAACAGTATCATACACAAAGGATCAACTGTGTCTTGACTTCGAATTCTTGCAAGCGTGAGAAATTCATTTGGAAAGAATTGAACCCAAATAGTTTGCTGGTGTCTCTCTCCAGCCAACGAGACATTTGCTAGAGCCTGCAGGGCTATCCTAACGGCTCCACAATCTAAGGCAGGAGTATGCATCAGAGCCCTCAAGACAGTCAAAGTGATCCCGACTCCATTCTTCTCAATGAAGGTATCCTGATTGACAACCTCTCCAGCACATAGGTTCCTCAGAAGCTTCAGTGATGATACCAGAAGTTCAGAAGTCAAATATCCCAAGTGTCCTTGAATTAGATCAAGTATCAAAGCAAGGACACTCTTCGAAGCAAGATCAGCACGCCCATCAGCAGTTCTCGATATTTTCGCAAAAACTTCAAAGGCTTCCACCAGGCTCGTGGATTTAGAATAAGCAAACAACCGGTCTAGGATGTCTTTCGGAAAAGACGATCCCGCATTCTCGTCCATCGAAGATTAATTATGATTTCGACTGCACATGCAGAAAGCAGCTAATCAACTACGCAACATTTTTTAATTGTACAAGGAATATCGAAGAGATCGGGAGTCAAGGTCCTCAAGCTGAAAACTTGTTCATTAAGCATGCCCCCAATAAGAAAACCCAACCTAGCAATCCATCAAATTAGTCAGCGGATAAGAAAGTTCCACGCAATGAGCGCAAACCACACCCGAACTTGACATTAGCAATCTTTCAAACACTTGGTGGGCACGAACTAAAAAGTGCATGAGACCAAGCGTAGTACCTGTTTGATGCTCAACTCTGCCACGGAGCTACCGGCGATGTGCTTGCGATCCTGGCCTTTCCCCTTTTTGATTCGAACTTGCCTTCGCTTCTCGGATTTTAGGAGAAAGAGAGAGAACTTCAAGAGGTTTCTGTGAGCTTTCCTCAAACGATGAAGCCCGCCGCCCTTCTCACGCAAGTTCACATTTTTTAAGAAGACGGTTTTTTTAAGGTTGTTACTTTCTCAATCTGGTAACATATATTTTTCCGACTTTTAAGGAAAAAAAATTAATACGCCAATATAATTTTTGCAATTTGTATTCCTATGGAAAAATTGAGAGCAAGGATGTTTTTTTTTTTCTGAAATCATTATTGATGAACGTGAAAATTAAAAATGTTTTCTCATGCGAAAGTTCATATTTATTTAGACTTATTTTCCACGAACTTTACATTTTTTTAGGTGCAGATCAATATTTGGAAATCCCCATCATGGCTGTTTAAGGAGGAGCGACACAGATTGGTGTAAAACAATTTTCTTGGAGTGATTATGCAACACACACTTCAAATTATCCTTATACATGCTACAAGATATTGATAGTTAAATATTCTTCTTAGTTCGATGCAATTACAAAAATGCACGGAACACAGTAACACAAACTTTCGACGACAGGATGATATAGAAGACAAGCATGGGAAACAAATGCGCGTAATCTTTCGACGTAAAATGGAGTTTGAGCTCATTACGCTAAAGGGAGGTTACCCGAATGAAAAATACCAATTATGCTCAATCTTTTCTACTTAGTCTGCTCTTATCTAAACTGTATTTGTTTCTTAAAATAATACACTTTGTTTCCCTTTTGCTGCGGACTGGTGATTAGTCATGGTCACGGTTTAAAACCGACCGGTTCCGGTTCGGAACCGGCGGTTCTAGTTCATGGCTACATGTAAATCGGCCGGTTCCTGTTCGGTTCCGAACCAGCTGGTTCCGATTCGTAATTTAAAAAGTTTTAAAAATAAATTATGAAATAAAAAAATAAATAATTATAAAAATATGAAATAATGAATTATTCAATATAAATTATAATCAAAATGAAAATTGTAGGGGTGATCGGTTCCCGGTCGGAGTCGGGAACTGAACCGGTAAGACCAGTCTTTTAATTTTAGAACTAGAAACCGGACCGGCAAACCATAGAACCGGGAACCGGACCATTGGTCTGGTCCCATTCTAGGCGGTCTAATGGAACCCTTTGCTCTTAACTAGCAAAGGATCGTAGCCACAAAAGATATACAACTTCACATGACTTGGATTTTATAAATAACCATTTGATGGTCTCTTCATTCCCATTCGATGTGGGATTCTTGGCATTTGAATGAAGACAAGCCAAAAGTCTCATATTAAAAGTTTTCAAGGCAAACTGAGAGTCCCACATCGAATGTGAATGAAGAGACCATCAAAGGAGTTGTTTATAAAACCCAAGCCAAGCCTTGTAATTAAAGTTCAATACACCCAAGCCAAGCATTGCAATTGGAGATCAATGCACTTACAATGCATGACAATTAGAGTTCAATTTGTTTTTTTAAAAAAATTTCATTATTATTATTTTTTAAAATAATTTGGAATCGGAACCGGGCCCGTAGGCCACGGGGCCGGTTTCTGTTCCAAACCGCGGGCCCGATCAACGGGCCGGACCCGGATTTGATCGGGCCTGTTCTGGGCCGGTTCCGGGCCAAAATCGGCCCGTGGCCATGACTACGGTGATGATCAAGCCTTTACTTTTCCCCCTTTGACAAGGAATATAATGCGACATTACATACATATATATATATATACATAAAAACAATTATATATAATATATATTATATTAGATTTACAATGTCTTGGAAATGAAAAGGAGAAAAAGGAAAATGAATATCTTACTAAGAGCTTTGCTGCAAACTGCCCTTTTTCCCCCCGCAGCAGAAATTGAGAAAGGCGCGAGCTTTGCAATTTATGCGGAACAAAGACACCGATTTCATCGACATGTTTGATTGCCCAGTTCATGAATCGACGAAGAAAGCCAAGGATCACCACCACCTTTAGATGCAGAAGGGTTGAGGTGAATTCCTTTGCTCGCCCCCTGTGCACCCTGAAAAACGATGGAGTTTCTCGTATTTCTTCTTCTTCTTCTTCTTCGTCTTCTTCTTTCCAGTTGTTTCTATTCGGCAGTGTATATTCACGCATTCGAAAGCTCGGAACTTGGTTGCGTGCGTTGCTGCGCTTTTGCTTAGAGGGAAAAGGGTTGTTCGTGCGATCGTGAATCATCAAAGAATATTTTCCCTGTTCCTTACCAAAAAAAAAAGAATATTTTCCCTGTTACTGCTACTCGTCAGAGTTTCGTTACACGTTAGTCTTGAAATTGAGGAAAGAATCTTAAATGCTTGGTTGCTTGTTGCTACAAGTTTTGTATGTCGTCCCGAGTCGTATACATACTTTAGCAGTGAAGATTTTGGCATACCCGCATAATTTGGTGTTTTGTCTCTTGGCTGATGTTTTATGCTGGAAAATAAGACTGTTCATGCTTTTGATCCAGAGAGAACAAGTTGCTTACTTTTGCAGTTGGGAGGGGGAGGGGGGTTCGGATTAATGTGAAATGCGGGGATCAGTTGAAGCATTTCTGCGAAGAAAAACTGCGCATTGTTATTCTCTTCAAAGGAAAGCCTTGAATAAGCTGTCACTGTCCCTTCTGGTCGCCTTTTGGTGGCTGATTTTCGCTTCAGGCACTTACATCAATCTTGGCAATGCTCTTGGAGGTAAGCCTATTTTCACCTTGTTAGTGGTGATGCTTATGGGGGGACAAGTTTCTTCTGTTAGTTGGGATCATCTAACTTTATATGGCTAACGATGGCTTTACGTCAAATATTTGATGCTTTAAGATTGGCATTTGGTTAAAAATTTAATTGCTTGATGCAGAATTAGACACATCGGAGATTCCGAACGGTAAAGTTTGCTTGCCCGAATTTGAGCCAGGATTGCTAACGACATTTTCTTTGGTACCTGAAAGTCATTGTGCTGTTATTTGTCATGATTTCTGTGGTAACAGTGCTCATTATGAAGGTGTTGGGTCAAATGTACCTGGCAGTCAAATAGAGTCTAAACAAGAACATAGAAATTTTGCTGCAAGTTCTGAAGAGCAGATTGAAATAAAGAATTTGGGTGTCCAAGATGGTTTGGGCAAAGATGCACGAAAGGGTGATAGGGTGGCACGTGATGAACCACCAAAATTCGATGAATTTAAACATAAGGCTATTAGTCCCAGAGAAAAGACTATGGGTGGCCAAACTGGAAGCATTATGCATAGGGTTGAGCCGGGTGGGGCTGAGTATGATTATGCATCTGCCTATAAGGGAGCTAAGGTCTTGGCCTTTAACAAGGAGGCAAAGGGTGCATCTAACATTTTGGGCAAGGATATGGACAAGTATCTGCTCAATCCATGTTCAGCTGAAGAGAAATTTGTGATAATAGAACTTTCTGAAGAGACTTTAGTTTATACTGTTGAAATAGCCAACTTCGAGCACCATTCATCCAATTTGAAGGACTTCCAGGTACTGGGTAGTCTGGTTTATCCGACAAAGACATGGGTCAATCTTGGCCAGTTCACTGCTAAAAATGTTAAACAATCTCAGAGATTCAGATTATCGGAGCCAAAGTGGGTGCGATATCTCAAATTAGATTTACTTAGCCACTATGGTTCAGAGTTTTACTGTACTCTAAGCACTGTGAGAGTTTATGGTGTTGATGCTGTTGAGCGCATGCTAGAGGATTTGATCTCTGTCCAAGATGATCTGTTTACTTCAGATGAGTCAGGAGATGAGAAGTCGATCTTTTCCCAAACAGTGCCCTCTCAAATCGATGGGCTTCATCAGAATCAATTTACAGAATCTGCCTCGGGAGCTGCACACGAAGATTCTAAGCAGAAGCTTGATGTTTCAAAGAGTAAGTCAGACAATCAAATTAGTGATATACAACCACAGCCAGTAGGAAGATTGCCTGGGGACAGTGTTCTTAAGATATTGATGCAAAAGGTGCGGTCACTGGACATAAACTTATCCATTCTGGAGCGGTACTTGGAAGAGTTAAATTTTAAGTATGGGGATCTATTCAAGGAAGTGGATGAAGAAATTGCTGAGAACACCAAGCTGTTGGAGAAGATAAGATTGGACATAACGGATCTTCTTGACAACAAGGGTGCTATTGTACGTACAGTATCTGTTAGTGCTCTCTTGGAGTCTTATATGAGGTGTGTGATTTTTGACATTGTTTCTTGGGTTTTTTCAGGTTAAAGACTTATCTGATCTGGTTCTTTGGAAGTCACTTGTTTCCACACAAATTGATATTCTGAGCAGCGAAAATGCAATTCTCAGGTAGTCCTCAGTCTGAGACTAGCTCAAGGATAATAGTTGTGTTCTGCTGCATGTTTCAAGCTTCTGTTTTGACATTGGGGCATGGATTGGCATCAGTTCACATGCATGTACGTGCTGCTTAAACACGTGTCCTTTCCTCCAATTGTCCATCTGCTATTGTTTCTACATGGGGCTCTGTATACATCTTTTACTTGTTGTCAGTGCCTGCCTTTTTTAGCTGATTTAGGACTTCTGATTATCCTGGAATTTTATTGTTCAATCATTGTGCTTAAATGTGATTCTTTATCATTTTTGTTCGGTCTAAAGTTACATTTTGTGCAATATATATAATGAAAGTTTGTAATGATTTAACTAGGATTGTAATTTCACTAGCCATACTGGTTAAGATGAATTGAGAAGATACTGTCTGGGAAAGACAAAGGTGGAAGATTGGTTGGAAGATGGATACTGATGCAAGCTATGGTTGGATGGGCAAGGCAATGTTGGCATTCTCGGTCCATGTGCTGAAAATCCCAACCAACCAAAATTGTTCACTCATCAAAATACCGTGTTCAGTACCGAGCTCTTAGCTTTTACAAAAATAGTACTTTTGTTTTGAATATCAGCATCCTTCACCCTGGATATAGTTTATGAAAGATTCGAGTGCAGTGAGCCAACCATTAAAAAATAGATTCTTTATCTGATATACTTATGGAATTGGCATATAGCAAATACTAGTGTATTGTATACTGCACAACTTGTCAAACAAACATGAAGTTGATGAATATAATGTGGCATATTAAAATTTTTTGGATCATGTGGATGAAATATTGCTGTTTACTGATAATAGGATAAATGCTATTTGCAGATCAGAAATGGAAACGATCCTGGATACTCTGGAACACATGGAAAACAAGGGTATTCTTGTGCTTCTTCTAACCTTGATATGCAGTTTCTTATTAGCTCTTAAGCTTATTGTAGATTTGACTGTAAATATGTTTAGTGGAAAGCAGAAATTTGTGATGTTTCCTCACTCTAGGTCATCTTGGATTTTCTTGCTGTTGTATTGTGTCGTTGTAGGAGTCATTCTTTTGTTGTGATTATGTTGAGATCTGTCTCGCCTGAAGATTGATTCCTAGTAGATTGAAGATAGTGAAAATATTGTAGTTCGTGCGATGATTATTGTATCAATGGTTGATGATTTCCACTTGTAATTATGAATTCATGGGACGTTCGTTCTGATCATGTTCATGGTTCCTTCACATGACCAAACATATCATACCAGTTGTTGATATCATTGGTTAGAGCCATCTCTTCACCTTAAAGTCCTTTCACCTCTACTTTGCATGTCGTAGAAAGAATTTGACTGTCCAATTGATGATCCTGTTCTAGGCTTGGATACGAAAACGAAATCCTCTCCATTTTTCATTATTGATTTGATGTCACTGAAGATGGAAAGCACCTTGTTATTCGGGGTGAGAAGTTGGGTGACGTATAATGTTGAGAATTTGAAGAGACAGTTTCTCAGTTTAAGTTAATCGATTGCTTGTGACGCGGTTCCCCTTGGAGGTGATTTGGCTGTACTGGTTTGAGACGCCATGTGTATATATATAGGTATAGAGAAGTATATTTGATAAGAAAGTTTTCTATTTTGATTAAGAAATTTCATGGAGGATTTTGGACTATCTCCATAGCTCAGATGAGTTATAGTGGCCAGGTGCATGGACAACCTTTGCAGGTCTCCTTTGCTCCTAGTCTTTCGACGAGCCCAGAAAGGCTTAGACTATCTATTCACCGCATCTCCTAGTGGTCTTTAATTGAGCTATGTGAATGGAAATCACCACCTTCATGCCACAGTGGATTGGTAATTAATCCATTTGCATCGAGATTAATTTAGGTTAACAAACATCGGTATGAGTTGGCAATCCAACCAAACAAGCGCGAAAAGTCCCCATGAGATGCTTTTTAGCAAACAACTGAAACAACGAAGTAAATGGTTAAACAGACCGTCTGCGCAGGGAAAGCAGCGATCAGGCTAAATGCAGCAGTTGAGTGCAACGAACACCCTTAAATTTAAAAAATATGCACAAAATTGAAAAGCAGTCTGCAATGCTGGCCGAATGTTGTAGCACAAATATATGCTGGTCACTCACTCAAAACGATATCTTAGAAGATGCGGATCCTTTCATGTATGAAGGAACTTATATCATCTATACAAAAGGAAAGAGAAATTAACTCTCAGAATACCATAGAAGTATAAAGACGAAAACGACCCAAAAAAAAACAGAGAGAAGGCTAAATTGGTTTTTTTCCACTCACTCAAAACGATATCTTCATGCGTGCAATAACAGCCTCGCGGATAAAATTTATCCACACCTGAAAATGTACATAAGACTGGATAAGGTGTCTGAATGGTATTGATCTGTCTTCTAATTCCACTTCTGTTGCTAAGTCACTCTTGTAATCTTGGAAAACGCTCACTCATAGGAAACCGAGGTGCCTTCGACAAAGTTCATTTCATCCTGATCTCAATCAACCACTACCAAAGTGATGTTATTCAAAATCTTTTGTGTGGCTTGATATGAGGATAAAGTCCCAAAATGTGCTCTGGCATGAAGTCATGACGCGTCAAAATTCCAACAATTGGAGGCCTCTGCAAAGATTAGAGAGATTACTGTGAATTTTTGTTCATATAAGCATATCACTAGCTGTTTGATATATTCTTCTTTGCAAAACCAGCGATAGAAAGAGAGCAACAAAAACTGGTGAGACACGGTTTGTAGCAAGAGTGAAGAAAAGATTGTTTCACCATTGAGAAATGACCACCTAGAGATGTCAAGCACCTTGCCTGGTTAAAACTAAACAAAAGCAGTCACTTTCCAATTTCAGTAAGCGAGACTAAGATAATTCACCAACAAGCATAAGAATCCTAAATGTCATTCTATATCAGAAAAAATCACAGCCCAAGCTTCGTGAGTTAAGACCTCTTAAACAGTGAAGTTATTATAAAAGAAAAGGTTGTATGGATCTTACCCCTTGACTCTTCGGTACCACACACATGTGCCTTAGACCAAGTTGACGAAAGAGTATCGCAGCTTTGGCAAGTGACATCGTCTCAACCACCGTGTACGGGGATGCATTTGTAATAGGGTGGAGATCAATGTACATTTCCATCTCTTCATCATCAATATCTAAATCTTCCAACTCGATCCCCTTTCCAGACCCCGGCTTGGCAAAATCAAAAGCAGCAAACTTTTGTAAGATCTCTTCTCCACTAATCACCCTTTCCCTTGAAAAATTCTTCCGCTTGAGCAGCACAAGCAAATGAGACCTCAAAACAATTCCGCAAAGTTCTGCAGATTCTGAGAAAGGCGGTTCGTCTATCACAGGAAACCCATTATGGCCAGTAGTCCTTAAAGCATGCAATATGGTCCCTACCTTCTCAATGCCTGAGAACATAATTAATGGTCCAGTAACCACATCGCGTGCAACCAGTTGCCTCATATAAGGTTCTGCATGCGCCTCCATGTAAGGCAAGCCTTTAAGTTTAACTATTTGATCATAAATACCTTTGTTGAAGCTATCTGCCACTGTTTTGGAGACAAGAAGAACCAGCATAACAAGGGGAAGAAGCAAGAGGTCGTTTGTGAGCTCAAGCAATATAACGCAAAGTGAGACAGTCATTCTCATTGTGCCACCGAGGAATGATGCAGCACCAAGGAGGGCATAGAGACCTGTGTCAAGTTGTGAGACAGATTCGAAAAGTCTCCCAACAAGACGACCGTAACAGGCACCGGCAAGTATAACAGGAATAAAAAGACCAGAAGGAATGGTGATGCCATAAGTTATGATGCCAAGAAAGTAGACAGCACCAAAGAAAATAAACAGACTGGATATATTAAATTCTTTTGTGGTACTAGTGCTGAACAGGTTGCGGATAGCATCGTCATTGGTATTCAAAAAGAGGGAAGCAAGATCATTGTAGTAGCCTGAAGAGCACTGGAAGCTCTCATAATTGCCAGATTCTCCAACAGTTGGACAGCTGACTGACTCGGTAGGGCAGGCTTTGCACTGGGCAAGCCATGGAAGGCCAAAAGAACAGCACGAAGTCAAGAGGGCAATGGTGATAACAACCAAGATCTTCAAAGAAGCACCTCGCCTGCAGTAATTAAAACACCGTATAGGATATTAAACATCACTTTTCTCTGTATTGTAGAACCCTCTAGTCACTGTTGCCGAGAATGCCTTACTGTACAAGAAAAAATTCTTACTGTACGTACCTAGGGAGCTAACACACAAGCAAAGAAAACCAAACAAGTTAAATAAACATGAGCTTTCTCTGTATTATAGAACCCTCTAGTCACTGTTACCGAAAATGCCTTTCTGTAAAGAGAGAGAACTTTTACAGTATGTTCCTAGGGAGCTAATAAATAAGCAAAACAAACCAAACAAGTTTGATAGGACTTACTCATTAATGATGCTGTAAACTCGTAGGACCTTGTCTATAAGAAAATTGTAGAGACTCCCCAAGAGGCCTCCAATAACTCCTAAGATTATAACTCCTATTATATCTGCACCAGAATATGATGCCCGGGCTGAACTGACATCGTACATTATAAGACCACCTTGGCCAAATAGCCCGCATTTTCCTGTAGAACAGTACTCTATGAAAGCTCTTAACACTATAGCAACCACCGCTGTTGTGAAAAAGGTTCTCCAAAGAAGAGCACTTCGCCACCTGAACAAAGAACAAGAATGATGCACATCAGAAACTTCTAGTAGTCACAGCTTTGACCATTTGATGAAAGAATCTGCTCGTTCTATCCAAAGATAAAAAGTAATTCATGCAACAATAGGTTTTCTAGCAAACAGGTGAGGGCAAGCCCCTACATTCCATGTTATCCATTCATCCAATTAGCAACCTAATTGAGTATATAATAGTCAAACCACAATTTTTTTGTTTTCTTTGTGGGGGGGGGGAAGGGGGGTGGAAAGAGGGTTGTGGGATGTCAAGCCAAGATTCAAAGAGCACATTAAAATATCCGATCATGTATATTGAGCATCATGAATTCAACCAAATACTGAGATATGGTAAGGCAGTATAATTCGCTCGGTGTTAGCCAAAATGAGATGCTAAAATCTATATAAGAAGAAAATAGGGAAGTGGAAAGATTGAGTAGACTTCAAATGTATATAGCAAGAAAATATGGGTTGAATCATTTGAATGCCATCACATGAGGTTCTCCACACACTTCCCCATAGAAGTATATTTAGAATAAGCGCCGAAAGAAAATGACAGGTGAAAATTCAACTATGATCTTTAACGCAAAGTATTTATCATCAAGTTCTTGTACTAAACATCAAAGATATTGTTGACTGATAAGAAAAATAACTTTACTTAAGTTCCTGCAGGATAAAAAAAGTATAATGATATAATTGAAGAGTTCTCCTATGCACGAATTTTTAAGTTCAATGTAAAAATGCAATGTAAATCTCGCTAAAGCCTAGCCAAAAGAAAATCTTGCTATCGTGTACTTTTAGGGTTCCCAACAATAACTCATCTGATCATTAGCAAGAAGCTGGTGAGAGAGAGAGAGAGAGAGAGAGAGAGAGAGAGAGAGAGACCATGAAGCTGCCTCTTCAAGGGCAAAGAGGACACCGCCAACTGGAGCACGAAACGCAGCTGCCACACCAGCAGCAGCTCCACAAGTAATCAGATCTCGCCTATCTCGGTCATTTTTGAAATATCTCAACCATTTCCAAGTCAAATGATATCTGCGAGAGCCACCTTGTCCAAGTAAAGAGGCTATACAAGCACCTGTATGCACCATAGGCCCTTCTTTGCCCACGACAAACCCAGCAGAGACACCGAGGACGGAGCCAAATATCTGACAAATTGTTCATAGGTGTCAAACTGGAGGATAGATTACCATAAAAAACAACATGATGACAGAAAATTCAGTGCAGTGCTTGTCGCTAAACCATAATAGGGTGCATACTTTCCTGGCTATTCAAGATCACACAATAAGCTTGTGTTTGCTCTCCAATATGTCCAATGAACAGGGTCAAACTGATATCATAGTGAGGAAGGACATGCAGAAAGTTGTGGACAGACTACTACACATATTTTCCTTCAAGAGAGTAAGTGACCAAGTGAAAAAGAATATGACATGTTCCGAATAATCAGTATTCGTTCTATAGCTTATTTTGGATATCAGCTGTCAGAGTCTGTTTCCACTCCTATCGCTCTAATTGATGCCGTGAAACCAGTGCATGATATTGTCTTCATTCTGATGCCAGACAAAAACATACCAGTAAAGACACTGAACAGCCACCAAAGAAAGACGGAAAAAGTATCATAAATAACAATCATATTCTGCATGTATCCATCTCGTTGCATTCACCTATTTGAAAAAGTCCAGTTTGGAATAAGCAGATGAAGACTTCCATTATGCGAGACAAGTATTACTTCTTAGTTCTTACCTTTACGAAAAGGGTACTAGGAGCTAAGATGGAATATGCATCGATGCCATTGAGGTAGGCTTTAACCTCAGGAATACCAGAACCTGCAGCAGCTGGAGCGATGAAAGCACAAAGGGCACCGGCAGCTGTTGCCAACACCACATTACAACCGGCATATGCTGCAAAAGCTGCAAAATATCTGCACTGAAACCAGTATCGCATCACACTTGGTAAAGGAGGGAGCAAATACACATACTAAGGCACCAACACCTGCGCACACCATAGAAATGCGCATCCGCACAGAAGCATATGCACACACACAAAAAGAATTAGTCGGTCAGAGTAAAGAGATCCAAGCAAATCAATGCTACAAAAAATCTTGCAACATATAAAAGCAGGCAGACCCAAGGTACCATGGTTAACACTACATGTTTAGATAAATGCTCAGAGAGATGATAAAGATGCAACCCCCACCCCAAGAAGAAAGAAAGAAAGAAAAACAAGAATAGAGATGCACAATTCCCTACCCAAAAAAAAAAAAAAGAGCGCAAGAAAAAACATGCTAACCTCTTCTTAGACATGAGATCAGTAATTAGTAGCAGCTTGTACCCAGCTATATTCTCGACTGCAATATTGTTGAAGAAGCCAACTAATCCAGTACCTAGACCTATGATAAGTGCAAAGGCCCATTTGAGCAGAATGTACTGAAATATTTGAATTTTCTTCCTTGACCTCCAGTCCTGGTTAAATAACTCGTTTTCAACAATCCTGTCATTAGGAAAAAAGAGAAGCAATATAGCTGAGGAGTGGATTTCAGTATTTTGGAATTTTTGCCAACCACATTTTAAAAAAGATCATTGCAGAGAAATCAAACCTAAACTTTCGCCATTTAAAGTTTCACATCCTAATTTCCAACATTCATCGTGGGAACCACAACATAAATGCAGCTTCTATTATCTCCCTCATACAAGAATGGAGTTTTGCATGCAGTTATAATCAATAATTGCAATCATGGTAAGTAGAGAAACAACATGGTGACCTCAAAAGTTCTCGGAACACAAGAATACTTGCGCACGCACATGCAAGGACACAAGAATAAGTAGCGTCACCATTCTCTCACTTGACTTTTACTGTTTCTCGACCTCCTGTCTTTCTCGCATTCAATATTTTGTCTGTGCATATATTATGTGCAAGGTAAGAGATGCAAGTCAATTTCTTTGAGGCTTGAGTCCTGAATTAATTTATTATTTTCATTAAAGCCTTCTACAATTGGACACTGCTCGAATGCAATGCGATAGATTTTGAATTCCTTTTGAAAATTTGATTGCTCGCAAGTTCATAACAGAGATTTAGTAATGTGCTTCTAATGAAGATTTCTCTAGATCCAAGTTTGCACAGAGTCTGAGCCTCGTTTTCTAAATCTTACTATACCACCGTTACAATTTAATTGAGCCGATTTGGTCCGGCGTATATTGAGTATTTCAGTGTCAAGCTTGAGCACAAAATACAAGGTTCAATGAAGCTTGAGTCAAATCTCGCGCATCGAACTCCAGAGTTGACTCAAGTTCAAGTAGCGAGCTTTGTCAAATCGAGTCATCTTGTTTACATCCTTAGAGGCAAGCCACCTTTCATAATCCGGACCGAGCGTTCGGGTAATACGAATGACCCGAAAAAGGGCACGAATGAACATAACGGACACGCGAGTGCGACGAGTAACGTATAAAGGAGAAACGGCATACTCGTAGTCAAGGCTCTCGATGGTGCAAACATTGGAGCCGACGATGGCAATCTGGGAGGTGGTATTGACCCTTTTGACGAGAAGAGGCTCCCTGAAGGTCATGTTCTTCTCCGATATCCCGGACCAGTACCTCTCGATCTCCTTCCCATCCAGCAGCCCCTCATTCTCAACATCGCGCTCATCTTCGCCATCGTTCGCGCGGTTCTCCCGGTCCATAGTCCCCTCAAACCAATGTCCGGATTCTTTCTCTGGCAAAGCGTGCGTGCAGTGACAACGACCTGCATGACCAAACGATTCAGCCCACGAATGAAATTCGCCGATTCCCACGAGCTATGATCCCGGCTTTTTCCAAATAAAGAAGACGTATCAAGAAGGGTCCACTGCCATGTCGAGAAGGCAAGACGGGAACTTTCCAAGCGAGAGGCGATCACGATCGGCAAATCTGCTCAACCCACGCTCTATCCGGACATGGGTCGAGAAGACCCAGATGCATAAGCCAAGCAGGGAGTTGGGGGGAGGGAGGGAGGGAGCATGACCCCCAAAAAAAAAAAAAAAAAAACCGGGAACAAGAAAAACGAACAGGAAGGAGGGAGGTACCCGGCCTGGAGCACCTGATCAGCAGACCCAGCAGAGGAGGAGACAGAGCAGAGAGTTAAGGAGCAGGACCCCACCACCGTATCAGCACACGCAGCGGAACGCCCAGGCTGAGCCGGTTGACTCTGCCCGAAACTCTGCGTCAGGACCACAACAGAAGCAAAAAAGCCAAAGCCAAAGCTGCTTGCTTTTCCTTTCCTTTCTGCTGCATCTTCTCTTGCTGCATTTATGCGCTTTCCCACCGTGAAAATCTCGAAGGAGATTATATATGTAAATCGGTGGTGCTGATAGGAGAAAGTTCATTGCTTTCTTTAAATATATTTGCATCTCTTCGACGTATCCCTCCGATTCAACTGGCGCGAGATTTTTCAACGAGGACAAGTTGTTGACGTGACGATTTTTCAATGTGCAAATGGATTAAAGGAATTCAAAATCAAGTCTTGAAACAAAAGGGGTTCCCTTGATTATATAATTAAATGGGCACGGGAAAATAGCTGGTATTTATTGTAATTATTAATATTTAAAAAAAAAAATTTTGGTCCGCTACTACTAGTCTGCACTTTAGAACCAGATGGCGTGATCGTACACGAAAAGCAAAATCACTTATATTATAGTCTCCCGGTTCTTGGCGTGCGATTTATCTAATTTCCACATGCCACCATACCGCCCGCCCAAGGACGTGCAGCCACGAGGAATTGAATGGTGCTGTCTCTTTCTAGAACGCAAAGACGAGATGCGCGGCCGTGGGCTCCCTCGGGGAAGAAACGATCCGAAAGCTCAATCATTTTCCCGCGTCCTTTTTAAGGAAAATATCCGAAATCATGCGATAATCACGGGCAATTCGACACATTTTATTACGGTACTCGTGATCGACCCCTCGAATCTTTGAATCGAAAAAAAAAACTGTCCTCTTTTAGGAATTTCCCCTGTTGAATGAAGAAGGGCCCGAAACAACAAAAGATCATGCGATAATCATAGGCAATATTCTTGAAGTCATGATTCCCGAGCGCTCCTGGCACATCAATGTGAGCGCAGAACATATATAAATATAAGAAGAATGAGATGGACATCGAGGATTTCTTGTCCTGTCGTGATTGGGTTGCGTGTCATCGAGGATTTCAAATCATGGACCCGGAGGACCTTCCATTGAGAGCGATTTTTTTTTTTGTTTCTTTGGTCGAAACATTAAGAGCGATTAATCTCGAGACAACTTCTGACTTTTCCAGGTCAAGGAATTCTCATATCAATCCAGCCTCACCGGTGGCTTGCGCAGCCAAATACCAGGGACGGTTCTGTCTTTGTTTAGTCCACAAACAAGGTGATTAATAACGCCCGGATTTAGCAGCCTTGGCTTTTGGTCAAAAGCAGCCCCTTTTGTCCGGTTGGGTGTCTGCCGCGTGACCGAGTTACGTCAGTGATCCCATGTTAAAATATTCATGATCAGTCGTAATGTGCAGCTTACAACGAGTTAAAGATGGATTAGATAGATAACGTAATACTTTTGCGGATTTCCCCATCTTACGCCGGTCTTTCGGTTTTTATCGGAAGGTTCGATCTTACCCCAGTCTTTCGATTTTTATCGCAAGGTCCGATCTTACAAGTGTTGGTCGGACAAAACCGTCCTCCCGCTAGAGAAACATAATATTGCCATTATCTCTGGAATTGTGACTGTCCAACCAATTAATCTGGAATTTCTTGATAATACGTACTTCAATGTGAGCTCTAAAAGAAACTCCACGTGCATTGATCCGTCTGAATGCAAAAGATGGGGTTTGGTAGGCAGGATCCGTGCCAATCACCAAGTCAATCTACCCACCGCTTGCATGCTTCCCTCTCACTCAAAACTCCATACAGCACATCACAGGGACTATCAAGAAATGGAAGTCTCTGTCTACCTCTTATGAAAAGGAAAACCACAGTGAGATGCTATCCTGTATTAGTAAGACTTGAGAATAGATCACTGATGCTGCACCATCCTTGGAATATGCTCACAGAGTAGAAGTAAAACGGGTTGATGGATAACTCGCACTCCTAGGCGATCCTGCAATCAAGCAAAGACGAGCACATCGAGAGAACTAACAAAGTACATAGTGAATTCAACGCTCAGCTGCATATTTGCTGCAATTCACATCTTTTTGCAGGGTATCGAAGTTCAATGAGAAGTAAGGCACAGTTTCAAACTGGTTGAAATGAAATGGTCTCATTTACAACAAGACTTAAGGAATGTACAAGAAAACAAGACGACCAGCTTATTTATTTGCTGCTGATTCAGAGACGCCGAAACTCAAAGCAGTAATTCCTCCGGTCAGTATGAGTATAACTCATTCCCCAGGCCCAACGAATTCTGGGGTTTGTTAAAGAAGGGTCACTAAAATCACAGGTGAAACCTAAATGACAAGTAACAAAAATGTCTTCCCCGCTACTTAATGCACATACTGCGCAGTATATCAGTTAACAATATTGCTTTGCTCTGGCTTTCACCGACCTTCCATATCTTGAAATCGGGAGGAAAGTATTCCCGACGCCAACGGTTTAGCGATGCAAGCGAGAAAGGACCCTGGACTATGCCTAGGGGATCAACATAGTGCCATATCAAGCTTTCCGGGTTATAATCATGGCTCTGACCCTGGCAACTGCTAGGATCCTCATCTTCATCATCGCCGGTCAAATCAATCACTACCTTAGGTGCTTGAACAGTCTTACCCTTTGTTCCATGAAAGCCGTTCACCAAAACCACGCGTCTTTCTTCCTCACTAGCATCTGTTATTGGCAACTGTTCACATTCTTCAATATTCTGAGTTGCGTGAATTTTCTCATCCTCCGTTCCCTGAAACCCTTTCTTCTCCATCTTACCAGGTCCTTCTTCATTTCTCTGATTTTCTACCACTTGTTTTCCGTATCCAGAAACATGAACACCATTCTGGTATTCTGCAAATTATGACACAAATTACAGGGAATGAACCACGTCATCTTAACATGCATAGATAGTAATGAAAATGACAAATTGACATAGCTGATGACTTTCAGAAAACTGATCCCAGCTCATCACGATGTTAACTTCAATCTGGATTTATTCTCATAAGCAAAGTAGCAGACGGGATAAGAGTATGTCGGCTCGCAACTGATTATCTGTCATTCGTTTATTAAAAAGGTAAGTTAAATTGTATCGAGCAACTCAAATGGCTTTTTTCGAGGTGTAATTGAAACTCCCATTCTGTTCTTAGCCTTTGAACTCTCTCCAGTGCAGATAGAATAGATCCGATAGGGCTAATATATTTGTATAAAATTAGTCATTAAAGGAAAGAAGACCTGAAACATTTAATGCTCTAGGTTTCAACTCTTCCTTATTTTTATTGCACTCTACCAAGAGTTCTGGCAAAACTCACCCCAAATTCTCCTATTTAATTCCCAAATAGAGCAAGAATATTATTCAACCCTTTTTCGGGGATTCTCTTTGTTAAACAGCGTAGGAAAGGCATTGATGCAATAACCAGAAATTGCATCAAGAAAGGTCCAACTGGGAATGCTATTGATCAGGTCCGGTTGAGAAAAGCCCACCAGACTCGATCCAAGCAGAATGAATATTGCACTGGATGCGGTGGAAAGGTACAAGATGGCGCTTTTATCATAAACTCTGACAAAAAGTCTTCCCACATCAACTTTATACCCCAATATCACCAAAAGTACATTTTCAAGCTTTCCAATGGATCTACTTTTTCTCCGGTAACTTTAAGAAGATTTGTTTCTTCTCTAAGGTCTGCTCTCTTTAATTTAATCTTCATCTCAATATATTGAAGGAGGCAAAGACGAACCATAAAGCACAATCCAACGAGTTGTTCTAAGGCTCACAAATTTCAATAGGCCTTTGACTAGAAGATATATAAAACAACAAGTATAAACATAGAAATTCTAGCAGGAAAAGTACAGAAATAAAGATGGGTGGGTCAGCATAAGCCTTGATGGCTTTCACGGGCAAAGTTAAATGTTCCTGAACAAGAAAATGAAATTTAGTGATGTTGCACAGCTTAAGCCTCGAAGAGAAGGATGCTGATGTGGAAGAGGTAGAATAAAGGATGTTGAAATGAGAGCAGATGAATTTAATTGGCAGCAGGAAAGGGAAAGCTAGGTGAAATGTGATCCCCCTCAGAGTCGAATATTTTTAATGGACATCAATGACCCAACACAACAAACCAAAAACTAAGAGATGAATTTTGCTTTGTTCGCACACGGGGAGAGAGTTGGTTTTTTTTTGGGTCGGGTTTTAAATCCATGGTTCCCCCTGGATGCACCCATTTGATAAGTCCATGCAGATGCCTGTCATTAAATAAAAAGTACCCGTACATACCTTCCAAGTTGGTCCTCCAAGGTATCTTAGTCACCGGTACAACATTGCCCGTAGTAGCACATTTAGCCTCCTGTGAACTTTCCCTATGGAGCGATCTTGGCGATGTACTGATTACTTCTAAATCGTCCAGAATATCTGTAGAATCAATTTCGACTCCCTCTGCAATCACCTCGGGAATCTCACGCAATAAACGTGATTGTTCTTCAGGAGTCTGTAGCAACTTCCTCCTCTCCAAGTATTCAAACAACGTGCAAATTTAAATAAGTTAAGGAACTGATTACTGGCTTAATACCAAAAGACGGGGCAAAAGAGAGGGAGTTAAGTATTCAACAATTTTCAGCCAGGGAAACCAAGATTCTAGATGCTGTCTGATATGACTGGTTATAAACGATAGTGTTGGGCCATGATATGGTAAGCCAATGTTCAACAAGATAACGACAATTTAATAGTAACAAAGCTTTAACTACCCCAAGCTTCCATCATGTAACAGCAAGTGTAGAACTGAGTGATTGATTGAATGATGGGAATCGTCATAAAGACTCTATTCCTCCATTCACATAAGCATATTCTCTGCCTGGGTCACTAACAGAGGCAAAGCATGGTCAGGTCAAGTGCACCATCGAATAACAAGGCAAGTATGCAATCTGAAAAAAGCGGGTGACCGATAGCCACCACCAGGTATAGCCTCAAAATAACGAATTCCAGGTACATCCTCAGTGCAATAATGTATGCGTTGGATGACAAATAGCCTTACTTTACTTTCAAGGGGCAGAAAAGTATGAAATTTCTAAAATAGGATGCTTTCAGGGAACCATTCCATTCGACCAGGAATGACTAATTTTCTTTCCACACGTAGCGACAATTATTTGACCGGACTATCACCAGCAATAATGCCTCATGTCAAAGATAACTAGTAGTGTTCTGTGAACACAGGTCTTTCTAACAGTAGGCTGAGACTCCAGGGATGCCTTGCCACTAAATAACTTCCAATTAGATCCTGTTTCGCTATCATTTTGGCAAGAAAAAAAAACTCTAGATCAATTCAGTTGTAACCAATTCCCAGTCCTTGTGTCATTATAAATCCATCAATCCCGACACAGAACATTCCTTTATTGAGCAATCTTGGACCTCATAAACATAAGTTATGTTTTATATGGCCCAAAATGCAGGAAACAGTAAGAAATTGTACCCATACAATCCTAGAACTAGAGGAAACTGCAGTTAAAAAATACATAGGTATTGTCCTCAAAGTATACTAAAGCCAAAGCTCATTCACCACCAAGATCACAGAGAGGATCAAAGAACAACACAGAAGGCAAATGATTGTAATAAACATTATCACATAATCCATATGTTAACATCTTAATTCGTAGGGTTAAATAATTCATATGACTTAACCAATTAAAACGACTAGTTCCTAGTATTGGAGCTTGTCATAAAACAATGCAGGTCTCAAGTTACCGGTCTCAACATAAATGATATATGGTGAGAACCCCCACAACAAGATAGCAGCATCATGTACTATGCTGCTTATTTTGAACTGATCTAAGTTAGCAATCCAACTTAATTATATTTTTGAAGAATCCTCATCTTGTGCATTTTTTCAAATTCACATCAGTGTGGTGGCAACACCTATTACACAAGCAAAATTTCCAGCACAGGCAAAAGGATATTCTTTGCGCCAGCCCTTCTCATTGGCTCGTTCAATACGACTCTGCAGCAAAGTAAGTTCCCTTGGAAGCCACTTGAAAGGAAAAGGCATGAGAAAGAAGAAAGGTCAGTCGAAGATTAATCTGGATGCCAGGACTATCAAAACAGATAGGCAATGACATTGATGGGAAAAAAATTGTTATTCAAGGCAAACATGAGAACGTAGGATTATGCAAAGCCAAACAATGCGACTTATTTACGGCCATATAGTGTGACGACCTAGCCTGAACCATACAAGGTATTGCCCACATTGGCCAAGCATATACTAAGCCCCATTGTTTTGTCAACCAAACGCACCTCATAAGGTTGGGTCCACCTCCAACGTATATAAGGTCAGCAACACTTCCCCCTTTCGCAGGTGGGATTCAGTTCATTCTTATCCCCTTCACCAACCTAAAGGGCTTTAGAAGCAGCACCATACCTGAGCCTTCTGGTTTCAGGGCTCCAGTGATCACTCCCCTACCAGATTATAAAGAGTGGACTCCCATTGAGTCCACCACTCCCTTCTACTCGACTCGATTTGTTTGTATTCTCATACAACTGAGGCTACTATACTGAACTAATTTAAATTCTGGAGTTTTCTTGGTATTTGTCTCTTAATCCATGCTATTCATGCATCAACATATTGGATTTAACGCTACATACATCAAGAAATTCTTCTAGCCCAGATTAAGCAATAAGAGGTTTTCACCATTGTCTCGAGGTACTATTAAAAATGTTGACCAGAACCAGAAACAAATCTGTGACGTTGTATGGGGGTTCCTAGCATGGAAACTAGCAGTGCATGCATTTAAAGAAAAGTAATAAAAGGATAAATGCTGCTAATATTACTGTGCAAACCTGTGACATTGTATGGGGGTTCCTAGCACGGAAACTAGCAGTGCATACATTTAAAGAAAAGTAATAAAAGGATAAATACTGCTAATATTACTGTGCAATGTCAACTGCTGAATTTAGAATTCGAACAAGGTAGATGAGATCTTACATGCTTTGTTATATCTTCATGTAAAATTCGAGCTCTCTCTTCGAATTCTACCTACACCAAGTGCAAACAAGCCTCAGCAAAAACCATAAGTGAAATATTCAAAATTCAGGTTCCGCTTTGTCAAGTAGAATGGTTTAATCTTGAAAGAATTTATGATCAAATAAATGACTGCATGCATTCCTTTTGGGAAAAAACAAATTCACAGCAACTGATAAGCACTAACAATAGCAATAACTAAAGAGTGCCGCTCATCAACAGTGAGCCAGAAGCAATTGCAAGAGAACGCCAGATAACTGGGTTAGTTTGACAAAAGCAGGCTGCAAAGAACCTTTCCTTTCAGTCTAAGTGAAAGGCCAGTATGATCAGCTACGGTGCAGCCTATCCATGGAAAGCTTTGCTTAAGACAAAATAGTCATAAAGAAGCTTATCTACAAGTTAAAAGATACATAGAATCCCCTATGGCAAGTGCAACACATTAAATTTCCACTATAGAGGAAAGATCAAAGTGAGTGCCATCCCATTAAACTCCAATGGACCGTTAGTCGCACTCTATGGTCACACTAGACTAATTTCATGCTGAACGTCGATAGACATGACATCAAGTTTTCCAAAAAATGTATAAGCTTATCAAAATTTTCTACTTCATCAGTGTGGACTAGTCACAGTGGAGCAGGGCAAGATGGGAGTTCAAAGAATGATGCCTAGCAATAACAAGAAGAATGCAGGCATGAGAACAGGCTTAACCTTACTCAGTTTAGATAACTATGAAGACCTTTCAGATCTATAAAAAAAGTTAAACATAATATCCCGTTTCAACTCTTGTCATAGAAGATCAGAACTTCCTGCTGCTTACATTTCCAAGGGGATTTGAAAGTAGGCAAATGCTTCAGCTGTGAGTTTTTCTTTATTTCATCTTTTTTTTGGTGAATCTAGCAATAGAGCCCACACACATAAAAAGGTATGAACAAACAAAAGGTATCCACGATACAGAACTCTAGAAGGTTTAAGGACAGATCACAACAAAACAGGTGCCATAAAAGCCAAGATAAATGAAATGGCCGCGTGAAAGAAATGGCCTGCTTGGAGGGAAAAGATGCAAAGAGCATCTTATACCCATGACCAGATTCCAATAAACTAACAGATGTTAAATCCACCGATCAACAGCTTCCAATTGCAAATTCAATCAGTCATACTCCTACTGCTCCCCTTCCAAAGTCCCACGAGATTCTTCAACATGCATCCCACAATTAATAATCTCTTCTAAGTGTTCAGATGTCCAAGTAAGAAGGTGCTACACTTTTCTAAGAGCTGAAATTTGGAAAAAAGGCTGACACCGCCTCAGCTCTATAACGAAAAATAAAAATACACAAGCAACTACTGCAACACAAAAGTAATTTTATGACACTGAAAAGAGCATAGGAATATGATGTTCTGATAATTTATAAAAGATTGACAGTTCAAAACAAGAAAAACTTACTACAGTTGGCCTCTTGAGCAAACCATCTTTCACTCTCTGACGCAAATCTTCACATTCTTCCTGCAGAAAATTTAGAAAGCAAAATTATGGGCACAGATCCACGTTTTGAAAGAATCTTCAGAAAGCTTCACATTCGAGCAACAAGAAGTCACTGAGAATCTTTCAAGAACCAGGAAACAGGAATGTAGACAAACCCTTTCTTGATTCTGCTGAACTGTAATTGACACAGCAGCTAGTCTGATTTCAGTATACCTCATACTCTCATCACTAGAATAGAACCACATCACGACTTAATTATTTCCATTTGCCGAGGACAAGAAGCTCTAGTCATCTACATGCGATTATGACAGTTCAAAATGCAAATGCTCAACCACCTACAATCAAGAGACCTTTAAAGCCATTAGCCAGCATAGTTAGTTATGACCTTGGGCATGCCAAAGCCGGTGACAACTTCTAAGTAGGAAATGCACAGGTAAGTTATTCAAGTATCTCTGGAGATAATTGACAGTACGATCACTTTAATTAATCCCGCATAATCGCCATGCAAGCATAGTTTCCCATTAATCAACATCTTAGCTAGAAAACCACATTTGGCCTGGATGACATAATGGGATTCAGGCAATTCCCCTGTGCCTACTCTATTTTATACACCTATAAGTTAGTCATACAACTTTCTCTTTTCATGGCCCACCACTCTACCAATTATACAACCTTAAAATTGGTTCTGAGCTGGAAAATTGGAAGAGGTTTATCTTCTTTTACCATAGGAAGAATATCGTAATGTTAAATATTCCGCAAAAGTCTGTGAAGTAAAGCTTGAGTTAAAAATCGCCAAAATTGATAACTTTTACTTAGTGGTCCTGCTCTAAGTTACCCACTACGGAAGCGGCTTGGGAAGCAAAAGCCCGTTGTGCATTCATCTTCTTGAGTAAAGTAACAAAAATCTCCAAAAAGAGAAGTTTGGTAGTTCTATTGTATGATCAAAAGGAAAGGAGAATCAATCAATATCTTATTTAACACTCCAATTTTCCCCAACAACTTTGGAAACTGGCTCTTTAATTACCAAAATTTAATCTAATTTATGCCTAGAATCTGCAATAAATTTGCTTCAAAGGGGGTCATCAATTGCAATCTCCTGAAAGCTTTTTCAAAAAGAGATGCACATTCCCTTATCTCCACCTTAAAGACAGTGTAAGCATTTAAAACCATCAAAGCCTCCTTAAATTTGACTGTATCAAGAAATACAGCTAGCATCCGCCAATTACCTCAGTGAAGTTCTCATCAGAAAGCACAGAAATGGGAATGTCTTTAAACAACCCAGCCACTTGAAGGAGGACTTGAGTGCTCGTATCTGCTGATCCTGTGGCCCCATTCACACCTAAATAAGAGGAAAATAAAAACGGCAACGGTTTTCAAATATTTAAGAGGAAGCTGCGTCAATGCCCGTAACCACATCATCTCACTAGATTCGAACAAGCATGATCTAATTGCCAGGCACTGCATTGAGGAAGCTATTACGTCAGGCTGACACTTCATAGAGGAAACGTCGTCAAAGGATAGAAGATACAGTGAGCAATATATTTCTAGACAGCACAAATAACTTGAGGTGTGTTTGTCTCATTGGAATTTTCACGATAAAGCAAAATACTTTTCACGTAAACCATTTTCAAGGAAAATGGTTAGCTTTCATCTATTTGGTGGAATGTTGAAAAACAAATAACACTCTATCTTAAGATAGAAGGTGAAGAAGCGACTTAGAATCTATGGAAAGAGACTTGTTATGATTGGAAGAATGATTTTTTTTCTATTTTGAGCCAAGAATTCATTTTCCTAATTCTAAGTGTGGGTGTTTTCTTTGACCGTAAGTGTCTTTCCATTGAATAACCATTTTCAACGAATTAAACACGTGAAAGTCCGAAAAAACTAATTCGCGTAAAGCTCTTTCAATGAAACAAACACACCCTTTATTTTCCTTTGTTGAGTCATAATTACTTTGCATAAGAGAAACCATCAGAAGTAATGTGAAACAATAAGGATAGTCCATTTGTTGTCTACATAGCATGTAGGCTATTTCGCCTCAACTTATAGTAAAACTAAGTGAACAAACAATCCACAGACAGAAATTTTGACAGATCTTTCACAGAACACGTCCTTCCCAACAATACGACAGGTCTCAAAGTGGCTTAACAAAAGAAAGGGCCAGAGCTTGAGAAAAAAAATGCAGCAAGCACCCAAGCAGCTTCCACCATTGCCAAAAGCTAATCACTACAGCAAATCACCTGTCACTTGCAGAAGTTGATGAGAATTCTTCTGAAGGTAGTCATTGGGATCTGACTTTACCCTTACAAAGCTTCCAACCACTTTGCCTTCAAAGCTAGCGGAGTCTTTGCAAAGAAGCTGAATTAAGCTCCTTTTCAAGTAGATGAGTTTGATGTTATCGGGAACCAAAGCAGCAAAACAACTTTCTGACGTTTCGACCACTTTTCTCTTCTTCGTTGTTTTTCTCTGAGGAAGTGAAGGCTTGGCTGTTAAGTTCTCATCCCCAGAACTGAAGAGGAAATCCTCGTCCGACTGCTCTAGGTTCTCCGCATAATGTGCTTCAAGCAGATTATAGATTTGAAGTCTGCTAATAGTTTTCCTTCCAAACAGGGAGCGAAGCCTTTCATCGCAAACAACTCTCTTCTTCTTTTGCGGATGGACAAGCTTATTTTCATTAATATAGCTGGTTATAAGATCTGCTACATCATTTTGAGGGATCTGTTGGCCGGTAACTTTACCAATAGATTTAAGAAACTCGATGAGCTGTCTCGATCCCCAACCGACAAACTCCTTCTTCCTGTGTTGGTACTTCCTCTTCTGTGGCACAGGAGCATTAATTGGTCCATCATATTCTTCCACCCACGTGAGAGGCTCTGTTTCTACTCTGCTGTCCATCCTCAAGGTATGATTGAATTCAAACAGTCACATTTCTACACTCACCATTATCCTCTCCAAAGAAGAATTTTGTGCACACTCGATAGCAAACCAACGTTCTATCAATCCCTGCAAAAGGGTTGAGCTTGTGAAACAATGCAACACTGGGGTGAACAACACAGACCACGCAACATACAGGATAATCGAGAAACCTGAAACCTCAAGCCCTCTATCTGTCTACAGAAAACAATGAGGAAACAGATAAAACTTGTCACGTGCCCTCAAAAAGGACCAAGCAGTGAAAAAAAAAATGATGGAGAATGGCCAAGCGTAAAAGAAAAAAAAAGAACCAACTTTTATGCCCTGGGATGCTTGTCGATTCACATGCTACGATATAGCCGCCGTACACGAAGAAATGCCGTCTGGCAGTATCGGAAAACAGCTACAGATTTCTCATTTCCAACGTCTCAAGAACACGAATTCATCAGGGGGCCACCTCGAAGGACATGGGGAGAAAAGATGCAGCTGCCGGACGAGAATCGAAATGGGCAGGAACAAGAGAAAGGAGAGAAAAGAGGAAAATATCGCAGGAATGCCTAAAAGGGGAAAAAAAAAAAAAGGAGAGAGAGAGAGAGAGGGACAAAAGAACGGCATGCGGCGGCGGCAGCAACCACATCATGAGTATCGTCCCGTTGATCGACAATTAGGGAAACCAATTCATCACCCACATCCGCCACGCGGGAGCAGATTGCACTATCCCAAAAGGGGCACTCCCCAGCTGTCCCCAGCACACAACTACAATTCGGGACGGAAACGAAAGCAGCACGCAAAGAGTCGAAAAGAACTGCGGCACCCACGAAAGCATCACCTGAGAGGCTCCGACGACGAGGGGAAGGCAGGCGCCAACCCCGGCCACCGTCCCCGAGGAAGAACGGAGGAGGAGGAGGCGCGCGAGGAGAGAGAAACGCGCCCTCTCTCTCTCTCTCGCTCGCTCTGCCTCTGTCGGAGTGGCGTGGGTGCGCACGAGCGTGGGGGAGTGCTCCTGGTACCGCGTCGTGTTTGTCGAAATGACGAACACCAGCAACGGCGACGTCACACCGGAAAGCGAGGACGACGCCGTCGTTTCCTGCTCTCTTTCTTTCTTTCTTTCTAATATTTTATTCTCTCTCTCTCTCTCTCTCTCTGTTTTTTTTTTTCTCCTTTTCCTTTTAATTCCGCGAAGCCAAAAAAAAGGGAGAAGGAAACAGTGATTGGGTCATTGATGATTCCTGAGCACTTTTGCGGAGAATCATAGGCACTAACCGTTTGTTTGACTGTCCGAACGATTCCAACTGCTATCCGCCGAACGTCGTTTTTTCCTTGAATTTATATTTATATTCTTAAATTTAAACGATATAACCTAACTGATTATGGTCCGACTTGCTCGATCGAAATGAATCAATGAGAGGGGATAGAATGAACGGGAATAAGCAACGAGATATCGGGGATCATCCACATTTGGTACTACGTCAGTTTAGCCTTAATGAGATGAACATTTGTTTAGTTGTTGTCATGCCACGGGAGTTTTTTCATTTATATCGTTTTTGTTCCTTCTTTTGTTTCTTTATTTCACATCTTATCTTACACTAAGTAAGTAGATTTGTCAAAATGGGTTCAGAGACCTATCATTTCAATGAATCTCTCTTTACTCTTTCTCGCCTTTACTTAATCTCGCACTCGCTTATTCCAAGCTTTCACCTCAATTTGAGTATTAGTTTTCTAGATTGGATTAATACGAAAGTGTTTCAATAATATGAGTCTCGTCGAGTATGTGTCATTAAATCTGTATCGCACACAGACCTGTAGAATTAGGGACCAGCTCCATTGACTCGACCCAAGCCTGACTCGATCCACCGACGAGTCAGACGCCAAGTCATCAAGTATTGCCAAGAATGGAATGGATACCTCATCATATCTCAAACGTGCTTACTCCTTGTAACTAAATGAGGGTGAAATGGAAATAAATTAATCCAAAATGATGAGGTAAGCTATTCGAGCCAATGTTCAAGAATCTCATCCAAATTCGTTCCAGGAATTAACTTCAGAATTAATCTTGGATTTTCTTACCATCATTGGTGATTATAAATGGAAATGAAAATGCATAGCAAGATTTCAAACCCATAGAAACGTTAATGCAAGTGCGCGTTTAGACTGATCTTTGCTAACTCCCCAACTATAGAAGCCCAACCCCATTCAAGTGAGGGTCAAGACGATCAAGCCCGTCCAATTACCAAATCCTTTTGCATTCGATTCACTCAACGGTTGAAATTGGTTCTCTTTAAACCAGAGGGACAATATATCATTTAGATCAAGGAACGCATGTACAAACTATGGAACTATGCCAAAACCACAAAATAAAATGTCAAGAAGACCGTCATCAAACATTCATACCCCAAACCAAACCAGTATCGATTTATCTGTCTATGCTAAAAATAATCGTTTGTATATATTCTTTGAGCTTAAATCTCGCCACATATGTTACACCACTTGCGTCGTACCACTAAATGCCCTGGGATGCATGGTCTCGTCCGAAAGCATCTCATGCTGGATTGAACCGTACTTCTCCCCGTCTCCCCATAGCGCATAGGCCTCCTCCCCGTGCACCGCGTCGTCCCCGATCAACAGCTGCTCCTCCGGCATCCGCAACGGCACCACCCAGCTTATCGCCACGCACAGAATCGATGTGACCACCACGTTCCACGCGATGATGAAGGCCCCGCCCACCATCTGCTTCAAGATCTGGACCCCGCCGGAGCCGCCGTAGACTCCTCCCCTCGACTTGGTGACCGGGAGGAAGAGGGAGCAGAGCTCCGGCTCGGCGAAGAGGCCCGTGAGGATGCAGCCGAGGTAGCCGGCCACGGCGTGGGTGTGGAAGACTCCGAGGGTGTCGTCGATCTTCTGGAGCAAAGTCCACCTCTTGTGCACGATCATCATGGTGAACCACGGGACGCTTCCGGACATGATTCCCATGATTATGGCCGCCCATCCTTGGACGAGACCTGCACAGACGTGATGTCGACAGCATGGAACACAACGTTGTCACCCATCGCAACGTTGTCACCCATCGCACGCGGAATAGTCGACAAGTCAAAATTGTCCATTTCACTTCTCTGTCGAAACCCTAAACTTCTGGATGACAACGTTCAATGATGGGTACCATTTCAAGGTGGAGCTTATCTCGTGAACGTCATCATCACTGCCCCCCGCAAAAGTTGACTCGTTAAGAGTCACAGAGTCAAGAATGATAATAGATATCTCCACTCCCATCTCATAGAAACTTCGGTGACTATGAACATGGGAATATATATATATATATATTTATAGTTCCCTATTGAAATTGACGTGAATGTAAGGAGCTAATTGAGTTCACCGTACCTGCGGCAGGAGTGATGCAAACGACGCCCGTGATCATTCCCTGGACGGCCCCGATGACGGAGGGCTTCTTGAAGAAGATGACATCGAGCCACGTCCACACCAGGAGGCTCGTCGCCGCGCATATGTTGGTGTTGAGCACGGCCATTGACGAGTCTATGTTTGCCGTGTACGGGTCTCCCCCATTGAACCCCGCCCACCCCATCCACAGTAGTCCCGCCCCCGCCAACATCAGCAGCACATTGTTCGGAGGGAATCTCTCCCTATCCTTTGTTAATCTCGGTCCCACCTACATATACAATAACATTTATATCTCGCGGAGTAATCAGTGCATAAAGAGCGTGATTGTATTTCCACATATATTAATCTATTAATCGCGTAGAAATTCGATGAACCGACCAAAGCATTCCTTGGATTGATGCACCGAATTACGACTGTCAAAAATGAACTTATTGATTATTGCCAAGTAAGTCAAGAAGATGATTCTGAATATGTATATGTGCACGTTCAAACATAAGCCAGCTAGTCAAAATGAGCAAATAAGCAAGAGCAATATCAAAGCTCTCTATGGAACAGCTTATTTTCTTCAAAATACCAAATCCCTGTTGGAATCTTGATCAAATAACATGTTAATTTTCCAAAAATTATGGCTTCTTCCAGAATAAACTCTGAAAGCTTGTTTTAGTCCTGCATTATCTCTTGGACTAGTACCTCGATGTTCTAGTAGAATTAATGAAATTATCTGGTACAGAATCACAATATACCATTTCAAGAAAATGTACATATATATATAAATAAATCCATAGCAGATTTTGACCAAAAAATTTCCACAGTAAACAAGAATGTCTCCAATTTCGGACTTTCCGCACCAAATACATTTGAAACTTGACTTTCCAAAATTGCTGCTCCACTAAAGTCTACCAAGCCAAATTCGACGCCATTTAGTTGAGCATTCCCAAAAGGTTTTCGGCCTCGAAAGCGCCTTAGGAAAATGCTAGGACGTGTGGTAAGCACATTCTCAATGCTAACTTTCAGTCGAAAGTCAGAATTAGGAATACTCAAAACGCAAAGCTGGTCTGGACCAATTTTGGGTTTTCATCATTTGTCAAATGCTAAAACTAATTTTTTTTCTTCCCAAATTACCCTATTTTATTTTTTAATATTCTGATTTTTCCCCTTATTTGTTAGCGCTCATCTTCTTCGTGAAAGGGCAGTCGACGACACCGGATCTAAACGGTGAAGGGCCAGCGAGGGCCCAGGCAACGGTCTCCTAGGTCGCACGACCTCAGGCAACCGTCGCCTGGATCACACAACCCTCGCCGGGGTCGCCCAACCTCAGGCAACGGCTACCGGCACCATATCTGGCTCGCCGTTCCCCAAGCCCTTTGTAAAAAAAAATAATCAAATATTATTTGGGTCAAAGTACTTTTACCAAACGCCATTTGTATTTCTCCAAGAGGCAAGAGAATTTAACTTAAAGGTATTTGCATTCTCCTAATCAAACAGCCCGATTCATCTATCACAAACTGTGGATGAAGAAGAAAGGAAAGGCTCAATCTATGGTGAAAACAAAAAAAAAAAAAAGGAAATTGGCACAATATTTAGGGATTTAATAAGTCTGTGGACGTACCCAGTAAGCGGTGGTCAGGCCGGCGATGCCGGAGGAGACGTGGATGACGAAGCCGCCGGAGTAGTCCATGACGCCCCAATGGAACAAGAAGCCGCCGCCCCACAGGCTGAACGCGCCCACTGTGTAGGAGAAGGTCAGCCAGAGCGGCACGAACATCATCCATGCCCTAAAGTTCATCCTCCCGAGCACCGACCCCGCGAGGAGGATCACGGTGATGGCAGCAAACACGCATTGGAACCACACCATCGATGCCATCGGGTAGAAGGGAGCCGCGGCGCCCGTCTCGACCGTAGTATGGTTCTTGTAGAAGTGCTTCGTCTCGGGCAAGACGGCCTGCTTGATCAGGAAGCTCTGGCCGAGGGCGGGGCCGGCCTTGCCCCAGAAGGGGAGGAGCTTGTCGCCAAAGGACATCTTGTAGGCCCAGATGACCCAGCAGAGGACGACGGCGGCAAAGGCGTAGAGGGCCATGAAGGCGGAGTTGACCGCCCACTTCTTCTTGACGACGCTGCCGTAGAGGATGACGAGGCCCGGCACGCTCTGGAGGCCGACGAGCGTGGCCGCCACCATCTGCCATGCGTTGTCGCCCTTGTTCAGCCAGTCGGGCACTGCGACTGACGTGAAGGCCTGGTAGGCAACCGGCACGGGGTTCGGCGGAGGAGCGGCTGGCGCCATTTTCAATCTTGATCGGTAGATCTTATGTGATGATCAACTGGGTGTCACTGCAGAACCCTCTCTCTCTACCTAGCTAATATATGAGCGAGAGAGGAGGGGTGGGGGTTTGATATAAATAAGAGGGGAGGCGATGATGAGGCGTGTGTGGAGCGGGGCGATACACAGAATTCATTTGAGAAAACAATTAAGGAAAGATAACGGTCGTGCTCCTGCGTTGCATGCTGGTCATGCTCTTCGTCATAAATCCCCCCCAAAATTAAAAATCAAAAATCAAAAAATGAATTCCTATGTACATATCTTGCGCTACGTCGAAGGTCCACGCATGCTGGAGAAATGCATAGGAGTTAGGACCACCCCCATTAATGCCGTACAGTAATGTACCAGGAAACAGCAACACTTAAACCCGGTGGTAATATTTTATTTGGAGCGTACGATGAGGGGCGAGCCCATTCCACATGGCTCCTTCCGCGATGCGCGCGAGACTTGAAACCTAATCAAAGTATGGTGAGTCGTATTTTATCACATTCAACGAGTACATACTATATGATGAAGGAATGCGAACAAAGAAAGCTATAATGGGCGTTTTGTAAATCGATTTATGACGTCCAGAGGAGGAACAGGAAACGTGGCATGCTCAGGTGGACGTCGGGCGAGACAAAGGCAATGAAAGAAAACATTGAAGGCGCCGCCACATACGACTATCTTCCGGGCGATGCAGAGCGAACCTCTTTAATCACTTTCACATGATATACAAACGATGGACCAGCTTTTAGAATTACATATCTTACATTTTATATATGTGTGTGTAAATAATGCAAATGTATGAATGGACAAGAGAAGTTGACTCGAATTAGTAATCGAAATATAATCTTGAGAGAAGTCAAGCGACAGTATAGTCGTTATCGTCATCTTTGAAAACCAAAGGAGTTTTTCTTTTCTTTTGTTCTCTTTTCCTTTTCTCTTCTTTTCTTCTTTTTCTTTTCCTCTTTCCCTTCATCGGCCTCGGGCAAGGGCCAAAAGGAAATAAATAAATATTTCAAAAAAAAATTAAAAGATTGTCCACGTCGGTGTCGGTTGTCCAACGTCGGCAGTGTCACATAGTGATTTCCGGCCAAAATTTTCCAGATGGATTCAATTAGCAAACTTTGAAAAGATTTAAAACTCAATTGATACAATTAAAATATTTTTAATATTTAATTGGTAAAAATGTAGTAAGTTTACGACTTTTTCAACAATTTCTACCATTTTAAAATGGTTCACCGTTGGTCCATGAACCTGTTCCGGTGATGAAATTTACTGACTTGATATTAACACTGTTAAAAGATTTGCCGAGTTGAGATTTTTTTTTTTATAACAACGTTGACTTCTATGCTAATTTCGGATTTTTACTTTAACAATATTGACTTTCTTTGCTAAGTTGGAATTTTTCAATACTATAAACTCTCTCTCTCTCTCTCGTAAGAAATTTGGAGTCCCAAGTCTATAATGCAATGATATCTTTCTCACCATCGTCTGCCATTATTAATCAGTAAAAAGGGGGATCTATATAAAAATGTATGAGGACAATTTTAGACCCCAAACGAAAAAGGGTAAAAAAAGACTATTTTCATTTTCGGACAAAAATGAAAGAGACCACCAATTCCATTTTTGCCGCCGAGAAATTGGCGGTTTGATTTTCACGGCTTCCCTTGCTTGTCTCTTGGCGCCGTTTGCAAGGGGCTTCTTTCTTTTTCTTAGAATATTCCCTATTCCCAACAGCTATATTATGTCATTTTGTCCGGATTGTTTCGCAAAATTCTACGTTTGACTGCGACGCAGTTTGTTCTTTTCCCCAACTTTTCCATCTTGGAATTGCGTTTGTTGTCTTGCGTCCAAATGGTTTATCATGAAGTGACAGAGCTGACGAACCATTGTGTTAATGGGCGGTGATGCATCACAGCCCGAGGGCCAGCGTAAAATCTTGCCATTGAGCCGCAATACGTCAAGTAGCCCAAAAGGGGACAAAGCAGAAGATGCATCTGTTCTCTCGAACGTCACTGGCAATTAAAAAGGACAGAACACACCAGAGAAAACGAACAAAAGCATCTCCTACTTGGTAGAATTTGCAGAGTCATTGACAAAAGAACCTGCATTGCGTTTGTTGTCTTGCGTACAAATGGTTTATCATGAAGTGACAGAGCTGACGAACCTTGTGTTAATGGGCGGTGATGCATCACAGCTCAAAAAAATAATGATGTGGAATTTATTAGTGGTGTATTTTTGGACAGATTGGACAAACAAAAGTCCAAACGGAAAGCGAAACGGTGAAGCGATTAGATGGTTTTTTTCTATGATTTTAGTATTTTTTTTATGAGTTACTTTTAAGGGTCGTTTTTGTAATTTTGCTATTTGATGCTTATTAACTTTCATATTATGATTAGATTTCCTATTATGATTAGGTTTCCAATTCAGATTAAGTAACTTTCCTATTATGATTAGATTTCCAATTCAGATTAAGTAACTTTCCTATTATGATTAGATTTGAAGAATGGATACCATCAGATTTGGATTCGGCCTGGAGATGAGTGGAAGACAGCTTTCAAAACAAAGGAGGGGTTGTACGAATGGTTGGTGATACCTTTCGGACTTTCCAATGCTCCAACCACTTTCACGAGACTTATGAATCAAGTTCTGAAATCTTTTATTGGCAAATTTATTGTAGTTTATTTTGATGATATCCTAATTTATAGTAAGACTGAGGATGATCATTTAATGCATTTAAGGGAGGTGTTGACAGCCTTACAGATTAATAAGCTGATTATTAATCTTAAGAAGTGCAATTTTTTAACTAATAAACTGTTATTTTTGGAATTTATTATTACTGCTGAAGGAATAGAAGTAGATGAGGCGAAGGTAAGAGCAATCAGAGAGTGGCCGACTCCTAAAACAGTTTCTGACGTTAGGAGTTTTTATGGGTTGGCTACTTTTTATTGGCGATTTATTAAGAATTTTAGTATTATCGCAGTCCCAATTACTGAATGTATGAAGAAAGACAAATTTCTATAAGGAGAGGAAGCCGAGAATAGTTTTGCTATTTTGAAGGAAAAGTTATGTACTATACCTGTTCTTGCTTTACCTGATTTTGATAAACTGTTTGAAGTGGACTGTGATGCTAGTGGAGTAGGTTTAGGAGCTGTTTTATCTCAAGAGCGTAGACCAGTTTGCTATTTTAGTGAGAAGCTCAGTAACGCAAGGCAGAAGTAGAGCACTTATGATAAAGAATTCTATTCTGTCGTAAGGGCTTTGAAGACCTGAGAGCATTATTTGATTGGGAAAGAATTCGTCATTTATTCTGATCATGAAGCTTTGAAATATCTAAATAGTCAGAAGAGGATTAGCAAAAATATGCATGCGCGATTGTGTCAATTTTTGCAATAATTTCCTTTCAAATTACAGCACAAGTCAGGTGTGCATAATGTTGTAGCAAATGCATTGAGTAGAAGAGCTGGCTTATTGATTACATTAAGCTAAGACATCTTGGGGTTTGAGCAGTTGAAAGATTTTTATGCATATGATGATGACTTTGGGCAAATTTGGAAGTCATGTGCTTCTGATCAACCTGTACAAGAATTTTACATGTAGGATGGTTATCTAATGCGTGGCAATCAGCTTTGCCTTCCTCGGACATGATTACGAGAAAAGGTAATTCGCGATTTACATGGTGATGGATTAGCTACACATCTAGGTCATGATAAAACTATTGCTGCAGTCCGGGAGCGATTTTACTGGCCCCAGTTGCGTAGAGATGTCAGTAGGAACATATAAAAGTGTTATGTTTGCCAGACTGCTAAGGGTCAATCTAAGAATACAGGTCTATATATGCCTTTACATGTTCCTAACAATATATGGAAAAATCTGTTCATGGATTTTGTGCTTGGTTTACCACGGACACAAAGAAGCGTGGATTATGTTTTCGTTATGGTTGACAGATTTTTCAAGATGACGCACTTCATTCCTTGTAGGAAAACTTCTGATGCAGTAAGTGTGGCTAGATTATTCTTTAAGGAAGTGGTTCGTTTGCATGGTGTACCCAAATCTATTACCTCAGATAGGGATAGTAAATTTCTAGGGCATTTTTGGCAGACTTTATGGAAGTTGTTGATTCATCTTTGAATTTTAATGGCACTGCTCACCCGCAGACCGATGGACAAACAGAGGTGGTTACTAGAATTCTGGGAAACTTGATTCGAAGCATTTGTGGAGATAAGCCGAAGCAATGGGATGTTGCTTTATCACAAGCAGAGTTTGCTTATAATAATGCATTTCATAGTTCTATTGACAGGTCGCCTTTTTATGTTGTTTATACAAAGGCGCCTTAGCATACTCTGGATTTGGTACAGTTGCCTAAGCAAGCGGATAAAAGTGTAACAGCGGATCATATGGCTAAACAGATTGTGGAGCTACATCGTGAAGTCAAACAGAAGCCGGAGGAAGCTAATCAGAAGTATAAAGCTGCAGCATATAAGCACAGGCGAAAGTAGGTGTTTGCGGTAGGTGATCAAGTCATGGTTTTTCTTCGTAAGGAGCAATTACCAGCTGGATCTTACAGTAAATTACAGCAAAAGAAGTATAGACCTTATGCTATCGACAAGAAGATCAAAGATAATACTTATGTTATGGACCTTCCACATAGTATGAGCATATCCAATACTTTTAATGTTGCTGATTTGTCACTGTTTCATGAGTCCACAGAGCTGTTATATCCAGATCCTGATTTTAACTCGAGGACGAGTTCTTTTCAAGTGGAGGAGAATAATGTGGAATTTATTAGTGTTGCGTTTCTGGACTGATTGGACAAACAAAAGTCCAAATGGAAAGCGAAACGGTGAAGCGATTAGATGGTTTTTTTCTATTATTTTAGTATTTTTTATGAGTTAATTTTAAGGGTCGTTTTTGTAATTTTGCTATTTGATGCTTATTAACTTTTCTATTATGATTAGATTTCCTATTATGATTAGGTTTCCAATTCAGATTAGGTAACTTTTCTATTATGATTAGCTTTTCAATTTAGATCAGGTAACTTTCTTATTATGATTAGGTTTCTAATTCAGATTAGGTAACTTTCCTATTATGATTAGGTTTCCTATTGTAATTAGGTTTAACCCCTATAAAAGGGTGTTTAAGGGTTTTTTTTTGACATACAGAACATTATTATCATTAATATTGAATTTCGAGATTTTTCTCTCTAAATAAGATTTTGCTTGAATTATTCGCGGAATGCTGCGTCAGACAAATAGGCCTGCAGCGTAAAATCTTGCAATTGAGCCGCAACACGTCCAGTAGCCCAAAGGGGGATAAAGCAGAAGATGTATCTGTTCTCTCGAACGTCACTGGCAATTAAAAAGGACAGAAACACACCAGAGAAAAAGAACAAAAGCATCTCCAACTTGGTAGAATTTGCGGAGTCATTGATAAAAGAACCTGCATTAAAGTGTCTCTCAGGTCCCTATAATTGCAGAAGCTGCATCTCACTAGAAAAAAGAATTGAGTACATGAACGTGCATGTATCGATATCGAATAAATCAAATTACATGGGTTAGCTCGCCCCAAAAATCAAAGCCATGTACACCATATTCCGGGAAAATTACCAAAAAAGTCCTAAACCTTTTACAATTGTGCCAATTCAGTCCTAAATCTTTTTTTTTGTCATTTCAGTCATAAACCTTTCACAATTATACCAAATCAGTCCATTCGGCCACTTTTGGCCGGTCGACGCTAACGTGGACGCCGATCGGCTAACGTGGTATTATTTTAATATTTTTTTTCCTTCTTCCCCCTGGCCGGTCTGGCCAGGGGAGGCTTGCCGGCGAGGTGACCTTGCCGGCCATGGGTGAGGTCGAGCTCGGCCGGTCATAATTTCCTGGGGCACAATGGCTTCCTGGCATAACGACCTTCACGATGGCTTCCGGTGAGGGTCACCAGCGACTCTCTTCGACTGCGAAGGCTTCACCTAGATTGGGCGATGGCCACCTTACCCTCGGCCTTAAAGGCCGTCGCCAAATCTAGGTGGCCGCGAGCGAGCCGGCCTCGCTGGATCTAGCAAGTGCCTTCGTTGCCTTACTCACGGCCGCAAAGGCCCTTGGCGAGGCTGTTGCGGTGCCTTCGTTGCCTTACTCACGGCCGCAAAGGCCCTTGGCGAGGCTGTTGCGGCCTCGGTGGTAACGAGCAAGGCGACGAAAGCTGTCACCAGATCTGGCGAGGCCGCCTTTATTGCGGCCGCTCAGATTTGGCAACGGCCTTTGCCGCCTTGCCCAAGGCCTTCACAGCCGCGAGCGAGGTGGCGAAGGCTCTCGTCAAATTTGGCGAGGCTACCTCGCTCGTGGTCGTCCCAGATTTGGCAACGGCCTTCGACGCCTTGCTCGTCGCCGACGAGGCTACAACTGCCTCGCTCAGGGCCTTTGCGGCCGCAAGAGAGGCGGCAAAGGCTCTCGCCAGATCTGCCAAGGCCACCTCGCTCATGGCCACCCAGATCTATCGACGGCCTTGCCCGCCGCTGGCGAGGTCGCGACGGCCTCACCCAAGGCCTTCGCAGCCGAGGGCAAGGTGGCCCTCGCCCAATCTGGGCGAGGCCTTCGCAGCCAGTGAGGGTTGCCGGTATTGAAAAAAAATTTCCAAAAAAAAGGAAAAATAAAAATAAAAAAAATTCAAAAAAATATTAAAATATTGTCTACGTCAACTCCGATGAAGCCACGTAGGACGACCAACGTCCACATCAGATTTTCCGGCTGACAAATAGTCGATGGCACTCAAGTGAACACTTTTTTACGGAAGTAGCACTTAAGTAAACGAATAAAAAAGTTATGGCACTTAAGTGAGTGTCGTATGAAAGTTTATGGCACTCTTTATCCCTAGAAAATTATTTTCTAGAGTCCTTATCCCTAGAAAACTATAGTTCTCTTCATTTCACAATATATCACGGTGTACTAGCCTCCCATACCATTGTGCAAAAAATACTATAAACCAACGGTGAATATGCCCACTGATTTACCACAACTACGACTTAGGCTGCGCATGTCAACCATTCTGTGCCCGAGAACAGATTCTGTTAAAAAATGATTCTTTTTTATTTCATGTCCGGAAATAATTTCTAAGCATTTAAAAGCTTTTGGTAACTGCCTAAAATTTCTATTCTTAGAATAATAAAAGAGCATAAATGCACTGGGTGGCCCTGCTGGAGCGCGCACTCTTCCTCTCGCAAAAGGTTGAGTGTTCGAATCCCGGGCGCCGCAGGGTGACTTAACCGGTGGCACGTGTGTGGTGGCTAGCACGCGTCGCCCCCAGGGTTTATTCCCCGGCTGTCGGCCGTGCGGGGGTTCCCTGGGTTATAAAAAAATAAATAAATAAATAAATGCATTTGGTAACTACACAAAATTTCATTTTATTAATAAAAATTTAAATTTTTTAATATTTCCTTCTTTTTTTTCTTTTTTTTTCCTTTCTTTCCCTTCCCTTTCTTGGCCATGGTTAGTCGCCGGCGCCGGCGACTGGCCACAGGCTAGGGCCGGTCACCTGCGCCTACAACCGGCCACAAGTCAGGGTAGGCAAGGGCGTCGTGGCCCTCGCCGCCAGCCTCTCTGGTCGCGACGGTGAGGTCGGCCTCGCCTTGGCTGGGCGAGGCCCACCCAGGCAACGGACCTAGGTGGCAACGACGAGGTCAGCCTCGCCTTGGCTGGGTGAGGCCTCGCCGTCGCGGCCGCGAGCTGCCCTCGTCGGCCATCGTCGAGGGCCACAACGCCCTCGCCAGCCTTGGCCTATGGCAGCTCGCTGACGGCAGGTGGCGGCGGGTGGTGGGCGACAGGCCGAAGAACAATAACAAACCAAAAAAAGAAGAAAATCAAGAAGAATCAGAAATGAAAAAATTGTTTCAAAATCAAGAATCTGCTTTTTTTTTTTTCTTCTTCATTCTGTTCCAAAACTGATTTTGGTAACAATTTTTTGCAAAATTGTGCCTGGGCACAAAAAATTCAACAAACGGATTTCTACTCCCAAATTGATTTTGGAAACAAAAGCACATAAATTTTTATTATTTGGCAAGTTGCCAAACGGGCCTTAGTCATTGTCACTAACCGCGCTACATGGATGCTCTTATGCTATTTAACTCCTTATATCAAATCTTCACTCAGATCCAGAATCTCAAGATCTTTCCTTAATCCTCTTACTCTCCAGGATCCATCGCCATCATACATGCTTCGTAACCAAAAGCATCCAAGGCTGCCATTAAATCTGTCACAGCTACTTTACACAAGCTTCTCTCATCCTTACCCTCAATTTGGGTCACCCAAACTTCTGCTCGAACATGCTCATTTCTAATTGTGTTTGTAATCCTCTATTCAACACGTCACTTATCCAATTTTTTTTTGGTCAAAACGTCACTTATCCAATTAGCAAACATACTTTCCATGGACATCTATGCAAGCCATCTAGTAAAGGCTTACCCATTTCTGAGGAAATAATAATGCATTCTGGATGGTTGGTGGGTAAACTTCTCTACCACAAACATCCGTTTCGATATTGTACACCGAAAGGATTTTTTCTTTGCATATCAATACACTTGAGATAATTACCTGTAATTGGAGGAGGATCCGGTTCTCTAGTACTATGCAATACGGCAGTTCCAGATAGCACAGTGATGAATCCGCAAAGTTCTAATGCTATGCTACTCACGCTTTGACCAGAATAATCCTGCAATAGTATTCACCTTATTAGGGCATCAAATCTCTCAGTGCGTGCATGCACGTGTGTGTGTGGGTATGTGTGGGTTATTGAGATACTGGAACATAATCGCACTGGCTAATATTGTAAAAGATGTAAACATGGCATAATAGATAGGCGAAACAACATCAGTGTTGAATATATCCAATGCCTGCAACCATTTGAAAGGTGTTAGACAAAACAACCTCGAAAAATTAAATTCAACAACTTGGGAGCTTTACTCCTAACCGCAATGATGATTAACCATAAGGTGACTCTAATAAACTTAACAGCCTGGAATAGATACTGAACTAAATGCTTCACCCAGTGTCCCCCGGTTCGTTCCTCCAATCAATCCAAAAAAGTCCAGCGGCAAATTGCAGCCGAAGGCCATTGCCTAAACAAGGGACGGAAAAAAAGAAGAAGAAAAAGACTCTGGCATGTAGAATAGTTGCCACTTTATATGACAGTCCTCATAACCATGTAAGTTGTAACTACTTGACTCAAATCACGAGGGACCAGCTCTCAAGAGTACTCGAGTGATGTGCTTTGTGAGTTGGTGGGTCTCTACTTAAGTATCTTCCAGCATCCTCTTTCACATCCCATATGAGAAGCGGGTTTCACAAATTCGCTTAACCACAGTCCTTGTCTTTGTTGCATCTGCATCATACTTAAAACTCAAGGGCTATTGGAGGCCGTAGTCCCATAGTGCTAGCTGTCGCCATCCCACTGCTCCAGGATGCGCTTTGCATTCTATGAGCGTTCCATATGGTGAATATCCACATTGTAAACGTTGAGTTTTTGGTGCGCAAAAGCTTAGCTATTCGACCAAAATATAAAACAAGCTTAGTTGATCCTCGATTTGGGAAAGCTCAAACAAGAACCATGCCACTCCATCCAAATAGCAGAAGCAATTGACCAGAGCGGATTTGCTCCCCATCAGTCGGATTCTGGTTGATAAACTCCAGGCACGTTTTCCCAATTAACCTGGTCCAGTTGGCAGATCCTTGATGATAGGAACATATCAGAGATATGTGGAACTGTCTTCTCCTTCCATGCCCTTTTCTGGCTTCGTAATTACCCCTTAGTAAGTACGAATTCACAACTAGAAGAAAAATGGATTATTCTGTGGACTAGTGAGGTTGCTGGAAGAGAGGTAATAATGATAAGAGCTCATTTCTCTCACAGATAAGTGCTTGCTAAGAAATTACTCAAGGCTGATCGAAAACTGGGAGAAAATTGCTAAAAGAAAGAAAAATAAAGACATGACAATGGAAGAAAACAGGGAATGGTAGTGACAGGTAGAATCAAGTTGAATCTTGCCAAAATCAATAGGACAAAGAATGGCATCTAAAAGGGTGCAATCACTAAATGTCATGAAGAAAGCACCATATAATCCTCCATGTCATTTGGTTTCCCCCAATTTCTCGCCAAAGCTTCTAATCATTCAATATTTCATGACATCCGTTCCCCAGTACTTTATGCAGGAAAGAAGTCTCTGCCTTCTTCTAGTTTCATAGTTTGATCAACTATACAGCTCCCTACAGTGGTAAAAGAAGCGGCGCTCATGTAATGCGTGCTTATCCATTTCTCTTCAACTTCAGCAAAATTGTGCGAGTCATGCGTACACTGTTGATGTGTAACACAAAGGAAGCTGATATAAAGTGCGTGTAATAATGGATCTCAAGGCACAAAGAGACTATCCTGAAACTCTTCAGGGAAAGAGGAAAGTGAGTGATGTACTTATTATAGGTATCTTTGCCAATGTAGAATAAGATACTTACCATGTTTAGATAATTTAACTGGGTGATAATACAGGTAACTGCAAGCATTGCAAAAATCCACGTCTGGAAATATACAATCTGGTTTGTTCCCGCCAATGTGAGCTTGATCGGCAATGCCGATTGCCTTTATACTTACAACCTGCCAAGCACCATAACTCTGCAATTGAAAATGTTCTTACACGTCACTATGGTAAGAGGTGGGAGCATGAATAGGAGGCTAGGTGGAGATAGAAGAAAGATTTCTCACCGTCAAGGACCCGATAGTCGAGCAAATACCAACGTAAACCATTATATTTGTTTGGCCATAGCGAGAAGCACAATAAAAGATCAGCGTCAGTGCTGCTGCTACTACTGACGCTGTATACAAAAGAAATGCTGCAAGAAGTAGAGCGCCACCAATGAGGAACAATAAAAAGAAATGCGAAAACTGAGGAGATTAAGGTTTTGCATTACAGGAAAAGCTTTCTTTTCTGGCACCACAACCAACCTGGTTGAATTGCTAATTCCCATATTTCCTCGACAGAATTAATTGAAACGCTCTTCGGGAGCACGAAGAACTATTATTGTGGAGCCCACAATGCACAAAAGGCACCCCAACTTCCCCATCCTCTGAAGTTTCTCGTTCAACACGAAATGCGCCAGGATAGCACTGTCAAAGTCACAACTATATCAGAGTTCATAACCTTTACATCGGAGGATTCGGCTAGAAGTATAGCACGACGCATCTCGATAAACAGGATAATCCAGCAGCAAGCCAATTAAGAAGCGGCCTACCTGACAATGATACTCAATGCACCCAGCGGCGTTGCAAGCACGGCAGGGGCGTCAACGTAGCACGGCAGGGGCGTCAACGTAAGCCACAAAATTCGATATTTCGCCGGCAATCACTGCCAAGATAAGAAATAATCTCGAGATCAGAACGCCAATATAGAAAGCAAAATCAAGCACGACTAGATACACGGGGCCACGAGGGGGCCAAAGCAGCTGGAGTCTACGCTACCAGCAAGAAGAGGAGCCGACTTACTCGCAACCATGCCCAACCACCATAGCGGCTTCAACAATATTTGGTGTGGGTGCGCACGAGTGTGGCGGAGTGCTTCAACAATATTTGGTCGGCTTCAACAACGGCGACGTCACACCGGAAAGCGCGGACGACGCTGTCGTTTCCTGCTCTCTCTCTCTCTCTCTCTCTCTCTCTCTCTCTCTCTTTCTAATATTTTATTTTAGGGAAAAAGCTACCAAAAATCCCAAACTTTACCCATTGTGACACATTTACCCCGAACTTTTTTTGTGACGTCAAAAACTCCAAACTTTCTTATTTGTGACACATTTACCCCAATGTACATTATCTATGGGCATTTTCGTCTTTTCCGCTTTTTCTTTTTTTTTCAGATCCGGCGAGGGGGATCTCGCCGGCGTCGGGCGAGGCTCGCCCTCGCTCGCCCAGGCTCGAGCGAGCCTCGCCGGCGTCGGGCGAGGCTCGCCCTCGCTCGCCCAGGCGAGGGCGAGCTCGCCCGACGCCGGCGAGGCTCGCCCTCGCCAGATCCAGGCGAGGGCGAGCCTCGCCCGACGCCGGCGAGGCTCGCCCGACGCCGGATCTGGCGTCGGGCGAGCCTCGCCGGCGTCGGGCGGCCGCCGGCGAGGTCCCCCTCGCCGGATCTGAAAAAAAAGTAAAAAAAAAAAGAAAAAGCGGAAAAGACGAAAATGCCCATAAATAATGTACATTGGGGTAAATGTGTCACAAATAAGAAAGTTTGGGGTTTTTGGAGTCACAAAAAAAAGTTCGGGGTAAATGTGTCACAATGGGTAAAGTTTGGGGTTTTTTATGGCTTTTTCCCTTTATTTTATTCTATCTCTCTCAACAGTCACAGACTCACTCTCTGTTTTTTTTCTCCTTTTCCTTTTAATTTCGCGAAGCCAAAAAAAGGGAGAAGGAAACAGTGATTGGGTCATTGATGATTCCTGAGCACTTTTCGGAGAATCATAGGTACTAACCGTTTGTTTGACTGTCCGAACGATTCCAACTAGTATCTCAGCAATGTCCATTTTTTCCTTGAATTTATATTTTATATCCTCAAATTTAAACGGATCTAACCCAACTGATTATGGTCCGACTTGCTCGATTGAATTGAATAAGCAACAAGTTATCGGGAGTGATCCACATTTCGTACTACATTAGTTTAGCCGTCACGAGACATTCATTTATTTAGCTGTTGTCATGCCATATGTGTCCCTTGGTTTATATCGCTTTTGTTCCTTCATTTGTATCTTTATTTCATTTCTTATCTTACACCAATTAGATTTGTCAAAATGGGATCACAGATCCATCATCTTTATGAATCTCTTTTTATTCTGTCTTACCCTCACTTGATCTCGCACTTGCTCATTCCGTGCTTTCACCTCAATTTGGATATTAATTTTTTTATAGATTGGATTAATATGGAAGTGCATCAATAATACGAGTCTCGTCGGGTATAAGTCGCTAGATTTGTATTGCATGCAGATTTGTAGGGATTAGGGACCAGCTCCATTGACTCGACCCAAACCTCTGATCGAATCCACCGACGAGTCAAACACCAAGTCATCAAGTATCCCCAAGAATGGAATGGATACCTCATTCATATCTCAAACGTGCTTACTCCTTGTAACTAAATGAGGGTGAAATGGAAATAAATTAATCCAAAATGATGAGGTGAGCTATTCGAGCCAATGTTCAAGAATCTCATCCCAATTCGTTCCAGGAATTAACTTCAGAATTAATCTTGGATTTTCTTACCATCATTGGTGATTATAAATGGAAATGAAAATGCATAGCAAGATTTCAAACCCATAGAAACGTAAATGCAAGTGCCTGTTTAGACTGATCTTTGCTAACTCCCCAACTATAGAAGCCCAACCCCATTCAAGCGAGGGTCAAGACGATCAAGCCCGTCCAATTACCAAATCCTTTTGCATTCGATTCACTCAACGGTTGAGATTGGTTCTCTTTAAACCAGAAAGACAATATCCCATTTAGATCAAGGAACGCATGTACGAACCATGAAACTATGCTAAAACCACAAAATAAAAAGCCAAGAAGATCATCATCAACATTCATACCCCAAACCAAACCAGTATCGATTTATCTATCTATGTTAAAAATAACCGTTTGTATGTATTCTTTGAACCCGTCTGTCGCTACATATGTTACACCACTTGTGTCGCACCGCTAGATGCCTTGGGGTGCGTGGTTTCATCTGAAAGCATCCCATGCTGGGTCGAATCGTACTTCTCCCCATCCCCCCACAGCGCATAGGCCTCCTCCCCGTGCACCGCGTCGTCCCCAATCAGCAACTGCTCCTCCGACATCCGCAACGGCACCACCCAGCTTATCGCCACACACAGGACCGACGTGACCACCGCGTTCCACCCGATGATGAAGGCCCCGCCCACCATCTGCTTCAAGATCTGGACCCCGCCGGAGCCGCCGTAGACTCCCCCCCTCGAGTTGGTGACCGGGAGGAAGAGGGAGCAGAGCTCCGGCTCGGCGAAGAGGCCCGTGAGGATGCCCCCGAGGTAGCCGGCCACGGCGTGGGTGTGGAAGACTCCGAGGGTGTCGTCGATCTTCTGGAGCAAAGTCCACCTCTTGTGCACGATCATCATGGTGAACCACGGGACGCTTCCGGACATGATTCCCATGATTATGGCCGCCCATCCTTGGACGAGACCTACACAGACGTGATGTCGACAGCATGGAATACAACGTTGTTACCCATCGTGCGTGGAAGACTCAACAAGTCAAAAATGTCCATTTCACTTCGCTCGAAACCCTAAACTTCTGGATGACAACATTCAATGCTGTGTACCATTTCAAGGTGGAGCCTATCTCGTGAACATCATCATCACTCCCCCCACAAAAGTTGACTCGTAAAGGGTCACGGAGTCAAGAATGATAATATATCTCCCCACTATTGTCTTAGAGAGACTTCGGTGACTATGAACATTGGAATATACGAAGTTCCATATTGAGATTGATGTGAATGTAAGGAATGTCCCATGGCTAATGGAGTTCGCTGTACCTGCAGCGGGAGTGATGCAAACGAGGCCCGTGATCATGCCCTGGACGGCCCCAATGACGGAGGGCTTCTTGAAGAAGATGACGTCGAGCCATGTCCACACCAGGAGGCTTGTCGCCGCGCATATGTTGGTGTTGAGCACGGCCACTGACGAGTCTATGTTTGCCGTGTACGGGTCTCCCCCGTTGAACCCCGCCCACCCCATCCACAGCAGTCCCGCCCCCGCCAACATCAGCAGCACATTGTTCGGAGGGAATCTCTCCCTATCCTTTGTTAATCTCGGTCCCACCTACATATACAATAACATTAATATTTTGAGGAGAAATCAGTGCATAAAAAACATGATTGTATTTCCACATATATTATTCTATTAATCGCGTAGAAATTTGACGTATTGATCCACCGAATTACGACCATAAAAAATGAACTTATTGATTATTGCCAAGTAAGTCAAGAAGGTGATTCTGAATATGTATATGTGCACGTTCAAACATAAGCCAGCCAGCTAGTCAAAATGAGCATACAAGCAAGAGCAATATCAAAGCTCTCTATATATGGAACAGCTTATTTTCTTCAAGATACCAAATCCCTGTTGGAATCTTGATCAAATAACATGTTAATTTTCCAAAAATTATGGCTTCTTCCAGAATAAACTCTGAAAGCTTGTTTTAGTCCTGCATTATCTCTTGGACTAGTAGCTCGATGTTCTAGTAGAATTAAAAAATATATCTTGCACAGAATCACAATATACCATTTCAAGAAAATGTACATATGTATAAATAAATCCATAGTAGATTTTGACCAAAAAATTTCCACAGCAAACAAGATCGTCTCCAATTTCCGACTTTCCACACCAATACATTTGAATCTTGACTTTCCATAATTGCGGCTCCACTAAAGTCTATCGAGCCAGATTCATCTCTCTCTCACACTGTGGATGAAGAAGGAAAAGAAAACGCTCAATCCGTGGTGATAATAAGAAAAAAAAAAATTGGCACAATATTTACGGATTTAATAAGTCTGTGGACGTACCCAGTAAGCGGTGGTCAGGCCGGCGATGCCGGAGGAGAGGTGGATGACGTAGCCGCCGGAGTAGTCCATGACGCCCCAATGGAACAAGAAGCCGCCGCCCCACAGGCTGAATGCGCCCACCGTGTAGGAGAAGGTCAGCCAGAGCGGCACGAACATCATCCATGCCCTAAAGTTCATCCTCCCGAGCACCGACCCCGCGAGGAGGATCAGCGTGATGGCGGCGAACACGCATTGGAACCACACCATCGACGCCATAGGGTAGAAGGGAGCCGCGGCGCCCGTCTCGACCGTAGTATGGTTCTTGTAGAAGTGCTTCGTCGCGGGCAAGACGGCCTGCTTGATCAGGAAGCTCTGGCCGAGGGCGGGGCCGGCTTTGCCCCAGAAGGGGAGGAGCTTGTCGCCGAAGGACATCTTGTAGGCCCAGATGACCCAGCAGAGGACGACGGCGGCAAAGGCGTAGAGGGCCATGAAGGCGGAGTTGACCGCCCACTTCTTCTTGACGATGCTGCCGTAGAGGATGACGAGGCCCGGCACGCTCTGGAGGCCGACGAGCGTGGCCGACACCATCTGCCATGCGTTGTCGCCCTTGTTCAGCCAGTCGGGCACCGCGGCCGACGTGAAGGCCTGGTAGGCAACCGGCACTGGGTTCGGCGGAGGAGCGGCTGCCGTCATTTTCAATCTTGATCGGTAGATCTTATGTGATGATTAACTGGGTGTCACTGCAGATCCCTCTCTCTCTCTCCCTAGCTAATATATGAGCGCGTGAGGGGGGTGGGGATTGGAATAAAGAAGAGGGGAAGGGAGGGGAGGGGAGGGGATGATGAGTGTGTGGACCGGTGAGATACACAGAATTCATTGAGAAAACAAGTAAGGAAAGACAGGGAGAGGAAGATTCGTTTCGGATACAGTGCACCTTTGATCTTCCAATATCATCATCGTGATTACTGACTTACTATTTAATCAAACTATATCAAGAAAATAAGCGGGTGAATGACCACGTGGGAATGGGCTGAAGAGGGCGAGAGAGAGATAGAGAGAGAGAGAGAGAGTCGCAAAAAGGAACACAGCTGCAGATCCTGCGGAGACGAGGCAAGTCCGGTTGGCTTACATACACCGCACGGGATCATAGACAGCTGTGGGATTCAGAATCTCTCCCTTATCTTTTGGAAATCTCGGGAGAGCGTTGAATATTCTCCTGCCCTCGCAGATTTCGTGGTACGGACGTTGCATGCTGGCCATGTTCTTCGTCATAAATCCCCCCCCCCCTCAAAAAAATAAAATAAAAAACATTGAATTCCTATGTACATATATTACGTTACGTCGAAGGTCCTCGCATGCTGGAGATATGCATAGGAGTTAGGGACCCCCCCCCCCCCCAATAATGGTGTACAGCAATGTACTAGGGAACAGCAAGACTTAATCGAGATGGCAATTTGAATGCTGATTTCATTTTATTTTATTTGGAGCGTACGATGAGGGGGGAGCCCATTCCACATGACTCCTTCCTCGTTGCGTGTGAGGCTTAAAACCCAATCAAGGTATCGTGAGTCGTATTTTATCACATTTAACAAGTACATACTATGATGAAGGAATGCGAACAAAGAAAGCTATAATGGGTGTTCTGTAAATCGATTTATGACGTCAAGAGGAGGGACAAGAAACGTGGCATGCTCAGGGGCGAGACAAAGGCAATGAAAGAAAACATTGAAGGCGCCACCATATACGGCTATCCTGCGGGCGATGGAGAGCGACCCCTCTTTAATCACTTTCACATGATATGCAAGCGACGGACCAGCTTTTAGAATTACATATCTTGCATTATATATATATATATATATATATATATATATATGTGTGTGTATGTAAATAATGCAAATGTGTGTATGGACAAGAGAGGTTGACTCGAATTAGTAATCGAAATATAATATAAAGAGAAGTCAAGCAACGCAATAGTCTTTATCGCCATCTTTGAAAATAAAAGCAGTTTGCCCGCGTTCCCAAGCATGAAGGGTTGTGTGGTTGTGATTACATTAAAGAAGCATCTTTTTTTTTTTTCCTTTTTCTTCTCTTTTCCTTTTCTCTTCTTTGCTCCTTTCCCTTCACAGGCCTCGCGTAACGGCGCAAGGGCCAAAAGTAAATAAATAAATAAATATTTCAAAAAAATATTAAAAAATTATCCACGTCAGTATCGATTGTCCAATATCAACGGTGCCACATAATGATTTCTAGCCAAAATTTACCAGATGGATTCAATTGGCAAACCTTGAAAAGGTTTAAAATTCAATTAACACAATTAAAATGTTTAGTATTTAATTGACAAAAGTGTAGTAAGTTTACAATTTTTTGGACAATTTCTCCCATTTTAAAATGGTTCACCGTTGGTCTGCGAACCTCTTCCGGTGATGAAATTTAATGACGTGATATTAACACTGCTAAAAGATTTGCCAGGTTGAGATTTTTTTTTTAATAATGACGTTGACTTCTATGCTAATTTCGGATTTTTATTTTAACAATATTGACTTTCTTTGCTGAGTTGGAATTTTTCAATACTATAAACTCTCTCTCTCTCTCGTAAGAAATTTGGAGTCCCAAGTCTATAATGCAATGATATCTTTCTCACCATTGTCTGCCATTATTAGTCAGTAAAAAGTGGCTTAGCACTCCGACCGTCAAATTTAATTAAAAGGGGGATCTATATAAAAATGTATAAGGACAATTTTAGACCCCAAAAGAAAAAAAGTAAAAAAAGACTATTTTCATTTTCGGACAAAAATGAAAGAGACCACCAATTCCATTTTTGCTGCCGAGAAATTGGCGGTTTGATTTTCACGGCTTCCCTTGCTTGTCTCTTGGCGCCGTTTGCAAGGGCTTCTTTCTTTTTCTTAGAATATTCCCTTTCCCAACAGCTATATTATGTCATTTTGTCAGGATTGTTTCGCAAAATTCTACGTTGTTTCGCAAAATTCTACGTTTGACTGCGACGCAGTTTGTTCTTTTCCCCCACTTTTCCATCTTGGAATTGCGTTTGTTGTCTTGCGTCCAAATGGTTTATCATGAAGTGACAGAGCTGACGAACCATTGTGTTAATGGGCGGTGATGCATCACAGCCCGAGGGCCAGCGTAAAATCTTGCCATTGAGTCGCAATACGTCAAGTAGCCCAAAAGGGGACAAAGCAGAAGATGCATCTGTTCTCTCGAACGTCACTGGCAATTAAAAAGGACAGAACACACCAGAGAAAACGAACAAAAGCATCTCCTACTTGGTAGAATTTGCAGTCATTGACAAAAGAACCTGCATTGCAGTGTTTTTCAGGTACCAATACAAGGAACTGAATAATAATTGCAGAAGCTGCATCTCATTAGAAAAAGAATTGAGTACATGAATGTACATGTATCGTTCGATATCAAATAAATTAAATTACATGGGTTAGCTCGCTTCAAAAATCAAAGCCATGTACACCGTATTCCCGGTTACATAAGTCGCGACACGGAGCCAAAATTTTGAGAAGTACAAGAATGGGGTATCGAATGAACCTTAGAACTAAGGGAAGTGAGTCTCCTAACGTCATCACACTTGCGCATACAGATCGGCTACTCAGGTAAATTTAAATTCTAGAAATTGCTAGAGTGGAGCTCCCCCGTGATCTGGTTTGCTCGCACCAACAAATTTCCATTTTTACACTACATCGATGAGATTTGGCAACATCTTTTGAAAATATGTCACCTGCAAGCGCACATGACTTATTTGAAATAGTCCGGATGCAAAATTGTAACGAAACCGGGAAATGATCCGTCTTCATCCTTCTGTCTCCACACTTCCCCATTGCTCGGGATGTACCACGACACTTTTGGTGATAGTGGCGTATATAAATCTGCACAACATTTCCCTTCAATATTTATCTAAAGGTTTAAAAATTCAGATGAGTTATAAGTGTGCAATAAGACATACAACTTCAGGCAAAAGAGTGAAAGATCTTTTTAGTATTACAACAATTGGTCAACAAATCACATATTCGCATTCCTTGGACATTTAAATGGGCCCAACATACATGTAGTTCCATCATAAATCCATGCCCACATCTCAGGCTAGTCTATTATGCCGTGAAGGGCATCGTATGCCCTTACAATTTATAAATGCTGGATCACCAATACCGAACCTCAGTCAACGAACTTATCAAAAGATTCGATGTTGATCATTATCATATGGTCATAATTTCCTGGGGCACGATGGCTTCCCAGCATAACAGCCTAACCCCCATTTCTCACCCCCGGCATTGATAGTACTGCTATATAAACACCTTTCTTGGAACAAATATACATTTCTCTTACTCATAATTTTTTTGGAAAAAATATACATGAGACCTCAGTGCCCATCTGACCTAGAAAATTATAGTTCTCTTCATTTCACAATATCTCACTGTGTAGAGCTCTGGCCTCCCATACCATTGTGCAGAAAATACTATAAACCAGCGGTGAATATGCCCACTGAATTACCACAACTAAGACTTAGTCGATGTCACTAACCACACTACATGGATGCTCTTATGCTATTTAACTCCGTATATCAAACCTTCACTCAGATCCAAATGCTCAAGATCTTTCCTTAAGCCTCTTAGTCTGCAGGATCCATCCCCCTCATAGACGCATATCTTCGTAACAAAAAGCATCTAAGGCTGCCATTTCATCTGTCAAAGCCACTTCACACAAGCTTCTCTTATCTTTACCCTCAATTTGGGTCACCCAAACTTCTCCTCGAACATGCTCATTTCTAATTGTGTTTGTAATCCGCTATTCAACACGTCACTTATCCAATTAGCAAACATACTTTCCATGGACATCTATGCAAACCATCTAGTAAAGGCTTGCTCATTTCTGAGGAAATAATAATGCATTCTGGATGGTTGGTGGGTAAACTTCTCTACCACATACATCCGTTTCGATATTGTACACATAAAGCATTTGTTCTTTGCATATCAATACACTTGAGATAATTACCTGTAATTGGAGGAGGATCCGGTTCTCTTGTACTATGCAATACGGCAGTTCCAGATAGCACAGTGATGAATCCGCAAAGTTCTGATGCTATGCTACTCACACTTTGACCAGAATAATCCTGCAAAAGCATACACCTTATTAGGACATAAAATCTCTCAGTGCGTGCATGCACGTGTGTGTGTGGGTATGTGCGGGTGAGACTAAGCATGAGTTAGTCGTTATTGAGATACCTGGAACATAATCGCACTGGCCAATATTGTGAAAGATGTAAACATGGCATAATAGATAGGCGAAACAACAGCAGTGTTGAATATATCCAATGCCTGCAACCATTTGAAAGGTATTAGATAAAACAACCACGAAAAATTAAATTCAACATCTTGGGAGCTTAACTCCTAACCGAAATGATGATTAACCATAAGGTGACTCTAATAAACTTAACACCCTGGAATAGATACTGAACTAAATGCTTCACCCAGTGTCCCCCGGTTCGTTCCCCCAATCAATCCAAAAAAGTCAAGTGGCAAATTGCTGCGGACGGCCATTGCTTAATTAAGGGACGGAAAAAAAAAACGAAGAAAAAAACTCAGGCATGTAGTTGCCACTTTATATGATAGTCCTCGTAACCATGTTAGTTGTAACTACTTGACTCAAATCACGAGGGACCCGCTCTCAAAAGTACTCGAGTGATGTGCTTTGTGAGCTGGTGGGTCTCTACTTAAGTATCTTCCAGCATCCTCTTTCACATCCCATATGAGACACGGGTTTCACAAATTCACTACGCCACAACCCTTGTCTTTGTTGCATCTGCATCATACTTAAAACTCAAGGGCTATTGGAGGCCGTAGTCCCATAATGCTAGCTGTCACCATCCCACTGCACCAGGATGCGCTATGCATGCTATGAGCGTTCCATATGGTGAATGTCCACATTGTAAATGTTGAGTTTTTGGCGCGCAAAAGCTTAGTTATTCGACCAAAAATTAAAACAAGCTTAGTTGGTCCTCAACTTGGGAAAGCTTAAACAAGAACCATGCCACTCCATCCAAATAGCAGAAGCAGTTGACCAGAGCGGATTTGCTTCCCATCAGTCGGATTCTGGTTGATAAACTCCAGGCAAGTTTTCCCAATTAACCTGGTCCAGCTGGCAGATCCTTGATAGGAATATATCAGAGATATGTGGAACTGTCTTTTCCTTCCATGTCCTTTTCTGGCTTCGTAATTACCCCTTAGTAAGTACGAATTCACAACTAGAAGAAAAATGGATTATTCTGTGGACTAGTGAGGTTGCTGGAAGAGAGGTAATGATAAGAGCTCATTTCTCTCACAGATAAGTGTTTGCTAAGAAATTACTCAAGGCTGATCGAAAACTGGGAGAAAATTGCTAAAAGAAAGAAAAATACAGATATGACAATGGAAGAAAACAGGGAATGGTAGTGACAGGTAGAATCAAGTTGAATCTTGCCAAAATCAATAGGACAAAGAATGGCATCTAAAAGGGTGCAATCACTCTATGTTATGAAGAAAGCACTATAATCCTCCATGTCATTTGGTTTCCCCCAATTTCTCGCCAAAGCTTCCAATCATTCGATATTTCATGACGTCCGTTCCCCAGTACTTTATGCAGGAAAGAAGTCTCTGCCTTCTTCTAGCTTCATAGTTTGATCAACTATATAACTCCCCGCAGTGGTAAAAGAAGAGGCACTCATGTAATGCGTGCTTATCCATTTCTCTTCAACTTCAGCAAAATTGTGCGAGTCATGCGTACACTGTTGATGTGTAACACGAAGGAAGCTGATATAAAGTGCGTGTAATAATGGATCTCAAGGCACAAAGAGACTATCCTGAAACTCTTCAGGGAAAGAGGAAAGTGAGTGATGTACTTATTATAGGTATCTTTGCCAATGTAGAATAAGTTACTTACCATGTTTAGATAATTTAACTGGGTGATAATACAGGTAACTGCAACCATTGCAAAAATCCACGTCTGGAAATATACAATCTGGTTTGTTCCCTCCAATGTGAGCTTGATCGCAATGCCGATTGCCTTTATACTTACAACCTGCCAAGGACCACAACTCGTAATTGAGAATGTTCTTACACATCACTATGGTAAGAGGCCGAGAGCATAAATAGGAGGCTAGGTAGAGATAGAAGAAAGATTTCTCACCGTCAAGGACCCGATAATCGAGCAAATTCCAACGTAAACCATTATATTTGTTTGGCCATAGCGAGGAGCACAATAAAAGATCAGCGTCAATGCCACTGCTACTACTGACGCTGTATACAAAAGAAATGCTGCAAGAAGTAGAGCGCCACCAATGAGGAACAATAAAAAGAAATGCGAAAACTGAGGAGATTAAGGTTTTGCATTACAGGAAAAGCTTTCTTTTCTGGCGGCACAACCAACCTGGTTGAATTGCTAATTCCCATATTTCCTCGACAGAATTAATTGAACGCTCTTCGGGAGCATGAAGAACTATTATTGTGGAGCCCGCAATGCACAAAAGGCACCCCAACATCCCCATCCTCTGAAGTTTCTCGTTCAACACGAAATGCGCCAGGATAGCACTGTCAAAGTCACAACCATCCCAGAGTTCATAACCTTTACATCGGAGGATTCGGCTAGAAGTATAGCACGACGCATCTCGATAAACAGGATAATCCAGCAGCAAGCCAATTAAGAAGCGGCCTACCTGACAATGATACTCAATGCACCCAGCGGCGTCACAAGCACGGCAGGGGCGTAAACGTAAGCCACAAAATTCGATATTTCGCCCACAATCACTGCCAAGATCCAAAAAGAATCTCGAGATCAGAACGCCAATATAGCAAGATCTACCTACATTCCACATGAAGAAACGCACGTTTGCATCTAGAAAGCAAAATCAAGCACGACTAGATACAGAGGGCCACGAGGGGGGCAAAGCAGCTGGAGTCTACGCTACCAGCAAGAAGAGGAGCCGACTTACTCGTAACCATGCCCAACCACCATAGCGGCTCCAACAGGTAAGCATATCCTCCACCACCTTAAGAAATCAATCCCCAAAATCAGAATCCACATTCCACGTGAACAATCTATAAAGCTCAAAAGGGGCAAACCAGAAATGAAAGAAACGATACGGAAAAAGGACCTCGATGGGCACAGAAGGCGACTTACTGGCGCGAGCGCCGGTGGCGCCGGCCCGCTGGAGGCCCTTCTTCTTGATGATGAAGCTGGAGCCGATGAAGGCGCTGGAGACGACCGCCAGCACGAATCCCGTCAAGTTGCTCGAGTACATCGGCACCACATCTATCGTCGCCGTCGTCGGCAACAACAGAAGAGGAACAAACAACCAACAGAAGAGAATGGGCGGCGTCCCTCGCTGGAAACCAGCAGGGCTAGCAGCAAGATCGGCGCCGCTGGCGACGGCGGAGAGCACGGACTCGGTTCCGGGAGGAGAGCGAGGGCAATCGCATCGGCATTGCCGCCGCGGAAGAGCGAGCGAGAGAGAGAGAGAGGAGAAGAAGGGCGGCGCAGTTCGAAGGCGATCGTCGAATTGAATCGAACTCCTCTCCCCTCCTTCCTCCCCCTTCCTCCTCTTCCTCCTCCTTCCTCCTTCTCCTTCTGGCTTTGACGGTGGAACTGGAAGAGAGAGAGAGAGAGAGAGAGAGATTGTCGTCGTCAAGACGAGACAGGGAGAGGACGCCACCTAGATGGCTATTCTTTTTTCCTCTTCTTTTTTTAATCCTCGCTCTTCTATTTTTTATTGGAAAATAAATTTCGTTTGTAGAATTTTTATTAAAGAAATAATTAAAAATGAGATGCGATTTTTTTTTTGTTTCCACTGCCCGCCCCCTTTTTTTTAAGGGGAGGGCAGTTTATATGAGAATTTCAATCACGTAAATATTTCTCAGGTTACGTAATGTTCGCTTACGGATCGCACGTGATCCTTCGAAACAAAAAAAGAATAATTTACAAAAATTGTCCACGTGTCTTGACCCCGTTCAGTTTTGGTCTCACGTCGGGCATTTTTTTTTTTGAGTCCCTGTACTAAGTTTTGATCGCGATTTGGGGCCTAATTTCATGTTTCCCGTTCAAATCTGGACGAGAAGATCCACTCGTGGAGGCGATGATGCGAAGTGGCCGAACAAAAGGATGCGGAGAAATGAAATGTTGCCGCTTTTCGGTTCTCGAGCTTGTATCCTTGCGTCAGAACCTATCTCTAAATGGTTATCGTTCGATGCTCCTCCTGAATTTAGGTCCAAATTGACAGAACTAGATTGTTACGACCCCGAGCTAAGGTAGATTTTCCGTGCGCATCGATAAGGGCTCGACGACGGTCGAATGTAATCTTGACTTCCTAGACCCATCATCAAATTCATTTGCGTGCTGTTAGAGCTCTACTTTGTTTATTTCTATTTTTTTTAATTAGAATCAAGTTTGATGCTAAATCGAATTAATTATAAAAGACCGAGCTCGAAAATATTGGAAAATTTGCTAAAAAAAAAAGTCATAAATCAACTGTTTGACCGCCAATAACAGTGTAACACTTTTTCCTATCATAATTGCATTTCCTCGAGTTCAACCTTTGTTCAACCTGCTATTCCTCGTTTTGATGGTCATTATGACCACCGGAGCATATTGACGGAAAATTTCCTCAGGACTAAGAGTATTGGGATGTTGTTACTTCTGGTATTAACGAACCAGAGGAAAGGGGCTCAGTTGACAGCAGCACAACGGGCAGCTCTGGAAGCAGCAAAATTGAAGGATCTTAAAGCCAAAAACTATCTGTTTCAGGCTATTGACAGGTTCATCTTAGAGACAATTCTTTGCAAGGACACCTCCAAGCATATATGAGATTCCATGGAGAAAAAATTATCAAGGAGCTGCAAGAGCAAAAAGGCAGCAACTTCAAACGCTTCGTGGGGAGTTTGAATTGCTAAGAATGAAATCGGGAGAAACAATCATAGATTTCTTTTCCCGGACAATGGCGATTGTCAATAAGATGCGAATCCACGAAGACAAGACGAAAGAAGTCTCAATAGTTGAGAAGATTCTTCGCTCCTTGACACCTAAGTTCAACTTTGTTGTCTATTCCATACAAGAAGCCTAAGGACATTGAAGAACTCTCAATTGATGAGTTGCAAGGATTGTTGTTGATTCATGAACGAAATTTCCTTTAGCAAGAACCAGAAGAGAAGGCATTGAAGGCCTCAACTGCAAATCACTTTTCGTTAGTAGCAAGAACGAATAGTGGCAGAAGTAGAGGAAGGGAAACCAATGATCGCCGCAATTTCAATCAAAAATCTGATGGCTATATTTTCTCGTGATTCTCAAGGTAGAGGATGAGGACGTGGAGGTCGACACTAAATTGATTGCAGACTAAGGTTAGTGGACAAATCCAAAGTGGAGTGCTTTAGATGCCACATGTATGGGCATTGCAAATCTGAATGTCGAACCAATTTAAATACACAAAGTATGGAAATGACTAATTTTGCAGCAGAAAAGGAAAAAGCAGAAACTCTTCTAATGGTGTGTCAAGAAAAAGAGAAAACTTCATCAAACTTGTGGTATCTCGACACTGGCTGCAGCAACCACATGTGTAGAGACAAGAAATCATTCTCTACACTAGATGTGTCATTCTACACCACAGTAAAATTTGGAGACGACTCTACTGTGTCAGTCATGGGGAAAAGGACGGTTGCAATTTTTCCTAAAGGGACTTCAGTACATACCATCAAAGAAGTGTTTTATGTTCCAGAATTAAAGACCAACCTCCTAAGTACTGGCCAATTACAAGAGAAGGGCTATGAAATTTCACTCAAAGGAGGTGTTGGTTGCTCAAGTTACAATGATTGCCAATCGGATGTTCCCGCTACATCTTCATAGCACTTCGCACTCATGCTTCGCTGGAAGATTAAAAGAGGAAGCTTGGGTATGGCATTTCAGATATGGACATCTCAACTTTGGTGGACTGCAGACATTACATCAAAAGAAGATGGTGAAGGGACTTCCCCCAATCACTACTCCATTTGAAATATGTGAAGACCGTGTTGTTAGCAAACAACACCGTGCTCAATTTCCACAAGGAAAAGCATGGAGAGCAAAGAAGCCGTTGGCGCTAGTCCATTTAGATATTTGCGGGCCAACATCTCCAGTTTCCAATGGAGGTAAACGATATTTCATCACCTTCATTGATGATTATAGCTGGAAGATTTGGGTTTATTTTTTATAGGAAAAATCTGAAGCTTTTGAAGCATTCAAGAACTTTAAAACACTTGCTGAAAAAGATAGTGGAAATCCAATAAAAGTCTTTCACACAGATCATGGTGGTGAATACAACTCGGCTGCATTTGTAGATTTCTGTGCGAAGCATGGGATTAAAAGACAACTCAATGTAGCTTATTCACCACAACATAATGGCGTCTGCGAACGGAAGAACCGCACCGTTTTAAATATGGCGCGAAGCCTCTTGACGTCAAGTGGAGTTCCAAAGAGCTTCTGGCCGGAGGCAGTTAATTGGAGCATTCATTTCTTGAACATAAGCCCCACCCTTGCTGTTTTAAATATGACACCTGAAGAAGCTTGGAGCGGACGAAGACCCACACTTGATTACTTCAGAATTTTTGGGTGTATTACATATGCCCATGTTCCATACCAGAAGAGGAAGAAGCTAGATGACAAAGGAGAAAGATGTGTTTTTCTTGGCATTAGTGATCAATCAAAAGCCTACAAAATCTATGATCCTATAACCAACAAAATCATCATCTGCAGAGATGTGATTTTTTATGAAGAGAGATTCTGACCGTGGAGTGAGCAAGATAGTGGTGATGGTGATGAACAAATTCCAGCAAATTTTGAAGAAGATACCGAGCTGGAACAGCAGCCCACTATGAGCCAAATCACCACAGAAATTCCGCAGCAGCTGCAATACCCGGAGAACGACCACAATGTGTCTGACGAAGGCCAGCATGGATCGAAGATTATGAAGCGTTAGGAGTTGAGCAATCCGAAGACCCACTGACCCATTTTGCTTTATTTGCAGATAGTGACCCAACTACTTTTGATGAAGCAGTACAAAATAAAAACTGGAGAGTTGCAATGGATGCTTAAATTGAAGCGACTGAGAAGAACAATACTTGGGAATTGATAGATTTTCCCAAAGGGCAAAAAACGATCAAAGTCAAGTAGGTGTACAAGACAAAATTGAATAAGAATGGTGAAATTGACAAATACAAGGTGCGCTTGGTGCCAAAAGGTTACAAACAAGAATCTGGAGTGGATTACAAAGAGGTGTTTGCGCCCATGGCAAGACTTGATACGATCCGATTGGTGATTGCATTAGCAGCACATAATTCGCGGCCCATCTACTAGTTACATGTGAAGTCAGCATTCTTACATGGTGATCTTCAAGAACATGTATTTGTTGATCAACCTTCTGGATATGTGAAGCCTGATAGTAAATATAAAGTATATAAATTGAAAAAGGCTTTGTATTGATTGAAACAAGCTCCACGAGCTTGGTACGGTAGGATTGATGCTTTTTTTTTTTTTAAGGATTTACAAAATGTCCATTTGAGCATACATTATTTATTAAAGTTGGTGATGGCGGAAAATTGCTTCTGGTATGTTTGTATGCGGATGATCTTATCTTTATAGGGAATGATAGTGTCTTGATTAACACATTTGAGAAGTCTATGATGGATGAATTTGAGATGACTGATCTTGGATTGATGCATTATTTTTTAAATATCGAAGTAATTCAATCTACAGTTGGAATTTTTGTCTCTCAAAAGAAGTATGTTCAAGAGATTTTAGGCAAATTTCAGATGAAGCATTTAGTGACCACACCAACTGAGGTTGGATTGAAGCTGTCAAAGGATCATGATGGAAGAAAGATAAATAGCACTCTCTACAAGCAAATCGTGGGGAGTCTAATGTATTTAATAGCAACAAGGCTAGATATCATGCATGCCGTAAGCCTTATTAGCAGATACATGGAAAATCCAACTGAAAAACATTTGCAAGCTGCAAAGTGAATTTTTCGCTACTCGAAAGGGACTGCAACTTTTGGGCTGTTCTACAAAAAGGGAGAAAGATCATACTTGTTTGGCTTCAATGACAGCGATTATGCAGGAAATATGAATGATCGAAAAAGCACTTTTGGCTATGTGTTTATGCTTGGTTTAGGGGCTGTTTCATGGTTTTCAAAGAAGCAGCCAATTGTTACTCCATCAACAACTGAAGCTGAGTTTGTCGTTGCCACCTCAAGTGCTTGTCAAGCTATTTTGGTTAAGGAAGATTCTCGGAGAACTTCAATTTAAACAACAAGAAGCAACAACAATCTATTGTGACAACAACTCAGCCATTAAACTTTCAAAGAATCCGATTCTATATGGGAAGAGCAAACATATAAATATGAAGTATCATTTCTTGAGGGATCTCACAAAAGATAAAGTGATAGATCTTATTTTCTGCAGGAGTGAAGATCAACTTGCTAATTTATTCACCAAACCTCTCAAATTGACTACATTTAAGAAGCTGAGAAAGCTTCTTGATGTTTGTTCATTGGATGCTTCAGATTAAGAGAGGGTTTGTTCTTATTCCCATCAATTTAAAGGGAGGGTGTTGAAGTAGTCAAGTTTTAGTTTTGCGTGTCTTCAATAACGTAGTAGTGGAGTCCTAATCAATAGGAAGTAGCTTGATTGTAGGAGTTTATTTCTACCCATGTTCTAGTTGGCGGGATACGCTAGTGGGTCTTTGTTGTTGCTATCGTGTAGCTTTTTTCTTGCTAAGTGTTTTGGATGTTCTGCCTATTTAATAGTCTTATGATAAGATGAATAAAGTACGAGAGTTACAGCAGCAATTCTCTCAAGTGTCTTCTTTTCTGGGCTTATTTGATTAAAATTTCAACAACTTACCCAATGATGGAACACAAAAAAATATGGAACGTGACTGGCACCGTAATCTTCGGTCTTGTCTTCCGGCTATGGACAATAATCAATAATATTAAATAATCTCGAATGGCTCTGTTTGTTTCTTGGAAAATTTGGCGCTTCTTGAAAATATTTTCTAATGAGTCATTTTTCAAGAAAATGGCAATATTTTCCGGTGTTTGGCTGCAATTTGAAAATGAAGTAAAAATTGTTTCATTGTCGCTTGAAAAAAGAAAACTTGCTTTTATTTTCCTAAAGAGACATGCACTATTCATGCCATATAAGGGCTATATATGCTACATCATTAAATTTAAAATAAATTTTATCAAACTAAATTTTCATAGCATAGCTACTTTCATAGATTGCAAACAGTTGTTTTTTCTCTTATGGAACTCGGCCTGCGGTGCTCAGGTCACGGGTCAGCCTTGATTTTCATTTTTCTTTTTTACTCTGAGTATTTTTTTTTTACTTTTGAATTTATCTCAATTAAGGTTTGACGAAAAAAATACGAAGATCGGGACAAGAGTGACATCACTTTTGGCATTGATTCATACCTAACGACCACTTACGTGGGAGAAAATAATAGAAAAGAAAATCAAATTAGCATTTTTTTATATTAGCCAAATTGGACGGAGCGCGACCTGATTGCACAAACTCGACAGGATTCAAGGACCTGATTACGTTTTCACGATAAATTTCGGGACTTCTGGTGTACTTAACCCTTTATAATTTTTTTTTATTGGACAGACTATATGATAGTCGGATGAATCGTTTGAAAGAGCCGGCTTGAGTGACCGTTCGGACCAACCATCTTTGATCATCGAGTCCTTTATTTGATGTCTAATAAGCTAATACAAGCTGACACCGTCAAGAGCCAAAGACATCAAACAAGTCAGCGCAGAGTCGTTTCGAACAATCGTAACGCCCCCCAACGACAACGAGAAGAGACCACTTCATAACATGAATATCTCCTCCGATTCATTTACTTTAATTTAACGCCACTCGCTACTTCTAGAAAGAAGTCGTATTTGCTTCGCAAATAAATAAATGATTGATTTGTTCAAAAAAAGCGGGGACGAAATTCAAGGGCGGAAAAGTCGTCGAGGGGCACGCCTTTGTTTTCCCCGCCCTGTTGACATTTTCAACGTGCCCCGAAATTCAATCCATCGTCGGCATGACCCCACGCGGAACGCTAAGTGCGAACGAGACCGAAAAGGAAAAGACAAGACGTCCTTCCCCGTCCGACGTAAGACCGCGATTTAACGTTTCGCGGTCCCGCTTTGTTCCCACTAAGAAATCGGACACAAATCCACTCCCATGAATGTATAATCGTAATTGCGCCGATTATATATAAAGGGATAAGTATATTTGAAATCCTAAAACTCGCCGCGACAGTGAAATCGAATCCTAAAGCTTTTAAACAATCGAATAAAAAAATACAATCGAGTTATTCGACTTGTCAAATTGATCCAATCGAGTCATTCTGCCATTTGCACCTTTTGAAATTCTTGGGACTCACTCGATTGCATTTTTTAGACAAGTTTTAGAATTTAATTGTATTTTTTGAAAGTCTCGGGGCTCGATTGGGTATTCATGATAAATTTTAAGATTTTCAGCGTACCTATATTCCAATTAAATACTAGAGTAATTAAATTGCTAGAGAGATGGTCCAAATGGGAAGTTGGAACGAAAACGATCTTGGCATTCCCACGGGTCAAATCCGGGATGTTTGGTCAAACGGAGCTTCCGTTAACTATCGGCTAAGTCTGTCCGTCCGTCCGTTTCGTCCGTCGCTCTCCCGTAGCACGTGTCCAAATCTTACAACCCCACACCAGGTCTCTTTATCCATTATTAATCATAAGGTTGTTCAAATATCTGTGTCCTTGTAATGACAAGGACTGAGTTACCCTGAAAACCAATCTGGACTGGACTCGAATCAACTATTTCCGAGACGAGATGCCACGTGTGTTTATTTAGCCAATTTGCTGATGCTGATGCTGTCGCGGCATCCCCTTATCCCTGCTCGATTCTCCGTGATTTTTACGTCATTTTTTCAAGGGAGGACAATCGGTTTGGATAGACGGGCTTGTTGTAATAACGGGTTGATGAGTCAATAAGAGCGAGCAAAGCGAGACATGTCTCTTAAGTTCATATATCTCGTCCGTGCATGACATTTCAAGCTTTACAAATTGATATGAGCCATCGCTCATTTAAAAGGAGAATAGAAACGCATCTCTTCTCTTCAATTATTTTCCTCTTAACGCCGTTGGCAGGAACTGATCGCTCCAAGAAGATTCGGTAATCCGTACCTCACATCCTATTTAATTCCGTTACGATTTTATCCGGTTTCTATTAAATTTGTTATCGCATTCTCGGAGTTATCAATTCAGTTTACTTTTATCGGTTACAACAAACGGTATCGGGTCACGTCTTTCTCTACGGGATTTGGTGCGATCCGGTGTGAGAATTCGATTCGACCCATGATCCCTTTACCCGTCTCGTCGCACCTCAGTGCGGATCGGATTATGTCCGGACATACCGAATGAAATCCCGGATGAAGCAAGAGGAGCATTCCAGAAGCTACGCCCGAAAACCGAACGCAAGCAAAAGTTGCATTTTGCGCGCGTGGGGGCCGCCCTTTTCAAATTTAACAATAAAAACCCAGAAAAACAAAAGGCAGTAGATGAGCCAAACAGAAGGCAGTAGATGGGCCGAACTCGAGGAGTCTAATGGAATACTTAGGTTAGAACGCCAAAAGAAAAAAGAAAAAAAACAAAAAAGAAAAGAAAAGGGCAATAGAAAAGGGTCAGCGGATGACAGGGTTGAACTTTGACCGCGTCCAGCTTCAACCCCCAAAGTTTCAGTCCAACCCGGTAGTCCGCCGGCGGGCGTCTGCTCCTCCAAGGCCCGCCCTCCCCTCCCCTCCCCACCGCCATCGCCTTCCCCTCTGAGCTTTGTTTTGCTCTCTTTTTCTCTTCCCCCTTTTCCCTTTCATGATTCGGTGATACTGACAGTGCAAACTTAATTAGCACGGCGGCGATGCCCGTTATCTCAACGGGAAGAATTCCTATTTTAAAGGGTCCCTGTTTTCGTGGCGCAGCACCGGATTTCAAAGCTCGAATTATGCGTGTCGCGAAGAAATGAACCGCTATCGATTGGATTTTTTTACCGCGGCTTATTTATCAATCTAGGGAGGGGTTTAGGTCCGCCGGGGGGGGGGGGGGGCACATTTTAAGGAAAATGTGGCGAGAGGGGATCACTTTCTTGCAAAACATCATTTTGACAATATGGATGAGAAAGTAAAAACATCATTAACAAATTGATTTCTTGGCGGGTGGTGACAACGGGAGACTTTGATACTCTCTCTCTTTCTCTCTCTCTCTCTCTCTCTTTCTTGATCGATATTCTTGTTCAGCTCTCTCTCTCTCTTCTTCTTGGTCTCCTGCTCCTTCTTCGAAACTCGACATCCTCCTGGTTAACATCTGCCGGAGATCGCCGCCCCTCCTCCGCCTCCTCCTCTTTCTCCGGGCACTTCATGTAGATCCGCCGCCTCCTCTCCCTCCTTCACTGGTTAGCTTCACCTCTCTCTCTCTTTTTCTCTCTCTATTTCTTGTTCGACCCCTAATCTTGGGTATGGGCTTGCAGTCATCAGCAGTGTGATTGCTGAAGCGATTTCCTCCTCCTCCTTTCTGTCTTTCTTTCTTTCTTTCTTTCCTGTTTATGGGTGCTGCGAATATTCACCGTGCTGGGTTTCCTTCCTGCTGAGGTTTTTACTTCCGGTTTCTTGAAATCCTGTGACGTGCACTGTTGACGGTTTGGTGGTTCTTGGTTTGCTCCTTTTTTACCGTATTCAGCTGAGTTCCGATTCGAACCCCAGATGGTCGCCGGTGGTTGTCGGCTCTACAACAATTTCTCTCTTTTCCGTGGTCCCCTGCAGTTGAATTCGAAGGCTTACAGTTCAGGAGAGGGGCGTCTGGTTGCGGAGTTTGGTTTGTAGAGACTAGAGTTGATGCTGATCGAAGTCTCCTGAGCTGGGGAAGTGGTTTTTCCGATCCGCTTCGATCGTCAGACTTTGATAGAGGAGCGAGTTGTTGGTTGTCGTCGCCCCTCGGACGAAATGGGAGGGCTTTGTTCCAGGAGCGCTGTTGCTAAGAGCAATCCTTATGCAAGCACAACTGGGAATTTCAATCCTTACAGCTATAAGTCCGCTTCGGTTCACCAGTCGAGCGCACAGAGCAATTTGACTCCGCCGCAGGTGCGCGAGGTCATGGTCAAACAATCGCAGGAAACCAAGCAGTTGCAAGAACCGGCCGCCCCGACCCGTCAGGCGAGTGCAGCTCAATATGGGAACAATGCTGATGACTTTTATGACGGGATTCCCAGGTACCAGATGCAGAAGTCCAGATCAGTTAGGTCCATTGCGAAGGTATTGCGCATCTGTTCGTGCGCATGTGTTGTGGCTTTTTACCATCTCTCTTGGTTGTGCTAACTTTGATCCTAGGAGCTGGAAAATTAGCTCAACGTAAATTATCTCTGTGGGCGTTTGCTGATTGCAAAGTATTCTGCTTCTGTTTGTTTTTATTTGCATTCTTTTTTTGGTTGAAAATGTGTCCTGAAGTTCTTGCGCCTAAATGGTTGCCTGTGCCATCCGCTCTAAGAAATGGTTTCACGTGGCTCCTTGTTTGTACTTGAAAAAAGCTAGGTGAATTTATCTGTTTCATAGTGCTGATGGATATACTTACTGAATATATTTTTTGGCGAGAAATTATAGGCAGGCCTGATGGATATTTGTTCTAGTTACGTATTGTAATTAGAATGTTCTGTTGGTACCCTTCAGCAATTTTAGTTTGCTGTGTTCTGTAGGATGTAAGCATGCTGCGCCTTGAACCCACTAATAGAGTAATCTAGAATGATTGGAATTATGATAATCAATTTATAGGTACTTCTTGAAAGCTTAGAGAGTGGGAAATAGCTATTATTTGTAACATGTCATAATACTTAAGATTGGTACTAAAAATTTCATGATAGATAAGAAACCTCATTATAGAACTCCTACCTATCTATTATTGTCTCCCACTGAGCTTCTTGCCTTTTTGTTGATTGTCACAACAGTTGCCCTGACGGTGGTTTATATGAGTCATGGTGTCATTTATCGCTTTAGAGTCTCAATGGTGAAATTGGCCTTATTCATATTTTCCTTAAATGCTTAGTGGAAGTGCATATGATGCTTAAATTTGGGCATGTTCTCATAATTTCATGGACTCTTGAAGAATTGAAAAGTTTGCACGATTCCTTATTTGATCGTCTTCCCTGAAGCTGTGTTCCATTTGTCTTAACCTTTCTGGGCTGTATGTGCATGTTAAGTGTTCCTGTTTCAAGGAAGTAGAGTGGCTCTACTGTCTATTTCCTCTCTTCCCCTTGATTAATGCCATTCTCTGCACAATGGTCCTCTATTACTGCAGGTTTCGGAGGTTAGCTCCCGTCTAGGCAGAGGGGCAGTGGAAGTCCTGGACAATCTCACTAGTAGCATGGCAAATTTGAATCCTGGTACTGGATTTGCTTCTACAGTGGCAACTAAAGGAAATGAACTTGCAATATTATCTTTTGAGGTTGCAAACACTGTAGTCAAGGGGTCCAGTCTTATGCAATCCCTTTCGAAGAGAAGTATAAGACATTTGAAGGAAGAGGTGCTTCCTTCAGAAGGTGTTCAGCATCTAATATCTAAAGATTCAGATGAGCTCCTACGCATTGTTGCAGCGGACAAGAGGTAGGTGTAGATCACAAAAATCGGTTTGAAGCATGAGCCTGACTAATCATTTGTTGGCTCTGGTCATTTACTTGTCAACTTGAACATATTATTCTCACAGGGAAGAGTTGAAGATTTTCTCAGGAGAGGTGGTTCGTTTTGGGAACCGCTGCAGAGATCCTCAATGGCATAACTTAGACCGCTACTTTGAGAAGTAACTAAACCGAGGCCATTTTTTCTTTTTTGGTTTCTATTAATTGTATGTATTATAGATGGTTACTATTGTTCTTGCATGCTATTTCTTATCATTATACAGGATTAGCAGAGAATTAACTCCTCAAAAGCAATTGAAGGAAGAGGCTGAAACGGTGATGCAGCAACTGATGACTTTGGTCCAGTATACTGCTGTAAGTATTAAGATTCTTATATCATTTTCACTTTTCTGTCAGTTGTAATTTTCATTCATAAGAACAACCTTTGATTAAAAGCCATAAGTCATAAGTTAGAAGTTGGGTTGCCCAGATCTTGGCTGGTGGATTTAGTGTTCATCATGTCAATTGGAAGGCGAAAGCTGAGGTCATCTTGCCTAACTTGTGGTATATGGATAACGGGGGATGGAGGCGGATATAGACCTTCATATGTACATGGCCTTGAGTACGAATTAGGCCAAATATGATGTAGAAATTCTCCTGCGAGAGAAAGAAAAATACATTAAATGATTTGATAGTTTGGAGTGAGAGGGAGAGAGTTTGTGTTGCTGATCCCACGGTTGACAAAATGCGTCGTTCTTCCCAGTGACATCAACTTCAACTCTCTCTCTCTCTCTCTCTCTCTCTCTCTGTCAGTAGTCTCACTCTGCGTCTCTCCTAGGTTGTGATTTCACAGAGAGAAGCTGAACTGTGGCCTAGGCATTGATATCATGATACCTTGTTTCTAGCTTCCAAATCCTGGCTGCAATTTTATCATTTGCGCTTCCACCCCTTCCCACAAAAAAGAAAAAAGGCTTTCTTTTGTTGTGTGTGAGTGACCAAATACTCACCAATCGCTTATTGACGAGCAGTAAAATCTGTTTTTCTATTCCTTGGAAAGGTACACTTTCGTCCTTGTATTATGAGCGAGTTCCTTATACGAATGACTTTTCCATTTTAGTTTATCACCGACTTTTGGAAAAGAAAGTTGTTAGTGCAGGGTTAAAATGGAAAAGTTTCGGCACAGGAAACAAAATCATGAGGAAGACCTCTAGTTGTGTAAATGCTGTATTCATGATATCTCTAGCTCTGGCATAGAGTCACTATTCCCGTATTCCTCTTTTCTCAAATTACCTCGTTTTGGGCTCGGAGAAAATTAGAATCATCATTTGTGGTCCACCAGGATGATTGCTGTTAGGAGTATATGCATTGAATTCTACCACTTACCAATGCAATTTCAAATGTATCAATTCATCGATTGAGAAATACACCAACCAGCACTTGTTCTGTAGACTGTTCTTCTTGGAACCTACATTGCGCCAATAAGATCAATGAATGTAACATATAATCTAAGTTACAACTTTCCCTTGATCGTTTGCCAAGACTTTGATTCCTTTTTTTTTTTTTTTTGATATGTTTCCTAGAAGATGACTTTACTGTCCTCAGGCTTTTAGGTTCCAGAGTAATGCTTTGAGTTTCTGGTTAGGAGATTCAATATGTATACCAGAATTTCATCATCTGTTTTCCTGGTTTACAGGAGTTATACCACGAACTGCATTCATTGGACAGGTTTGAGCAAGATTACTATCGCAAGCGTCATGAAGAAGATAATTCAAGTACAACACAAAAAGGTGCCTTTTTGACTTTTCTGTCAATGATCACCTTAACTTGAGTTGACTTACACGGTCATCAATTTAAGATTCAGCTTCATCAGCGAAAGAGAAAGAGTTTCTTCGCTGATGCTGAATTGGATATGTTGTGGAATAGTTTTAGTTCGATGAGCAGTGGCTATCGGCAGATAAATATAGAGTATTACTGTTGGAGTGGGACTTTGCTTCCATGATGATATGTTGATCCTAATAAGGTCTATGCTTGATATGAATTTCGGACCTGCTTTCCTAGGGATAACTTTCCATACTGTTTTAAGCTGAGAGATCTAGGCCTTATCACAATTGGATACATCCTGGTCTTTGTCACTGTCTTGCTTTGTTTTAACTGGAAATGGCTTGATTTGCAACCTTGGTGGGTCGCCAACTGGACTGGGAATAATGGTGACAATCTTATTTAGTGGGTGCTAATAGGAACCAAGATAACCTCTCTGGTTTTGCCTATATATGGGCTCCCTGAACATTATCTCTGATTATATTCCTTTGGAAATGTGCAAATTATACACATCTCCATTCTGGCATTGCTTAATGGCAGAATTCTCTTTCCACAGCCTATTGCAATCATTTTCTTTTGTGATGTGCATTTTTCCGGTGTGTAGGTGATGGCCTCTCTATTTTGAGAGGAGAACTTAAGAGCCAAAAGAAGCAAGTAAAAAATTTGAAAAAGAAGTCGCTGTGGTCCAGAAGCTTGGAGGAGGTAACTCTAGATTTTTACTATGTGGGAGCATTGTATCCTTCTTCCAACGAAATATAAGTTTACTTTCTATTTGAGCAAATCCGTCCTTTGAATTTGCCATACCTTAGAGTTATGCAGGCATCTTCTGGAAATTCCCTTAGCGGAACCTTTTAAATGATTTCCAGAATGCTTTGCTGCTATTGGAATGGACATAACTTGCTATTCTTGCTAATTCACTGGAACTGAGCAGCATAACTTGTTTTTGGTTGGCTTGGATTGTTGGAGGGGAAGGCAGGAGATTCATACACCTGGCCGATGAAAATGCTTTCTCTTTCTTTAATACTGTTCGACTTTTGAACAAGTAATAGACAATGATATATTCTAGATAGGGATTCCTTTTTATCCTTATCCATGAGAAGAAAAATGCTCATATTTCCAGAGGATAGTAGAGAGAGAAGTAAATGCAGTATTTCAGAATCTCAAGCATTGTTTTGCAGGTGATGGAAAAGCTTGTTGATATCGTTCAGTTCCTGCTTCTGGAAATACATGGTACTTTTGGGACTGCTGGTATGTAAATCGAAAACTGACAGTAAATATTCTCTTGGAGAAAAACTTTCCCCTTTATTTTGTATAATTTAGCCCAGCACTCGTTGCCATTGTCTATTGGTAAGCTATTTTTGTCAGCCTTTTTCCTCTGGTCACCCATTGTAAACTATTCCAGAGTCGATCATTTTCTCTTTTCCTACTTGCATGGCTTTCTCTCCTGTTTTTCTCTCTTAGGAAAACAATTTCTTGTGCAAATTATCAGGTGTTAAATCAACATCTTTTTTAGCCAAGATGATGTATATAGATGCTTAGTTGCAACAACGAGAATTTGGGCAGCATTAGCACAGTTCATGTCGTATGAAGTTCTACTTTGTCAAAGAGAAAATTTTATTTTGATGCAGAAAAATATCTTAAAACCCTCCAATGGATCCACACCTGTAGGAGCAGAAGAATTATCCACAGCGCTTTTGATGAATAATGATGTTTCTGGTGGCTCGGTTTTGGATCAGACATGCATTTAGTATTGTTCTTGTTGGAAAGTAAATATCGTGGGTGTCTTTTCTGCGTGACTGTAAAAGTGTGGTATTTATGATATTCCCATCCATCATTTTGCAGATGCTCATGTACCAGCAAAACCATCCACGAGCACTAAAAAACTGGGACCAGCTGGCCTGTCCTTGCATTATGCAAATATTATCATCCAAATTGATACTCTTGTAAGTTTTCATCTTTTGATATGCGACCAGGTCTGGTGGCATCTAGTCTGAATGTTGTTACTTAAGTCGAAGGTGGCAAGGTGTTTCTCGATGGCATCTAAAGTTTGCATTCTTAGCGCTGTGTACATAAAAGTGAAAATGCAAAAGTTATCAATAAGATATTTTCTTCTTTTCAGCGAAATATTGTTCAAGACGACAAAAACTTGGATAAATAAGGGTCATCCGGTAAATGATGCAGATGCGGAAAAAAAGTCAGTTGTATATTTGGTAGAGCAACATTTTCTTTGGCAGAAAAGATGCATCTTGTTCATTCTGTGGTTATCCAGTAGAACAAGAAGTCTTTTTCATTCATTCATTCAGATTCATATTTGATTTTGCCTTTCAAAATTTCTGGTCTTCAAATATTTGTTGGCGCCACCTGTAACTACTTCAAATTTTCAATTGGTAATTTTTCCCAATTAAGGATTGCCTGACAGTCGGTTCCAGGAAATCATTAGACTTATGGCCATGTACTCACTGTTTTCTGTTTGAATGCTTTATGCATGGTTCTTGACATATTGTTAGCAAAGCTGTTGTCAGAATAGAAAAACAAATAAACTTAAGTTAACAGCAAGTGTAGCAAGTTTTAGGATAGTCAAACTTCTAAGTTTTTGAAGAAATATGATGAAATTGGTTCTAGTATATTGTGCTTATCTGTTTATCAAAGTGAAACATAGATGAACTTCATTTCAAAGATGAAGTAGAATCCCTTGCTGCGAGGTTATTGTGGCTTGAATGTGAGTCAATGGAGCAGGTCGTCCAAGCTCTATGATGTCACTGTCTTTGGAAGAAAGTTTATGAAATTGCTACGTTTGCCTTAAACTGTGTTAATCTGGAGTATTGGCTGAGAAAGATGCAATATTCTTTGAAATTATCAAGTAAACTATGACAAGTGTAGATCGCATATTTGAGGCTATTTACGGAGCATACTTTGATCCAATCAGGTAGCTCGATCCAGCTCTATGCCGTCCAGTCTGAGGGATTCTTTGTATCAGAGTTTGCCACCTAGTATAAAGTCGGCTTTGCGCTCCAGACTTCATTCTTTTCATGTCAAAGAAGAGGTATTATCTCATAATCATTTTTTTCTCGTTCAAGACACTGAACGCATTCTACTTTCCATCGATCCAAAATAGTAAATTCGAAGTCTATTTCTCAAGCTTCTTCCGCTGATTCGTTAATGCTTTGAGAAGGCTCCATATAACCTTATAACTTGTCTCTGTACAGCTCTCTGTTGCAGACATCAAAGCTGAGATGGAGAAGACTCTGCAGTGGCTTGTTCCAATTGCCACAAACACAGCGAAGTAAGATGGCTAGTATATCCCCACTACCGACCTCAAATGCTTTCAAGCTTGCCTTCGTTTCTTCTGATATTTCTGTCTTTTTTTCTAATTGGAGCAGAGCTCATCATGGTTTCGGATGGGTTGGTGAATGGGCAAATACTGGGTCAGTTAAACTTGTCAGCACTTCCTGTATTTCTTAACCTCCCCTTCCACCCAACCACCACCACCACCACCACAAAAGTAAAAAAAAAGAACCCCATAGTGGTAACTTCATGCCAAACATAGATGATGTCGTGTCTTATTGCAGGTCTGAGGTAAACAGGAAGCCAACGGGACCTATAGACGTGATTCGCATCGAGACGCTCCACCATGCAGATAAGGATAAAGCTGAGACCTATATCCTTGAACAACTTTTGTGGCTCCACCATTTGGTTAGTAAATCAAAGAACTCTGCAAACACTGGTGGCATGAGGTCTCCCATTAAATCCCCGAACCATATGTCACTGGAGAAATCCAGCAATGAGGTTAAAGATGAGTCTGCCAAAACCTGCTCGCCTTTACTGAACTCTGAAGACTTAAAGATGTTACAAGACATAAGTAAGAGAAAACGACGGTTGGGAATCAGTAAGAGCCAGGATTTCGACTCCTTCAAGACTAGGCTAAAGAAGCATGACAGACTGAGCAAGAGTAGCAATCATTTCCCAGCTAGGGAGAGTAAGGAGTCACTTCCATTGAAACGGCTCTCTTCAGGAATTCCGGTTATTGATTTTGTTATCGATAAGCAAAAGGCCTTGGATGTCATTGATAGAGTCAGCGAATTTAGATGATTCAAAGGAATTCACATCCCTCTTGATAAAGTAAAGCCTATAGAGAGAGACACGGTCATCCCACATCCTGCTTTTTGTCTACCGCTGTGTACATAGAGTTCTGGAAGGCAGCGATCCCCACAGCATCCCTGGTAGATGGAGGTTTTCTTTTCATACATTCTGCTTTGAAGAATTTGGGGAATGTTTGCAGTCTCTGTCACTCAAAAGTTCCTAGGGGCAACACAGGTATGCTTTGTAAGCTGGAGAGATGTGGCTGGGAGGATGTGCAAGGGAGGTGATTCACAGCGTAGCTTGAGAAGATGGCGAAAAGAATACGTGACATTCTTTTGGTGTCTGTACAGAGAGTTGAGTCATCTGTTCTAAATTTTTCATTTTGAGGGTACGCAGTTACTCTTTTTGGGGGTTGCGTCTGCATTCCTTCACACTCTCCCCTGTCCCACTATTGCGGTTGCTTTTTATTTCTCTTTGTTTCTTTCTTTTGCACTTGTAATTCTTTGTATGGACTTGAAGATGTAGACACTCTACATGAACTCTATTTGTGAAGTAAGTACAACACGAAATTGCTTGCCGGTGCTCAAGATTATCCAATGTTGAAAGGGAACTTTTGTTCTAAGCATAGTGGTGTTTTAAGAGTTTTTTCTTCACTCCCCTCTCGTCAAAACTCAAAAGCAATTCGGTGCAAGTTCGAAAATGAAACTAGAACAACAGTCTCAATTACGTTGCAGGTTATCTCATCCCTATTCTCGTGACTCAATTTCTCTTGGCCACCTTGTTGGGGTTTAAAGGTGTACGAGACTTTTTATCACACTGATCCACTTACCTAATGGTCATCTGCTTGCCTGTGATTTTCAGCAGCAGAAGTTGAGATAAGGATGACTTTGCAAACAACATTAAGATGACCAAAAGCGGTGTTTGGTCAAACTGGGAAATCATGTGACAGAAACAATACAGAAAGTGACAATAATGGAAGGGTCTTTTCATGCGAAGTACGTTATGGTGGTGGTGTTGTCTCCCGCCGCACTTGGTCGTTCAAAGCGCAAATCAGGTGGCAGCACCACTACTTTCATTCCATGTCCTTATTCTGGACAGTCTCTCTTCCCTTATGTCGCCCATGTTTCTCCTTTTTGACCCGTAAAGACAACATCTTTACCGGTTTTAGATTATTTTTATCCGCCATCCATGTAAGAATATTCTAAAATTTCAATGCGTGTAATAAGTTAAACATTTAGCATGAAAAAGAATTGGATGAGATTATTTTGTGGAGGATTAGGAGTAGTACCAAATTCACAGTGTAGAAAATACATCAAAAGTAATTTTTCTCGGGACCTTGTGTAAATTTCATCATGTATAGATACGTGATTGATTTCTCTGAGTCTGGACGATGCATTCACTTGTATTATCCCCAGTCAGCAAAGCAGGGAATAAGAATTATCTAAGTGGGTTACTGGGAATGGGAAGCTTCTGTGAGGTCTATTCATCTTTCTCTCTCTCTCAGCATCTGCATTGCAAAAAAGCAAATGCAAAAGGATAATGTGAATCTTTAATTGCAATTATCACAGCACTAAAAGCAGAGCAGAGAGAGAGGCCCATTAGGTAGTGGGATTCTCATTCGCAATTCCACCACCCAATTTGATCAAAGAGAATTAGCTTTGCTTATTCTCTGTTCTTTTGCCAAATTGGCCCTCCTTTCAATCCCTTCCCAGTCCTCCTCCTTTGCCCTCATATGCTTTGTGGGTCCCTTTCCCTTGCACTAAATCACATGATTTCCATTGTCATCATGGTGATTATAATATGAAGCATTTTCTCCTTCATCTCCTCACTCTGCTACCTCATCTTGATACATGCTGGGTTACTAAAGTCATGGGTGTATCAGGCAAGTTTGGGACTTTCCTTTTGTTTTTTGTTCACTTCTGATTAATATTTCATTTTGGGTTCTTGTTCTTCTTCTTTTGTTACTAATCATCATTGCCAACTTGCTTGTGTGCGCAAAGTGGAAACTTGTTTGATTGTGAGTAACTGGTTTTGTCCTGATAGTTAGCACTTCTTCCTCTTCCATGGGTGCTTTTCTTTGCCCCCTAAATTAAAGTTTTTCCTTAAAGAAATATTTCTGTTTATCCAGGATGCTTCTTGAGTCGTTGTTGCTTGTCCTTATTATTGCATCCTCAGTGAGTACGTGTCGGGGCTCCGAGAGTACGTGTAGCTGCAGGATAAAGGTTCCTATTGATTGTATTGCATCGACTTTCACGACTTATGAGCTTAACGATTGCTGTCAACATGATTCTGGTTCAGTTAGATGATCCATGATAGCGTGTGAAGTATCAGAACGACCTGCTTCTTCTCTTTTTTTATTCAACGAAAAATAGTTGTCAACATTCTTCATAAAATGACTGGTCTTGACGCCATGGAGTCACTATAAAAATAATGAACCATTCATATCAGGAAGGAATCATGGTATGGAGAGCCGCTAGATGGTCCATGTGGTCTCCATGTTCATATCAGTCATCACATTTTTGAATGGAGTACATCACATGAGGGAATGAAAAAACTGGCCACACAGGGCAGTTCCTTCGAAGCAATCTGCTTACTCTTAGAGAGATACCTTGGAAAGCCTTCGTTATGTTGTTTTATGTCAATGCCGTGTTTACTGCTAGTTGATGAATGAAAGGTTTAGATGAAGCATTAGGAACATGTCTCCGGAAAAAATAATGCCATAGTTACCTACAGGCCTTGATGTTGATTCGTTGGTGAGAGCGAGGGTACAATTTTCATTTCTAAGTGTTTTTCAGAAATATTTGGGTCCCTGAGAGTTCAGGATTCCAGTTTATGCAACATATCAATTGAAAAAATCTCATCAGGAGGGTGCCGCAATATGAATCACTTGATTGAAATGTCTTGTACCAAAATATAGCATTCCTAATAAAAACAGTTCATTTTTTGTGGTTTCTCATCTGGTAAGAGTAAAATGAAAGAAGTGGGAATTTTCTCTTGGCATTGTGCTAAGGTACATGCCATAGTTGTTTCGTTTACATATGCAGTAGCAAGTTTTCTTATTTTGATTTTGTGTAAGGTGGAATGACACTTGCATATTGTATATATAGTTAATGTTTTAGCATAACCGTGGCATATTTTCTTCTGTTTAGAATTATCAAAAGGAGGCAAGAAGTTACCGGCTGAAAGTTTGGAAGCTAAAGGCCATCATATGTGTGGAACTTTTCTCAATCGTCATGCTTATTTGAAGCAAATCATTTTCTCTTTTATGATCCTCATCTTGTTAACAGACAGCTATTCATCCAATGAACCCGACATTGAAGGTACAATTAAAGTCTTCTTGCTCTCTTTCACCTATGTAAAGCTATAAACTTATTCTAGGAAAGTCTTAGGGGACGATTTATATGGACAGAATACATAGTTTTTTCTCTCGGTGTACCTCATAGGTGTTTACCTGCTGCCACTTCTGATTTGCCAGAGATTAACTCAACAGCTCACTGATTCTGGCGCATTTAGTGAAAATGTTCATGCTGAAATCTGTTGCTGCAGGAGATCTAATTTGTGCTGTACATACTATGAAAGGAATCAGCCTTTGTCACTACAGAAACGATCTTCTTGCTGTATTTAGTAACTCTAAAAACTGAAAATGAGATGCTTCTTTTCTTCTTGAAATGAGGAAATCGTTATCATTTGCTTTCTGTGGTAGTAACAACTGAACAAACTCTCTTATCATATGTCTGCTTTTGTTAATTCTCAGGTGAGGCTCTCATTGAAGTCCTGAAATGCCTCAATGATACTAATTCTCAGGTGCATTGGGATAACAACCTTGTGAGCCCATGCTTCAGTTGGTCACATGTCAGCTGTCTAAATGGACATGTCAATACACTGTAAGTTCAACATAAAGGGTACCGCCAATCTGAGTTTGAAAGTCCTTCCTATTTCATTACGTTGCCAGGTGAAAATGCAGATTAGCACATCTAATTCTGTGATTAACTTTCTGATTAGCAGGAGCCTCGATTCAATTGGATTTTCAGGAACTCTCTCTCCTGCAATTACAAAGCTAAAGTATTTGGTCAACTTGTAAGTGATCCTTGATGGACAACACTGACTATATTTTTTAATTTTAGTATTTAGTTATTTTTGAACTCGTTATCCAGCCTTTTCTTTCCCTAAATAAGGGATGTGCTTGTATTGATAGTAAATTTTATGCTTCCTGCAGGGCACTACAGAACAATAACCTGTCAGGTGTGCTACCCAATTACCTGAGTAACATGGTGTACCTACAGAATCTAAATCTAGCAAATAACAAGTTCAATGGAACTATACCTGCCTCTTGGGGTCAACTTTCCAATCTAAAGCATTTGTAAGGTGTCTTTCCCAAAGATAAATGCCATTACTTAATTCTATCCATGGAAAATGAATAACCTTCACATGTTAATTTGATGTTCCTAGGAAGATATTATGACATAATTGTGATGTAGAAACTTCCAAATTAGAATTTCTCATTTACCGTTATCACTTTAAGATTAAATGACAAGAACCAGCTTATATCACCTTCGATCGAGGATATTAAGTGAAAATCATATATTTGGAACCATTCCTGACACCTTTGCAAATATTACAGGATTGACCGAAGTCTAACCTTCATTTTATTATTTGAACCTTATCTGCTGGAAATGTCTTTGATACCACTGACCTTATCTTTGGTTCAATAGGGATCTTTCGTCCAATAACTTGACGGGAAAGATCCCCACGCAACTCTTCTCGGTTCCAACATACAAGTAAGATCCACTAGACTTTTTAACTTTTATGTCCCTTAAAAGTAATATCTTATTTTAACGTAAAAATGAGCTCCACTATTTACATAAATTAGTTACCATGTAAAGTCAGATTAACACAGATAGGGTAGATAATCGGCATTGCATTGCTTCACATCAGACTCGTAATTTTATGCTCGAATGCTGTGATTATTTGAGATATGTTTGATGTTTAAGTCAGCTAACTTGATCTTTCTTGTCAGTTTCACCGGAACAAATCTCATTTGTGGCTCTAACTTGGGTCAACCTTGTGTAAAGTCACCACTTTCAGGTTGTGGCTTTCATTGTTATATTTTTGATTTTATTCTGCTAATAAATTGGTAGCTTAGAATCTGATTCAGAACAATTGGCAGCTTCAAGTGGCAAGTCGAAACTTGGAGTTGCTGTAGCTTCTGCTGGTTGTGGCGCATTCACACTTTTGTGTCTGGGGGCTATCTTTGCATACTGGTGCCATCAAATGCACAAGTCCAAACATGACCTGTTTGTGGATGTAGCAGGTATTTTTTTGCTTTACCTTGATATCTCATATCATGCTTGATTCTTTTCACTGCCTGATTGAGTATGTCTCAGGCCATCCCATAATCGATGGGATCTTTTCCAATTAATCCGTTCTTGTTTGTAAATTTTACCAATTTCTTCCCTTTTGGTTTAAAGCTGTTAGATTTGGCAGTTGAATTAGATAAGAGAGTTGAGTAAAATAACAGACAGAAATTTGAGAAAAATGTCTGATGATGTCTTTCTAAAGGCTGTGCAAACCTCGTATTTTGATTTCTTTCTGCAGATAGTGTTCAATGCAAATAAATGTATATTTTTGTTCAAACTTCCCTTTAAGGCTACATGATTCCTAGTTTTAGGTTTTAAACCACTTTTGTCTCTAGTTGCAATTTGCATATGTATTCTGAAAGCACTTGGAGAGAGGTCGATTACTGTTATTCAACACAAGGATGCTGAGTTTAGGACCCCGTGATGTGATATAATTGGTGAGAAAAACTGGATAAAGGGAAGGAAGGAAAGTTCGATAAATAAGATGAGAGATAAAAATGAGAGAGGAAATCCCATCTTTAGAGAGAAAAAATCCCATAAATGTGCGCTGAATTAGATGGTAATTATTTTATATGGGAATCACTCTGTGCCTTTCTTTATTCATGGTAAATGGTAAGGTGGATTAAGGTAAAAAGTGGAGCATGATAATAAGGAAACGAATACTTTTGTCTTCGGTAGGAGTTGAAATCTTTAGAGCTTCGAATAGTGTCATCTTCTGTTCAGATGAAAGTTTCCTTTGATGCTATTCACTGATTTTTGGACTATTATCCTGGAACCATCACACTATTATAAATATTAAACAGCAAGAAATTAAAATGAAGGGCGTGCTTTAAAGGGCTTGGGCCATGTGAAAGCATCTTCAAGTCTTCCATGCTTTCATTTTTCTCTGTTATGGAAACGGGCTCAAGTATACTTTCATGAGGAATGAGCTCTGCAAGGAGCTCATTGGTTTTCTGTATCTTCCTTATTATGAAGCTTGTGGCTGATACATGAGAGTATATATACTTTTGGTATCTTAATGTAAATTACTGACTAGCAGTTCCAACTGTCCAGGTGAAGATGACCGAAAAATTTCTTTTGCTCAAGTGAGGAGATTTTCTTGGCGTGAAATTGAACTCGCTACCGATAATTTCAGTGAAAACAACGTAATTGGACAAGGAGGCTTTGGCAAAGTTTACAGAGGTGTTCTCTCGGACAGTACAAAGGTTGCTGTTAAAAGACTCTCCGATCATAACAGTCCCGGTGGAGAGGCTGCATTCCTGAGGGAAGTTGATCTTATAAGCGTTGCAGTTCACCGTAACCTTCTTCGTTTGATTGGTTTCTGTACAACCTTTTCTGAAAGGATACTTGTTTATCCCTACATGAAGAATCTTAGCGCTGCATACCACCTGAGAGGTACTTCTCCAAGACTTATTCTACTGTCCCTCGAAGTCCTTATGAGGTCCTGAAATTTTGTAGTAGAGAGATTAGGCAATGTTTGTGGGCTTACTTCTCTGAATAGATTTTTTGAGGCTGCCAATTTTCACTTTATTGTCTGATATGTGTGGGACAGTACCAAGGATACGAGGGATCTTCTATTAAAGATAAGTGTGAAATTAGGTGTATGGCATAGCTGCATCAAGTACCCCTACTCTTTTTTTAATAGTCTGACATGTCTAATATGGGAACAAGAAGAATCGAATGGCTAAGATATATTTGAATAGGTCACGTTTGTAGTTACTGAATCTTCTTTTAGAGAAAGCACTCGTAACTCCAATGAGAATATATATCACTGGTAGATTTCTTAGGTACCTTAGTTAAGACAGCCACTCTCTCTCAATGGTATCTTCGAGACTATGATGGGCCACAAAAAAATACTCTACTACTTCTGTTGCAACTTGCAAACCCTTCTGCTGTCACTTTCTATGACCATCAACATGATATGACACACTTTCTACCGTCTTTCTGGATTTCCTCGCCAGGTGTTGAATGTTGATTATTTGTCTATCCTGCATGTAAGCTAATGGGACTGCTTAAATCTTTTTCATACATCATGTCACAAGAACGTAAACTGGAGGTGTTTCATCCGCAGAAATTGAATATGTTATTGTCATAGTTTCCCATGGTTGTGGGGTCATATATCTTACGTAGGCTATAGGAAAGTAGCAAACCTTGAAGAATCAGATGTTGAAAGCAAGTGTCCATTATACAGATTACGAGGCATACACTAGCAATTGAGCATATCTGAGCATCTTGAGATAATGATAGATTCATCTGAGGAAGATGTAATTTTTCCTTAATAAACATGGTGTGTTTCGCTCTTATCTTATAATCTAAAGCACGAATACCCCCACACTTGATGCATGTTAGATTTTTGGAACAACTACTAGCAGTCCTTTCCAAAAACAATCAGCATAATCTATTAACGCAATTCATATTTGGCCGCACTCTCTTACTATGTACTGTACTCAATGAATGTGACAGATTTAAAACCAGGAGAGAAAGGGTTGGACTGGCCAACGAGGAAGCGCATAGCTTTTGGAGCAGCTCATGGCCTGGAGTATCTTCATGAACATTGTAATCCTAAAATTATACATCGCGATCTAAAAGCTGCCAATATTCTCTTGGATGATGATTTTGAAGCTGTTCTTGGTGATTTTGGGCTGGCTAAGCTGGTTGATACAAGAGTGACTCATGTTACTACACAAATAAGAGGTACAATGGGTCACATTGCTCCAGAGTACTTGTCCACTGGAAAGTCATCAGAGAAGACGGATGTTTTTGGCTATGGTATAACACTTCTTGAACTTGTAACTGGTCAGCGCGCAATTGACTTTTCTCGGCTTGAGGAGGAGGATGATGTTCTTTTGCTTGATCACGTAAGATTTCTTTTTGCAGATTTTCCTCAATCTTCTTTGCTGAAATCCAATTGACACAGTAAAATGGGGAAGAAATGGCAGATACACGACGTTTGTTTTATCACTTTTCGAATTAAACACTTGAAAATCCTGAAGGAGGTAGAGAACTGATTTTGGCAAGAATGAGCAGATATTAAGGGTCACCGAATGATTGATGCAGAACAGAGCCCTTATTGTCCAGCCAAAATATTATTTTTTCGTGGAACTGGATAAAGTACCTAGGCAGGTCATATTTTAGAAGTTTCAAGATTTGTACTGCCTAAAATATCAGTCAATCATCTGTGTCTGTGCTGTATAAATGGTACAAAACTGTTCCGATGTAGGCTCAGATTCATTTTATTTTCTGATGAAGACATGCCATGTTGAATGCTGAAAGGGATCGCATCAGACATATTTTGTAAGACCTCAAAGGTAGAAATATCAAGACTAGTTTAAAAGTGGAATATCAGATCACAAGACCTGGCTTAGCATAAAATTTTGCAGCCAGTGTTGTACCCTACGCAAGAGTTACTGCAATCGGGAAGTATTTGCTAGATTGCTTATTGAATGGAGCGGTTCCTGGCTGAATTTCCGTAGTTCGAATTAGCATATTGATAGATTTTCTTCACATTTCTTCGTGAGAATTGAGAACCAATTTGCATCATGTAGATAAGTGGAAATTGGAACTATATTAATTTTAGTTGTTTCCTCTGCTTCTATGACCAGAATGATCTCAAAGAGAATAATTGAAGTTGTGATTTTGACAGAGCAAGAAGCTGCTGAGAGAAAACAGGCTCCAAGACATGGTAGATCGCAATCTGTTGATGTATGATGCGGAAGAAGTCGAGACCATCATCCAGGTGGCATTGCTTTGCACACAAGGGAACCCCGAAGACCGTCCCACAATGGTAGAAGTTGTAAATATGCTTCAAGGGGTTGGTCTATCAGAGAGATGGGCCCGGTGGGAACGACATGAAGAGGAAAGGAGCAAGCAATCCTTGTTCACGTCTCACCCTTTCCCTTGGGCTGAAGACACCACTCAACTTGAAGCCATTCAATTGTCGAAAGCAAGGTAGGACCGGTTTTGAACGGAACCTTTCAAGTTAGAAAAGGATAGCAACATCTTGACCATTATATGTAAATCGATATATAGATCCTGGAAGCATAATATCTCAATTTTGTCATCTATTGGCTAATACCTGCTTGTGTTATAATTACTACTGGAGACTATGGCATGTCTTCATGAATGATCTCAGTGTGTATGTTTAGAACATTACAAAACACTGGCCTTTTGTCTCTGTTTGGTGTTGTTTATAGTGAAGTTATTGTCTAGAGGAAACAGAAAGGCAGATGCTTCCATGTGCATCGGTAGTGTGTACATTCTTTTTGCCATTTCGGTAGTGTGTACATTCTCTTTTTCCATTTCATAGTGATATATCAAATGACGTGGCAAACTCTCATCACCATAGTAATAAAAACGGGTCGACTTGCTTTTATGGCCTACTAAAGGAGGAACATGCAAAGCATGCTATATTATGGTTCTTTTTGTGGCCAAACGTTCTGTTATGGCCGAAAAACGGAAACATCGGGGCAAAATATCGATTTAACAGTCATTAATCCATAACTGTCGATTTTCTAAATCAAAGGCTCAATCACTGGACTTTGGTGTTACCCAAAGTCACCTTCATCCTGTAAAAGATTGACGTCCTCTGTTACCTACAATTCTGCATTGCAGAGGTGAGAAGCATTCAAAAGCTCTTGAAAAGAACATGTTGCACTGAATTCATAGGCTGAGCTTATTCTTACTCCCCTAGAAAACATCTCCTAAGTGTTGAGTACGTTTAAGCATTCGTGCAAAATGCACACATAGCATTTTCACGTGAAAGAGATTTAGAAAGGATGTAAATATTACTGTGAGTTATGATAATTCTTATGCAGCTCTCCAAAATGTCCTGTTTTCTTGGTTGAGCAATCAATAATGTGTTTGAATAATTACATCGCCATTAGAATGGCCAATTTGAGAAACCTCGAAATTGTAGGACATGATTTCACAATCTGACTTAGAAATCAATAAATTTGTCCAATTATAAAAAGAAAATTCCAATTAGAAGAAGTGAATTTGGGTCACTTGAGTCCTTTTATTGACAAATGTGCATCAAAAGCTCCCCTACCGGATTGCCAGTGATAAAGAAAGATTGGCCAATGAACGCATTTCGCTCCAATCTTAGGGGCACTTGTATACACAAACAAAAAATTCAAAGACAAATAAAATTGTAGGACTAATTCCAATACAAATTTAAAGTTGAGTGACAATTCTGGTCCAAACTTTTTTTGGTCGCGTAAAAAATAACCAACTTTCATTTAAATCCCAAATCTGGTCCTCCTTGATTTAGAAACTATTAATCTCTTCTTTACTTCGTTGGCAAGTCAGAAAAATCTCTAGATTGAATCTCTCCGGCCAGGCTCCACTATTTTGCATAATCTAAAGCCGTAGACCATCGCCCATCGAAAGACGCCGTGGACGAGATCCACCAAGCTCACGACCAAAACCTTTTTTCTCAAACAAGGGTTACTTTAGAGAGAGGGCCAATAGGAGGATCAGATTTAGGATAATGGGAAAGTTGATGATTTTTTATGAAACAAAAAAAGTTGGGGCCAGATTGTCACTCGACCTAAAGTTTATGCTTTTCTTTGGAATTAGCCCTAAAATTGTGTAAATAAACTCCACGGAGATAGTTATGTCCTAATTGCAGATAACAATCCTACAATGGCCTTTCGCATCCTCTTGACGAAGCTTGCTCTTTCCCTTCATCTCCTCCTCTTCTGCCTCCTCTCAATGTAAAACTTCAACAACAAAAACAAAGCCGCCAGGGCCTCCATCACTCCCCTACATTGCCTTTGTTGAGTACGACTGTTACTGGAGGGAGCTGAGGAAGTTTGCCGGAAGATTGCCAATAGAGAGTCTAAGTCCGATGACATCAAAATTTCTAGTTGGATTCGCCCTAACTCAAAAGTTTAAACCTGTGAGAGGAAAAAAGTGAAGTTGTATTATCTAATAAAGTTCAATATATGCATCAAAATAAACCCTAAAGGTCCTAAAGACAACTTTACCCTTTATACTTCTAACACTCCCCCTCAAGCTGGAGCATAAATATTAATCATGTCTAGCTTATTACAAATATAATCTATCCTCCCATTATCCAGAGGTTTAGTAAACATGTCTACAAGTTGTTCACCAGTTCGAATGTGACTGGGAAGGATCAATCCACTATACAACCTCTCTCGAATAAAATGACAGTCAACCTCAATGTGTTTTGTTTTCTCATGAAATATGGGGTTGGAAGCTACATGCACTACAATTTTATTATCACACCATAGAGTCATGGGTACTTAAGCATTAAGCCTAACTCAGTCAATAATTGTTGGATCCACACTAATTCATATGTTACTTGTGCCATGGCTCTATATTCTGATTTAGCATTGGAGCGGGTAATAACACTTTGTTTCTTACTCTTCCATGATACCAGATTTCCTCCAACCAAAGTACAATAACCAATAGTTGACCTCCTATCATTTGGAGGTCCTGCCCAATCAGTATTTGAAAATCCTTCAACTCTGCTATGACCATGGTTTTGGTAAATAATTCATTTCCCCGAAGTCTTTTTCAAGTATTTCAATATCCGAATAATTGCATCCTAGTGAGATGTACGGGGGAAGACAAAAACTGGCTTACCATACCGACTGAAAAGGTAATGTTTGGTCGAGTAACTATGAGATAATTCAGCTTATCTACCAGTCTTCTATATCTCTCGGGATTATCAAGAATTTCTCCTTCCTTAGCAACCAATTTAACCCATTATTCCATAGGTGAATCAAGAGGCTTTGATCCCAACATACTTGTCTTGGTAAGCAAATCTAGAAAATATTTTCGCTGTGACAAAACAATTCATTTCTGTGATTATGCAACTTCAATTCTTAGGAAATACTTCAACTTTCTTAAGTCTTTTGTATGAAATTGTTGCTGGAGATAGACTTTTAGTTCAGCTATACCAACCAAATCATCTCATGTGATGATGATATCATCAACATACATAATCAAGAATAGTTTACCTCCCCCTGACTATTTATAAAAGAAAGAGTTATCATTTTCACATCTAGACCGTCCAAAAGAAAATAGTTTGCCTCCCCCTGACTATTTATAAAAGAAAGAGTTATCATTTTCACATCTAGACCGTCCAAAAGAAAATACAGCCTCAGAAAACCTTCCAAATCACACCTATGTGGATTGGTTCAAACCATATAAAGTCTTTTTTAATTTTCAAATTAGTCCCTTAGACTCCCCTTGAGCAAGAAACCCGAAGATTGCTCCATATAAACTTCTTCATTAAGAGTACCGTGCAAGAAAGCATTCTAAACTTCTTCACGTATCCTTCTGCATCAACTTTATCTCAAGTTGAATATCCATCAACGCCCAACTTCATCTCTACGAGCTCGCGTTGATACACTACAATGCCCACCTATCCGGAAACTGCAATCATCGGCTCTGATACCATTGTTGGGTGTTCTTGGGCCTCTCTTACCCCAAAAGTTAGTTCAAAGGGTGGGATTTTTCTTCACACTTGTAAGCCGACTACAAGCCCCGTCCACAATCTCTCTTTCACACATCGGACTTGGGTCAGAGCCCAATTTGTTATGAGACTGAACAGCAGAAGCTTGATACCTTTCGCCCGGAGAGATCACTAAGAGAAAGCTCAAGTTCGAACCAGTCAACATATCTAGTTGGACCCACTTTCATTCAAAAGTTTAAGCCTATGAGTTATGGGCCAACTATGATACATTAACTGCCCTATACCACATTGATTTTTCGATGTGGGATTTTTCTAACACAACCCACTCACACATGTATCCTAACATGGAGGAGGAGAAGAGGAAGGGAAAGATCTAGCCATGTGAAGAGATGTGAAGTGCCATTGTTGGGATGATTATGTGCAGTTAGGATACTAAGTTTGGGATGGGATTGAATAAAAAATCCATGGAGGAGGACGAGGATGCTTTGGTGGATCAAATTAATCAAAATATCACTGTTAACATGATGGATGAGCTGACGCTTGAAGAGCACTCATCTAGAACGCAAACAAGTTGGAATCTTCGTTGATATCATGTCGATGTAAACGAGAATATTGATCCCTAACCAAAATCCTCTCTACTGCTTCATCTAATAAAGCTAAAATTTAATATGTGGAAAATTTGGCAACGGGATAGCAAACTGCCCACTAAACTTGATGAATCAACAATACATTAAAATCATGTTTACGACTCTCCACACAATACATCAATCCGGTTTTTTGATTCCTGGTTCTACCTTGAAATCATGTTCACCCCTATCACCGACCTTCCTCATATCCATCATCATCCCCCTTCATCTACATAAACACGGACGTACCTTCATCCAGCCAGACACCTCTATTTTTCCCAGCTTAAGAAATTTTGGTGCGCTTGAATCAATTTGTGACTATGATCCGGATTGTTCTAGTTGGTAGTGATGAGCTTGTTACCGTAATATATCACTAGTTGACTCTTCAGCTTGTCTGGGCTTGTTTTTCTTTGTCTATCAATTTGAATTTGTAATCTTGATATTGTGATACTAAAATTTGATTAACAGTCATGGTACTCTAAACTCTATCTGTTCTGTATTCACTTATGTGAAGTTTCCGTGCAGCTTTCATGCAGTTTCCGTGCAGCTTCCGTGCAATAATGACCAATCGAAACTTATCGCACTAAACAGGGTCGACTATATGAATCTCATTACAAAATTGACCGTCCCACAATGGCAGAAGTTGGAAAGAACATAACAAATCTCTTTTGACTCATCACTCTCATTTTCTGTACTAAGCGTCCACTTTCCTCAAATTCATCATCATCCCCATCAATCATCATAAATAAAGAGACACCTCCATTATTAGTCCCCTCTACTTGTCCTAGGTTAAGATTTCTTTAGTGCGCTCGAATCAATTTAAGACAATGATCCAGATTGTTCTTGCTGATAGTGATTAACTTGTTATTGGGATTTATCACTAGTTAACTTGTCAGCTTGGCTGGGCTCGTTCCTCTACATCCATGAATTTGAATATGTAATCTTACTTTGTTACGGACTGACCCTATAAATCGAGCACATCTTCGGTTTATGCAAGTAGAATCCCATTGACCACGATCACTTCCTCCTCCGCTGCCCACTCCGAACATGACCCCATATTTCTTCTCTGACCCTATCTTCTTCACAGCTTCTGCTCTGGTCTTGGCTGTGGCTTTTGCTCATCTCTTTGCTAATACACTAAAGCAAAATCCGAGCAAGACTACGAGGGCGGCGGCTGGCTAAGCAACAATAGACGCTTGGGGTGAGCGGAGGGGATGTCCCAAGATGGGGAAAAGGGTTTAATTTGAACGATTTCTTGATATTATTTGACAAACAAATTAAGTCTGTATCCCTTTACATTAGTTAATCTAAATTTGCTGATATTGGAAGATTGCACATGCCCGTGCACATAACGTGCAATCACTACTAAATATTTGTTATTTTACGTAATAGGCCTCAAATTAAGTGTTCCTGGATATCATTTCTGGATTTTAAATGAGCTGCGAGAAAATTGGATGATAAAAAGCTGGTTATTCATAGAGATTTTAGTGCAGAAGCCCAAGTCTAAGGATTGCACGATATGACTTAAAAGTTAGAGCCGTGCGCAGGAGATGGTACAACTACAGCCTTCTAAAGGATCTATTAGGGGACAGAATTTTCACAGTCGATGGCGATAAGTGGCGCCAACAGAGGAAAGTGTCAAGCTATGAGTTCTCCACAAAAGTGTCGAGAGACTTCAGCAGCTTAGTCTTCCGAAGAAATACTGCTAAATTAGCAAATATTTTGTCCGAAGAAGCAAGTACTAAGATATACAGGTAAATTTTGAGTTATCAAATATGACTTAGCCAATCTTGCCGTAGTTTCTTTATCATAGAACAAGATGTTTTATGCGGGATTTATTTGTGAAGTCAACTCTGGATTCCATATTTAAAGTTGGTCGAACTGGATAGCATGTGTGGAACAAGTGAAGAGGGCCCTGAATTCAGTAGTGCTTTTGATGATGCAAGTGCAATGACCCTGTGGCGATATGTTGACGTCTTCTGGAAGATTAAGAAATTTCTGAATATTGGATCAGAAGAAGCACTGAAGCAAACATCAGAATAATTGACAATTTTGTGTATAAGCTCATTAGGAGGAAGAATAAGCAAATGCACAATTCAACAGACGATCCTTCTATAAGTTAACAATCCTCTGGCTCCATTTTTTGATGGAAATATCATGGACGGCATGTTGCATGGATCTTGCAGATGAAGAAGGAAGACATTGTCTAGGTTTCTCCGAGTGACAGAGACTGACCTGACATACTTGCGGGATTTAATACTCAACTTCATTATTGCTGGCAAAGACAACCGCAGCCACGCTTTCCTGGTTCATTTACATGCTCTGCAAATATCCAATTATACAAGAGAAGGTTGCACAAGAAGTAAAACAAATGAGCAATGTCAAAGAGATTTCAGATTTTACCAGTTTTGCTGCAAGTATGCGTGAAGAGGCTCTAGAAAAGATGCACTACCTCCATGCAACGATAACAGAAACTCTCCCGCTCTATCCTGCAGTTCTTGTGGTGAGAAATATGTTGATTTTTTCTTTCTCCACGGTCCATGGAAAGCTTGTGATCCTAAATTTATTCGTAAAAGATATATAAGTTTGCATTATTGAGTTATTTGATTTTCAGTGGTCAGTCACAGTAGCTTTGAAATTTTAAGGGTTGGCCCACTAGATAAAGTCAACTTTTCTTCAGGAAGTAGACCCACGCTCAAGCCGCAACCCTTCCCTCATCTTAGCTAGCACATAATGCATTCGAACCCCTTCTTTTTTCACATAGAAAATTATAACAAAGATGATCAGCTAGAATTCTTTTCTTAAGCTCCTGTGATCTTATTCTATGATTTTGTTACGGTTGCTATCAATTCGCTTTTCAATTTAGATCTATCTGTCAGCTTTTCTATTAAATTTTGAAATTATTGTTCATTCAGGATGCGAAAATTTGCTTTTCTGATGATGTTTTCCCAGATGGATCCAGTGTAAGAAAAGGAGATATGGTAGGTATCCTTTCAGCCGTATGCAACTGCAAGGATGAAATTCATGCGGGGCGATGATGCAGAGGATTTTCGTCCAGAGAGATGGCTGGATTCAAATGGAGTATTCCAGCCCGAAAGCCCTTTCAAGTTTACAGCCTTTCAGGTCGGAAAAAAATGCACTTAGATTCATTGGCATCGACCTGGGCCGGACCTTCAGTTTGACTATTCATTGGCATCGACCTGGGCCGGACCTTCAGTTTGACTTTCATATTGGTGTATTGCCAGAATTAAGTAATTTGGATAGGAACAAAATGACGTGCATCATCTCGTTCATTTCTTCTCCATATACGGTCTTTATCTCAATACGAACATCTACATTCAAGTTCTCTCAGATCAAGGAAATAAACTATTCGTATATTGACCTATGGCAAGTAGCAACCCAGTTCTTCCACTGAACCACGGATTTGTCTCGGTAAAGAATTTGCTTATAGGCAGATGAAGATATTCTCTGCCGTGTTGCAGCTCAGAAATGATGAAGACTACACAAAATAGGACATGGCAACAACAACAGAAAGTTTTTCTCATCAAGTCCTGATGGCATACTACTTTGTATGATGTCTATTGTATTGATGAAGTTACAGCAACTTCTAGCCAATACAGTGGGATGGTAGATTATACACAGGCTAAAGAACAAGCTGCTAGAGCAAAGACTGCCGATTTATATGTCACCAAGGTGGGCATTCTTGCCTTGTCTTTTCGAAAGAACATCCCTTCATATATAGGCTGATTGACAAAGACTAGCAAACTGCACAAAATGATCTACATAGCCAGCTGGTCTAGAGAATCACCATGCATTGCTAACTTCAGTAAAACTCCAATGAAGCTTAATGCATTGAGCCAAGCAAGGGTTGTAAGGATTGTGAACATAGGAGAGGGTGCACCAAACTCCATGAGCTCTTGGTCATACCTGTTTGATACATCGTCGTCTGCTACTTTCGCAGTGACGACAAAGGCAGACTTGGTAATACCTAGCAGCCTCAGAATGTTGTCCAAGAAGCCAAAGAAATAGGAAGTTGTTCTCTTGTAGACCCACATTCTTTGGTCATTCCACCAGCCACGAAAAGTGCCTCCACACCATACGCATTCGCTGGCACTGTATGCACTAGTCGCCATAATGGTATAGATGAACGGGAAGCTCCACTGACTCAAAACCTGATGGTGCAAGAAACTATTAGCTCTAGCAAATGACATTTTGAATCAAAGATTATGTGGATGTCCCTGCACTATGGTTACATCATAGCCAAGTGTTTTATACTGTCGAGTAGCCAAATCAGGGTTGATCAAATGGCTAGCACAAGTTATTAGTGCTTGATTTTGACACTTTTTGGGTGGTGATAATGTAATACTACTATAATAGAGGGGGTATAGCTGGAGTTTATCTACGTTTAATGACTTGATTGTTTGGAGATTTTAGCACCAGGACCAACCTTAAGTGTATATTTATCCATGTGGAAAGTTGAGGCATCAAAATTAGTTTTCTCCCAAAAAAAGTCATCTAATTAATTACCTTGGGGAACAAGGAGATGCCTCTGAGTAGACAGAGAGATGGAATAGTCACATAGTACAGAGAAGCCAAGCAATTTGCCGCCCATAGCAAGTAGACACAATATGAGAGTTGCAGCTGCAGGGGGATTTTGCCACGTCCATACAGCAGAGGACAGTACTGTGACAGGAAGATTTGGAGAGTACCTTCAGTCCATCTCTTATGTTGAACTAGGGACTGCAAAAAAGTTGTTGGGGCAACTCCTAGAAAGCCTTTCCGTTCGGGGTTGAAATAGATCGATCTCCAACCTCTGCATTGGATTGTGAAACCGGTAAAGACATCTTCCACTGGGCATCCATACTTCATACCCATCTGTAATTCAGAGAAGACTTGGTTCATGGATGCTTTTGCATGTGTATGTTGGCATATTTCTAGTGCTCGAAAGCATGCCTATTTGGCCTATTTTAGTTCTGACGGCTGAATTTCCCAGTCCAGTCTTTGAATAATAGGGCATAAGCAGAGCTTTTGGTTGCATCAAAATCCGGAATGATATAAGAGACTCAATTGCTTTTGTTCTTTATTCTTCACACTTGATCAAAATGACATAGAGAGCCTTACATGAGAGGTTTATCATCTAAGCCCGATTTCCATGAACTTATAAGCCACTTCTCGCTTGTTAGTTGTAGACTATAGAATTCACTGCTCCCTTGCTATCCATAGTACATGGTGCTGAATACCTAACCTTCTCTGCTTTCTTCCCGTATTGCAATTCTTTGCCTAAGTTTCTATAGAAAATTTTGAAAAATACTCAAAGGCTTGATAATTTAGGCAAAACTTCGATTAACATGTTTTGACTAGTTTTTGAGCAAGTTGAGGTCTTGGATTTCATTAATCATAAAGATGACTCGAGCTTATGCATGTGTACTTGTGAGTATACGCTCTTATGATGGATATGTGCATGTTAGGACATTCAAATGTAGAGAGAGAGAGAGAGAGAGAGAGAGAGAGAGACCTCCTTTCCCCACTCAGTGTTCTCTTCATAACCACAGCTAGCTAGTGTTTTACACGTTTCTTCTAATACACTTGCACTGTCTTGTATCCTCGGGTGGTGATCCCACCTCAAGGACTCACTTTTATTTCCCCGTCTATATTTTCTCCCACACAGTGTCTCTCTCCGATGAAAGCAACCGGTGCCCATGTACGGAGGTCCACCATAATTGTCCATTCCATGGATCTTCACCTGCAATCATCGTAGAAAGTACTAAAAGTCGTTATGATATCATCACTCACCCAATGTACTTGTCCTATCCCTTCAATTTAATGTGTCCAATAGAGTCTATCGGCCTCTTTTTAATTAGCTTCATGTTAGTCCATGCGTTAGAATTTGCTGAGTTGCCAATGGGTATGTGCTGACTTGGACTCGTGATTAGTTCAATTGAGTCGTGGTTACCCATTTTAGTGCAGTTCATCAGATATGGTGTATCAGTCTGCATATTCTAACGGAACCGTAGAATTAATAGAATAAAACAGTAAAGCGAGTGCAATAAGCACATTTAACATATAGAAATTGCACTTAAGTTCAGGGACAGTGCCGTGTCAACATCCTTTTGAAGTGGCTTACCTGCATTATTACGTTCAAGGAACTGCTGTATAGGTCATTCTTCGTAAGGTTATCAAAGCATTGCGGGAACTGTACGAAACCAATCTCATTGCCATTCTTTTCGTCCATCAAGAAACACAAGGCGTCTCTCACCGAGTCTGAGTTGTTCAAGTACATGTCGCAGTCCACGTTAAGGATGATGGGTGAGTTGCCAATCATCGACGAGACCCTAATCTATTTGATCCAGAAAAAATTACAGAAAGATTAGTGCCAGGATCATCTTTTAAGCCCTCGATTGATCCAAGAGCAAGAGCCTCATATACATAAATAAAGAAAGCTGTAAAGCTTGATGTTCTTCACTTTTCTTTCTGATGAAGAATGTGGGTTATAAGTAAATGATCGCATGCTGATACTTACCAGAGCATTCATAGCTCCTGCTTTAAAATGGTGGTTGTATTGTGGTCTCTTTTCTCTGGCCAAGTACACCAGAGTTGGTAGAGGCTTTCCTTCACTGTCCACGGCCATTGAATCCCTCCCATCAATTATTATCTGAAGGATCAGGAGAAACATGTCATTGATGTAGCTGTAAGATTAGAACGTTAATCATTTATTGTAGATGTATAGTACTTGAAGAATTGTTTGATGATCTCTCCAGCTCGAGACATTGTCCCATTCGAGAAATCCTTTGTGTTGCTCGCGGATGTCATCTGGAATCCGTCCCGACTCCGCTACCGTTTCGATTCTTTTCTTCATTTCGTCGTATGTGTTCTGTCATAAGCATAATTTCAAGTTTTGCTACGTATCATTTATTTCATACGATTATGTGTAAAAGGTGGAATGGATCACCTTGGGTTGAAATCGGCAATGGTAAGTAATACATTACCAAGTTGATAGAATCACTCCAGTTACATTAATTTGAAATTCTGGTCATTATAATTCAATCCTTCATTGTTTCCAATGGTCTCTTTCCTATATCCAATATTTTAAATTCTACTTTTTGTTCCTGTGCATTTAATTTGTCCAATCACGTCCTTCTACTTCCACACTTCTTTTAATCAAGCCCGTCAGATACCGAGTCTTGCCAAATCCAGCTTTGACGTGGCCATTGACGACGTTGTGCTTTGACACGGACAAAATTTTTACATTGTGGGCATCTGTTTTGACTAAATTTTATTCACATCATACTTCGACATTATCTCGGGCTAAAATTTTCAACATAGGTCTATATTAGCATCCAAATATTTTATCCATTTCATATTTTGGCGTCATCCTCCAGCCATATTAGCTTTAATCTAGTTGGATTTAGTGTCTCAGTGGCTTTATAGAAAATTAATGAAAGCAGCAGAATTTAGATTAGGAAAAACTTAAAAGTACTGAGACGAAAAGTATGCTTTCGTTTTCTTGATTTAAGCGGTGATCTCTGGATGGATTGAAGTCTCTTTTTTCTTTTTACTTCTCATCTGGATCCAAAACCAAGATTTTTGTTACGCGACAAAAGCAATGTCGTTTTCATGGAATCTTAGTATTGAAGTCTACAACACTACAATCCCATCCAAGACATACCCTTCAATGCTGACAAAGGAATTAATTTGTCATCAAGGAGGTGACATTTATTTCTTGTCGAATCTTAAGTGTACATGTACATATGGAGTGAATCGGCTATTTAATTGCTAATTTAGCTAAAATCACATATAGATGTTAGTCATAAATATTTTACTGAAAAAATGGTAAAATATGGGAGAGAGAGATGTGCTTACTTTCATGGAGGACCAGTCCTTGGACCAGAGAGAATCATTTAGAGGCTCAACAGCCTTTCTAAAATAGGCCTCCGGTGACCTGGGTTCGACTTTAAACTTCCGGCAAAAGGGAAGCCATTTCTTGGAGAATTGAGAAGCCTCAAGTAATGCATAGAAAGTAAGGTCCGAACCGCCGTCATCGGAGCGATAAATGCTCATCTTCTCCGGTGGATAATTGTATGCCATGATTGGTAAGACGGTATTGACCACTATGGTCGGTGGCTCTAGCTATCACGGGATTTGCCGTACACACAAACATGTCTATTCCCGGAAAAACCTCACCGTACCTAAAAGAGTTCATGCAAACAACCTTACGAGAGCGATCAAATTCAAATCTCATGCAATGACTTCAAAAGAAAGACTAATCCTTTTCTTTTCCCCTTTTTAAGGATAAATAGTGTCTCGGATCAGTTTTTGCACGCTAAGTTTTGTTCTTGTGATGGTAATGGTGTTATGAGATTGAGGCCAAAGCTCGACCAAACCGAAAATTTCAGCAATATTTTCGAAGGTGTGTCCTAAGAAAAAATTATCAAGGTGTTAATGACTGGCACAAAATATTTATCACAACCAGCTGGTCAAGACTTTTAAGGTTTTTTATTTTTTTTGGGTCAAGAAGACTTTTAAGGTTGAAAAGTTCAAACTTCTCCCATCAAGTCAACAGACATATTAGCGAAGTAGAGAGAGAGAGAGAACACGCCTCTGAGAAAGCCTGTCCTTGATGGTATGGCGATACGAAGGGTTCCATCTCATGACAATGGTGAGAAACCAGTAAAAAGCGAACCAAAGCTCAGAGAAGAAAGCTCCAAGCCAAGCCAAATTCTCAGCTGTTTTGGACTCTGGCAAGTGATGGAGTCTAAAGTAGAAGATGAAGAAGATGCTGATGAAGATGGAGAACGTGTATAATCTGAAGACGAAGCGGTTCTTGGCTGACTTTGTTTCAAAGAGAGGAAGATTACTCTTCTCTCCCATTTTTTCCTTTGTTTGCCTCCTTTCTGCTGTGGCAAGTGAGTGAAGCAATTAGGCAACATTTATAGAGAAGGCTGTGTCTAGCCTTTGGTCATTCCACCAATACGAAGAGTATGCACTAGTCGCCATAATGGTGTAGATCAATGGGAAGCTCCACTGACTTGATACCTTTTTTTTTTTTTTTGGTCGAACACTGACTTGATACCTGATGTGCAAGAAACTATTAGCAAATGACGTTTTATATCAAAGATTATATGATTGCCCCTGCACTTTGGTCATATCACAACTAAGTGTTTTGCATTGTCAAGTAGCCAAATTAGGGTTGATCAAATGGCTAGCACAAGTTATTAGTGCTTTCTTTTGACACTTTTTGGGTGGTGTCAGCGTAATACTAATATAATAGAGGGGGTGTAGGTGTAGCTGGAATTATTCTTATGTTGAATGAATTGGTTGGAGATTTTAGCACAAGGACCAACGTTACGTGTATATTATACATGTCAAAAGTTAAGGCATCAAAATTGGTTCTCCGAAAATAGGTCATCTATATAATTACCTTGAGGAACTAGGAGATGCCTATGAGAAGACGGAGAGATGTAATAGTCACATAGTACAAAGAAGCCAAGCATTTTGCCGCCCCGAGCAAATAGACGCAATACGAAAGTTGTAGCTTCACCTTTAACACTTTGTTAGCGGACGTACCTTATGATCCACGTGACTTTGACACGCAACATATCACAAAACACGTTAGTCGACACTCAACGAGTTTATACTAGGTCAATAATGGAATTTATACGGGCCACAACGCCCACGCCTGAGGGAGAAATGAGTCAAAGTGGGAAAGCAAAGAAGGTGGACCGAGGGAGGATCGAGAATGGGGTTTACATAGAGCGTGGGTTAGGTGTGGAGAGATGTTTATGGAGTCTTGAGTGGAGTGGGAGGACTCGAAATCATACTTTCTTTCTTTCTTTTTTTTCTTTTTTTAATTGATCACTGTGCGACAGTCATGGTTTTGGGATTGATGGGCATATATGGAGAGCCGAAAGATATTTGGTGGATGAGAACAATCCACAAGTTTTTTTTTTCTTTTTTTTTTTTTGGGGGGGGGGGGGGCGGCGGGAAGCATCAAATACGTATAAGAATGGAGAAGTTGTATCTATACATGCTTGCCCAATGCCCCAGTGCGATTCGAATCACTCATAGTTTGCAGCAAGGTTTACTTCGACTCTGACAGACGTTTCTCCCATTTATGCAAAGATGCCTGATCGTGTTGGACACCACACGACAAAAGAGCATAAATGGTTGAAAGACATCTCCTTCCTTCCTTCCTTCCTCCTTTATGGTTGGACCCCATTCGTCACCCCTCCCCACCCACCAAATCCCAACAGCGACCATTCATGAACACGTCACGTCTGTACGTATCTATTCCACTTCTTGAATGCATCAGAAGAAACCCTGGACGTTGTGGTTCACAGTTCCTCCTTTCATCTGGGGACAAGACTGCGATGAATGCTCTCTGCTCAAGTTTCATATACCTCAAAAGAATTCCAAAATCCTACGTATCTTCAGTTATATAAAGCCACGTTGATTCGCCATTTGATTTTTCAGTCAACAAGTTGCATCGAAACCATTTTGTATTTAATGCGTCGGCTAACGTTGGTCACATTGCATAGCATGCATTTAAATACTCTAAGGCTGCGTTTGGTTGTTCAAATTTGAATTCGGATAGGATAGGATAAGGTAAGATTATGAATTCTCTAAATATCTTTTGGATCGTAGAAAATCCCATCACATATTTGGTACAATTCAAGATAATTAAGATAAAATCTTTAAAGACTTGCCCAATACAAACCAAAGCAAAGTTAGAAGACAAAATATGAAGCACGAAATCTGCTGTACGTTTAATAGGAGAAGAAATAGCCCGGTTTTGTTGCAATGGAATTCACAGGAAGAGCCACAGTGACGACGGATGTGCTTTTTTTTTTTTTCTTTCTCTTTGCTTTTGATGCTCCCCAAACGTGAGTGAGCTTCCCCCCGCTCAAGGGAGGAGACAATGCGCTATGCCACTCTGAGTTATCAGTCGATTACGTTCTCGTTGGCCACAGTGGTTTCGCTCCTCAACAGTGAGTACAGTAGCCAGTTCGACCCGCTTCTGCATGAATTGGACCACTCCTTGTTCCGCTCAGCCTACTCGAATTAGGTATGTGTACTGATCTATGCTCAGGTTCTCCTGCACCGCCATCACAAATCGGACTCATTGAGGTGCTCCGGTCAATTGATCAATCAGAGAGTGTTGGCTTCAAGCAGAGAAGAGAGAGCCATCTCCGCAGCCCTGTGTGCTGAAAGCGAAGAAGAGGATGAACTCCGCCGGAAATTCTTTCAAAAAATTCATCTTAAGGGCGGCGGCGGCGAGTCGACCGCGAGAAGAGAGATTGATTGAGAGGTGCAAACCTCGCAGGGACGACGTCAAGTTGTGAACAACAAGCGAGTCCAAGGGATTTTTCTCTTTTTTCTATTTTTTTTCTTAATTTTTTCATATCCTATCTGGCTTTATCCGCTCTCTAAGTGTTATTTTTTTATACGGCTTATTTCCGGATCATATTCGGACATATCCCAAGCCGGTGTTCTTCCAAACACTGCATAGGATAAAAATTATCCTATTTAGAATTATATCCGATCTACTAAACACAGCCTAAATTGTTTGTGATCAGCAAAAATGGGTTTGGTGGGTTTTTGTTGGCTATACCTTCCTCTCAAGGAAGCATCGATGTCTTTTTTCTTTTCTAGAAGATTGATTATAAATCATGGTCTTCACATTATTATTCATTTGGACTGATCTGCCCTCGGGCGGGTGGCGAGGAAATAGACTTCTTGGACAATTTTTAAATGGATGCATTGCATTTTAATATTTTCATCAATCTATTGCTCTCGGGTGAGCACCAATCGGGGGTGGGCTAAAGGCATTTTTGGCTCGGACCGAACTAAACCGGTCCGGCCGGTTATATTTTCAGCCGCAATGGTCACTTATATATATATATATATATATATATATATATATATATATATATATATATATATATCTTTATGTTTATGTTTTTTAACTTACGCATGACTTTATTAGAGTGTTCCGAGTATAAATAATATAATATTTATTATCTGTATTTTGTATTTACCAAACTTTTTATGTTAAGAAATTAGTTTGGGCTAGTTTGGGCCTTTCAATCCTAACTCACCCAGGAATACTCAAAAACCAACCAATTAAGGTTACTCGAACCGTTAAACTTGCAATCCTATTAAATAAGCGAGAAACAACGTTAAAATCAAGCAAAACGCTACATCCGTTGCGAATCGGCTAAACCAAGCTTACTCACTAACAAAATGACTCCCATGCACTAACAAAAAGCTCGTCCTTAGTGGACACCCATTGTTGTCCGTTATGCGCAGCTCGCACACTAGCTTTGTTTGCACCATAATTGTCTCCACCGAACCCCGATTCACACGAGCTTACAGTCAAGAGAAAGCCATTTCGAAGTACTAAAAGATCCTAAGCTTCGCCGACTCAAAAGATGGCCGCAGATGGGCGAAGTACTAAAAGACCCATGTCCAGGTCAACCTGTGGGGCAGTGGGTGGGATTCGGGCTTGTGGAATGACCCAAGGAGTTTGTGCCCGAAAGGTTCGAGAATAGTCCGATTGATTATAAGGGGAATAATGTCAAACTATGGACATTCGGGGCAGGTCGCGGAGGGAATAATGTAGGGAGATGTGAGCATGGAGGTAGCGACTGGACTGGCCGTTTTTTGGAAAGTGCCTCTCACTCTGTTGCCGGTTAAGCCGACGCATGAAATCAATGCATGACAAAATCGTGTTAGACGAAAAGCATCATATTTCACGACGGTTTGTACTTAAGTATGATAAAGTCTTGGCGTTACGCGATACAATGTTGGAGCAAACAACATCTCCATATATATAGTAACCGAGACTCGTTGAGTACCTTGCTTCCAGGGAAATTAATAAATAGGTCCATTTGAGGAATTCGTGCGCGGTCACAATAGAAGAGAGATTATCAGTTGAGCGAGTCACTTTTGCATTAATAAATAGTATTTGCATCCTTGTGTGCAAATTGCTTGGAGAGTAATAAGTCTTTTAGTTGAATCTGTTAATTCTACGTCTTGGTTGTAATATTTCCGAGTAAGAGGGTAATGCTCCTCAAAATCTCTTACTAAGACGATCTAAGCATGTCATTAGAAAGTTTGGTCATTATAGAATAGTGATCTAGCTTCTATTCATTTGAGGTATACTCATAATAATTGAACTAATCGTCCAAAACACAGGCACTTACAAATTAAATACAGATATAATGACATTGCATATTAGTTGCTTTTCACAAGACACAAGTATGTATTAAAAGAATATTAATCTCTCAAACTTGAAAAAGGGTGAACTGCGGATAAGTTTAGCATAAAGAAAGGTCATGTAGTTCGATGAGACTTCGTGCCTTTTAAGGTCCAAACTCCAAATTCCGCATTAACATTAGTGAATAGCGAAATGTGGAATTGAAGGATTGAAGACTTTTACTTAGCAGAACTTTTTTTTTCTACAGGGTCTACAGGGTAGGGAGGGGCGACCGTCATAACTTCTCCTCTAGGTTTTGTCATAAGGGTTTCACCCATGTTACGCAATGTTTGGTTTAATTCATCACTACTCAGCCATCGTAGTCCCATCGACATGCCAGAATTCAGGAAGTCTTTCCAAATGAGGCAGCAAATGCTCAGGTGCTTGATTTCTAGACAAGTATTACTTTTCTTATTGGCCAAACAAGACTACTATTACTTGACTTCACAAACTGGCGTCAGACAATCTTGTGGGAGAATAGTTGTTATGAATTCTAGAGAAGTCGTTTATGAGTTCTCGGAAAGACTACTTTCTTTCGATCACCTTCAAGAGCTTTTTATCCGGGTAATCACCCAGTCACGACTGAACTGGAAATTGCCCTGATCCAATGTCATTAGTCAGTTTCTCTAACAAGATCGGATATAAGTTGTTTAGCATATGTATTATACTGTATGCAACAATATAATGCCATATGGAGTTTATCTTCATGAGCAAAGCAGGAGGAAAAGTGTAAAAAAAGTCTTAAACCTTTGGTATTGGTGCCAATTTAGTTCTAAACCTTTTTTTTGTGTCAATTCAATTCTAAACCTTTGACATTAGTGCCAATTTAGTCCTAATTTTTTTTTGTGTCAATTCAGTTCTAAACCTTTTGCATTTGTGTCAATTCAATCCTAAACCTTTTTGTCTTTGTGTCAATTCAGTCCTTCCGGCCAATTTTGGCTCGATTTTGCTGACGTGGACAACTTTTAATAATATTTTAATATTTTTTTGATTTTTTATTTATTTTCTTTTTTTTTTCCTCTCCCCACTCTGCAGCTGGTCACCAGACTGGCGAGGCTTGCCTTCACCAGCGACGACGAAGGCGAGCCTCTCCATGGTTGGGCGAGGCTGGACCTCCCCAGATCCGGCGAGGTCATGCCTTGCCTAGCCGCCGGTGAGGCTCGACCTCTCCAGATTCGGCGAGATCAGGCCTTGCCCAGTCGCAAGTGAGGCTTGAACCCTCGTTGAAGGCCTTCGACCTCGCGGCCTCTGGTGAGGGCTCAAGCCTTGCCTGCGGCTGGGCGATGCCCAACCTCGCCGGAGACCGCGAGGTCGAAGGCCTCCGGCGAGGGTGAGCCTTGCCAGTGGCCGGCGAGGTGGCCTCTGACCAATCGCCGGTCCAACGACCGGCTGGAGGGAGGGGAGGAAAAATAAATAAAAATTCAAAAAAATTAAAATATTATTAAAATTTGTTCACGTTAGCGTTAGTGGCCGGTCGACATCCACGTTAACAAAATTCGGTTAAAATTGGATGGAAGGACTGAATTGGCACAAAAACAAAAAGGTTTAGGACTGAATTGGCACTAATGCAAAAGGTTTAGGACTGAATTGATATAAAAAAAAGGTTTAGGACTAAATTGGCACAAATGGAAAAGGTTTAGGACTTTTTTAACACTTTTCTCACAATGCATGCATAGATAGTCAAATTATGGATAAAAAGATACTTGGGAGATGGCATCTTAGTTCATCCTACGCAAAAGTTATTGTTGAATTCTGGGCCATTGCCCATCTAATTTCAAATATGATCATTCTTCAATTTCTTATATTCGGGAAAAACCTAAAAAAAAAACTCCAAATTATACTCACTGTGACATATTTACCATGAATTTTTTTTATGACATCAAAAACACCAAACTATATCCACTATGACACTTTTACCCAATTTTTTCTTGTGATATAAAAAATTCCTAAGTTGTACATATGTGACACGTTTACTTTTCTTTAAGGTTCCGTTAAATGAATTTTCAGCCAAAATAATGTCGTTTCTATATCATTTGCTATGTCAACACTATTTGTTTTCTGGCGTCCATGTAGATAGATTTTTAAGGGTTCCCATTGACAAAATTTTGACGGAGGGTAAATGTATTACACAGATACAGATTTAGAATTTTTGGTGTCGCAGAAAAAAATTTAGAATATATGTATCATAGTGGGTATAATTTATGATTTTTGGTGGCTTTTGCCTTATACATTCTGGCCCTGTTATAACATTCCTTTATTTATCCCTCGGGCTGGTGCTTCTTGGATAAAAAGTTGTAGGTGATGAGAGACATATTGTCAAGGAGGAAGAGTAGGAGGAGACCATTTTGAAATGGTGGTACGCTTCAACTTCATCGAGTTCTCGGAGTGAGGGTCGGGAAACTTATCAGAAGTGATATGAAAAGAATTTCCATCACCGAAAGTGGGAGAACATTCAAATCCGAATTCCATTGTCAACCGAAGTAAATCAACAAAACTGTTGATATTTTACCTTATCATTGATAAGTTACTCACGGCAGGTGCGCAAAGCCAGCGATGCCGAAGACAGATTGAGTTCGGCTCTTTAGAAGGCTAACGGAGATGAGCAACCGTGGCATGGATCACTAGTGTGGAGCGAAGAGTGAAGTTGGATTCAATCGAGCAACGAGCGAAGAGACTCTCGATGATGTGTGAGGATGGAGGGAGGTTTGATGTGTGAGCAAAGAGACTCTCGTGGCCATATGGACCCTAGAAGCAAGTTATTTGGGTTTTGGTTAAAACGGGTTGCTAAAGTGATCCATACATGGCATATTTTTTGGGGTATTAAATTTCCTCAAACTCGATTTAGCCTGCTTTATGAAAAAAGAAAACGAGTTACCCATATCAAATTGGGCTTATTACATTAGAGTCACAAAATGGATCTGGAATATCCATTTTGCCGGCTCTACTTGTCAAGTGTACTGAGTACCGGCAAATTAAATGATCAAATTGAACAAATAAAATGTATAAGGACCTAATTGCATAAATGGCAAAAGTCACGAGGCCAAACTAGGAGTTCTTGCTCATGTTTTTCCCCACTACGCGCCGTGTTCCGCATCCTCTTGTCTTAGCTTTGGTCGATCGCACTGGAAGAGGCGCACGAGACAAAGATGGCTCGCAGCATCTCGCGCTCGCCGTCGTACCGGAGGAGGCGCTCTCCGTCGCCGGTGAGCCACCGCCACAGCCGCCGGAGCAGGAGGGAGAGAAGCCGCTCGCCCTATTCCAATTCTCACTCCAGGTCCCCTCTTTCCCCTCTCTACCAGAAACTGCTCGTTGATTCGACCTTCCCAAGATCGCGCTCTCGAAGAAATTTTCAAATTCGCATCTCTTTTCTTCCTACCCCATCATCGTCCGTGAAGCTCATCACTGTCTGCGATGGAAATGTTGGGTTTTGTCCAAGAGTTGATGAATTATTGTCTGCGTTTTTCCCTTTGAGCTTGTGAAGAGATGTGTTTCGAGCTAACAACGACGAATGAACATCTTGACTTGGGTGTCCTTCGCATATGCATTCATGTGCAGCAATTCTAGTTGCATCCCAAATCTTTTCCTTGATCATGTGTGTCGGAGACTATGTCAATTTTGTTGCTAGAGGCTGCCATGTTCATCCGTGCTTGTCTTCCTAGTCTGCTGGATGATAAAGATACAATCTTTCTTTATGTAGAAGAAGAAGTCAGTCGAGTTCTTCGCGTCGCCGCAGGAGCCGTTCCTCGTCCTACAGGCGGCGCAAAAGTCGGTCACCAACGCCTAGGCGGCATCGAAGACAGAGAAGTCCTAGTAGCTCGTTGTCTCCTCCACCCAAGTCTCACAGTCCGAGTCCTGCGCCGGCGGAGCCGCCGATTGTCACTGAGAAGCTGAAGAGAGAAGAAGACGAAAAGAGAAGGTGCTTACAGCTTTGGAGATTGTTTTGCCTACTTTCATGAATTTCGATTGCAAATGCTACCTGCATTTCCTTTCTTAATCTTATACCATGTCATTTAGTTTAATAATTTGTTTGTTGCGGATGGTATAAATTTCTGATCATGTAGTCTTAGCATATGCTGCTGATATATGTCTAATAGAAGTGCAATATGGTTATATATTCCATTAACAACGGGATATTGTGAACATGTTAACTTCAAATACAGAGGAAGTATAGAAATTAGAAAAATTTACAAGTACACCACTATAAACACCTGTGCTGATAAACAAAAAAATCCTCAACAGTATTTGTATGTGAGGGAAGATGTGGAGAACAGATGCAATTAGAAAGAAGAACCTGAAAGTTGGTTGATGAACCTGCTAGTTTCGGTTGAGGCCACCATACAGTGATGGTTTCTTCTCTCTAGTTGTTCATGAGGAGATAGTGATATGCATCTGCTGCTGGTATAAGCCATTAGAGCGTGCCATAACTATTTAAGTGGAGTAGTGAACACGAGGTGACAACTTAGAGGAAGCTTCCTAGTGTTAATTGCACTGAAACAATAACTTAGGCTTTTATAGCATAATTGACAATAATTTGTATGGTGATAACAAAAGAGTGGTCTTCCAAGCAAATTTTGCATTCATTCACTGTAAAAGTTGATACTGGTTTTTTTAGGACGATTTACTACATCAAGGTGTTCAGTATGTGGTTGTTAGTAAATTTGCTGCTGTTCGTGTTTTGTAGGAATTTTGGATTGTCTCGACAGCATGCTAGGCATATGAATATGATTGTTTTTGTGTGCCACAGGTTTCTTTACGTTCTTCTGTATTGGCTAATTTGAAGGAAGCAACCCAGATTCCATCTTGTTAGCTTTGATGACGAATTGGGGCCCCATATGTCTTCTAATTACATTGAAACTTCACGTGTGATGGACCGGAATATTTTCCAACAGGCATGCCGGTCGGCATAAGATTAATTTAGCATGTGATGTCGTATGATTTTCATGTACAAGGGTGATCCAAATATGCTTTTGCTCGGCGGAATTGCTGTTTTCTATTTGGGTATGGAAGGTTATTTTGCCTTTCTCCTGTGGCTTCTGTTACATTTTATGATGAATATGGAAATCCTTCACATTTCAATTGTTTGCATGTGCTTTCAGGCTTCAACACGAGGCAGAATTGAAGTTGTTGGAGGAGGAAACTGCTAAAAGACTGGAGGAAGAGATTCGGAAAAATGTAGAGGAGAAGTTGAACTCTGAGGAAGTTAAGTTAGAAATAGAGAGGCGGACGGAAGAAGCTCGGAAGAAATTGTTTGGAGACGTTGCAGCTCAACTTGAAAAAGAAAAGGAAGCTGCTTTAATGGAGGCTAGACAAAAGGAAGTAAGGATATCGGACATTTCACAGATACTGACCTTTCTGATTTCCGTCGAGTGGCTACTGAAAGTTTGTCTCGTCAGCTTTGTTTTTATTTTGTATGGGTCATCCACCTAATAGACAAAACTCTGATATCCATTTGAGAAACAGGACAGAAAAACACCTGAATCATAATCTAGCAGCAAAGATTTTTTGCTTGGGATTTTCTTTGTTTTCTGTGTGCACGCATGTGCTTTTTTTTGTTGGTTTCCTTAAGTTTTGTTGTCTCAAATTTCTGCAACTTTAAGTTTTGAAGAAAGCTATATCCTTTTACAAAAGAAATGGCGTGGCCGGAAAATTCTCTTAGTCAGGGACGGCTCAGGAACTGTAGCTGTAACACGGATTCCTTTTGCTCATGAGAAGAAGTGGGTCAATGGCAGGTGTGATGACTCTACAGATTTAGTGATAAAACGTTTTTCTGATTGTCATGGTGGTGGTGTTCTCAATTTGTGCTAGTGAGGTTGTGAATTTGAGATTCACTGAAGTAAGAATTGGCTAAACTTTACCGTAAGCGTTATACATGAATGCATTAGGACATTTTAATATGGCACGACCATTAGGACTGCTAGTCATCATAAACATCGAAGGGATGCTTGTTTCCTTTTCATGGCTGTGATTAGTTTAATGGCGACCTTTAGTATTTTCCGACTCTCCTCCTGGGTGTGGTTCTTGGACCTGCTATACCAAATTGAGTTGAACGAGAAACCATACAGATTAAAAGGGGTGGGAAAGGCACTCAATCCTGACAACGAATAAGTAAAACAAATGAACTAATGAGACTTTTTTCTCCTGCTCTATTAATTTTCGTTTATGCATCATGTGCTAACCATCAAGTAGTGATGGTTTTATTTTGCTTGGCAACTTGCCCAGGAACAAGCTCGTAAAGAGAGAGAGGAGCTGGACCGGATGCTAGAAGAGAACAAGAGGAGGGTGGAAGAGTCACAGAGAAGGGAGGCTTTGGAGCAACAACGGAAGGAGGAGGAGCGTCATCGTGAATTGGAACTAATTCAAAGGCAAAAGGAAGAAGCTGCTCGAAGGAAAAAGCTGGAAGAGGAAGAAGAACGAGCGAAGCAAATGAACTCGTCTGGTAAAAACAAGTCGCGGCCGAAAGTGTCGTTCGGTTCGTGAGCATCATTCTCATGTTTGTGCAACTCCTTTATATATTGGGATGATGACCCTTAACCAGAACTAGCAGTATGGAAGTCGCTGCCTATCTGCCCCGTCAGGTCCTTTAATTTTAAAAAGTGCCCTTCGTATTTGGCATAGGAGAAACATTTCACTTCATCTTCTGCCATTCGGCTTAGACGAAGAGATTTGATAATCTTCCGAGTTATTTTTGTACCATCTTCATCTTAGAGGTTATATATGTGTTATCTCTCGCAAAAAGTTTTAATTCGATTTCACATGGTTTTCATTGTAGCTTGGTCGTATCCTAATGTCTTACTTTTCTCTGCAAACAATACTCGATCAAACATAATCTTCCCATTCCCTGTTCCATGGACTTGGACTCCCTGGAACAACTTGTTTGGCTACTGTAATGCATAGCAGATATGTGTAGATCAAGGCAACGCACGAGTGAAATATTTATACTTCCTCGCTTGCAAACGATATAGTCTTCTGTTAGCATTGTACTATTTTCAAGAAAATGGAAGGATGATGGAACGATCTAATTGCTTCACTGTGATCATGGTACAACTATGGCTCATATCATATCAGAAAAAAATCGAGTTTAATATCATTATCACAAAGCTAGACACAAATCAAATCGCGTAGAAGATACCCACATGAATGGTTAACAAGGATATCTTCAAATCTCCACAATAATATCTTAGAAAGATATCTTTAACAGAACGCTATTAGCTAATAGAGAATGCAAATGGTGTGTTTTCGAAACCTTGAGATCTCGACTCTCTTAAGATCACAATAATCATGCGTGCATGATAAAAGCCAATATAAGAGTATATTCTTACGTCAAATGCTACGAAAATAGCACTGGAATCGACCTACTTAATTTTTTTTTTCCAATAATTGGTGATGGTTACAGAAGCGATTGAAGCAGTAGAATTCTCTACTTAAAAGAGATTTCTGCATTTGCCGTTGGGCAAAATGGGGTTACAATTTTTCTACGGCAAGATCAACAATGTGTAAACTGGGGGGGAACCATCGTCCAAGTGAGGTGCATAAAATTAATTTTCTCCGGATTGAAAAGTTTAGTCAAATTTAGCTGAGCTATACGGACCGATGATTTGGTCGGAAGAAGGTCGTGGAACGTCCATTGCTGAACTCATCAAAACCTATATAATATCATGGCCAAGTTCATATATATTAATAGCATTCGTCAAAGTGGTAGTAACTAGTAACCTAAGTAAGGAATGACGCTATATTATATATCATCTCATGTTCGAAAGTACCCAAATTTATCGCCACAAACCGAAGGGAAGTCCTAATAGACAAGCCCTTTGCATAGCCAACACGTCGCAAAAACCAAATAAGCCCTACTTGTGTTAGTCCACCCACCACCACCTTTCCCTTATCATTGTTCTGTCATGTTAAGATGACATGTATTGTTTTATCATACTATTCTAATAATACGCATACATGCATGTACACGAGACACATATGGTTCAATTGCTAACATACATACGTACTTACGTAAATATATAAATATATATACATATGTATGTATAAAGTACCCAACAATGATAAAGACACGATGAAGAGGACATAAAGCAGAAGGGAGTCCACCAAGCCGAGAAAGAGAAGCGTGAGGGAATGATGATACTTGGCTCACAAAAATTGTTTTGATCTCATTTTCCTCAACCACCACGCAAGAAAGACCCGGCAATAGCTGCGATTATAAGGGCGATATCTCAACTTCCATTGAAGTTGGTACATCTCTCAATAGTGTCCACTTGTACTTTGGACCCTGGATCACAATCTTTTCGAGTGTTAATCATCCTCCAATCGCTCCCTCTTCTTCTCCTTCTTCGTCTTCAATTCCTAGATCCTTATTCTCTCCTCCATTTTCGATGGAAACGTTCTTTTAACACGTTTAGTTCCATCGTATCTCTCATATGGCAACTCAACATACATAAGACCATCTTGAACTGCACACCCTTTATATATAGCTTGCACCAAGACCTATAATCACCAACCGCCTACCTCTTTCATTCTCACTCTCCCTTTGGAGTCCTGCAAAATCCCTCCATGGCTTCATTGAATTCGATTCTATCTTCTGTGCTCCTATTTTTAACCATAGTTGCTTCCCTTGCGTCACCGTCTTTCTCGACATCAAGACGAGCCCTCGAGAACAAGGAAGCTAAGCAAATTGGATTTAGGGTGACCCTAAAGCATGTGGATCATGGGAAGAACTTCACCAAGTTCGAGCGTCTACAGCGTGCGATGAAGCGCGGAAAAAGTCGCTTACAAAGGCTAAATGCCATGGTTTTGGCGGCTGAGGATAACACCGAATTGGAGTCTCCGGTCCATGCGGGGAATGGAGAATTTCTCATGCAATTGTCGATGGGCACACCCCCGGATAGTTTCTCGGCGATCGTCGACACGGGGAGCGATCTTATATGGACTCAGTGCAAGCCATGCAGGCAATGTTTCGATCAGTCAACGCCAATTTTCGACCCGAAGAAGTCCTCCACCTTCTCCAAGCTCACATGCACCAGCCAACTCTGCGAGGTGCTAACAACTTCGTCATGCGGCAGCGACGGGTGCGAGTACTTGTATACCTATGGCGATTACTCTTCAACACAAGGTATTCTGGCCTCAGAGACTTTCACGTTCGCCGATTCGGTTTCTATCCCCAAAGTCGGGTTCGGGTGTGGCGAGGACAATGAGGGAAGCGGGTTCGACCAGGGCGCGGGCCTAGTTGGCCTAGGGCGTGGCCCCTTGTCCTTGGTCTCGCAACTTGGTGTGCCCAAATTCTCTTATTGCTTGACATCAATTGACGACACTAAAACAAGCAAGCTCTTGATGGGAAGTGAAGCAACCGGTGGGAACCTCTCAACAAGTGCAATGAAAACGACCCCATTACTCAAGAACCCATCACAACCTTCCTTTTACTATCTTTCTCTTGAAGGCATCTCTGTAGGTGACACTCTCTTGCCCATCAAGAAATCCACTTTTGCCTTGCAAAGTGATGGGAGCGGCGGCCTAATAATAGACTCGGGCACAACCATCACATACATTGAGGAGAGTGCTTTTGATTTGGTTAAAAAGGAGTTCAAGTCCCAAACCAAGCTCACCGTGGATGACTCGGGCTCGACAGGGCTCGACCTTTGCTTCAAGCTGCCCTCGGACACGAGCCAGGTCGAGGTGCCGAAGCTGATCTTCCACTTCGAAGGGGCGGATCTGGATCTGCCGGGGGAGAACTACATGATCGCAGATTCGACCGTGGGATTGGTTTGCTTGGCCATGGGGAGTTCAAATGGCATGTCCATCTTTGGGAACGTCCAGCAACAGAACACGTTGGTAATCCATGATCTCGAGAAGGAAACTCTGTCGTTCCTTCCCACGAAATGCGACAAATTGTGAGTCTTGATATGTGTAATCAATTGCTTGCAATATACTTATGTTTGTTTGCGCTGCTCTGGTTACATTTGGAGGTACGACTTTTTTTATGATTGCTAATCAATTAGTCAGTCAATATAAGAACATTTTTCTAACTACTGGTGTAAGCATATTGTGGCGTGCCTATGGTTTTATATTTGGATGGACTATGATTATGAGTGCGGTTGGTAATTTGTTAAGCTTCCCAAGGAAAGTTCGTTTCCTATGATTTCCAAATTGATTTAAGTCTAAGGTTCAATTCTTGACCTATGGAGTGTAGCTTAAGGTTGCTCACCTGCCGCAAGACCTTGTCTCTCTATCAATTACGTCATATGTCAATATCACTTCCGGCTTTAGATTAAAGAAGCGATTTGATAAACCGACCGAGAAAATTTTGTATCGTAGGAATGTGGCCATAATGCTCCCGCACACAAACCCTAATCTATGTGAAATGAAACATGTTGAGATATAATAAGATGTTGGATGATTATCTAATGTCCAAAGACGCGTAGATTTGAGTAGAATACATTGATTATTTAAGTTAAATCTTTTTCTTACTATGCTTTAATCAACCTTGTGAACTAGCATCATTAGTGATAATTACTGATAAATCGTTAAAATTATCTTGCCTCGGCCAAATTTCGTGAGTTGCTTTTCTTTTGGGGGTATAGTATGGAGTTTATATAGCTTTCGCTTTGGAGATATCAAAATCAATAAAGACACAGAACAACGGATTATATCAAATTACCAGCTCATCAAATAAAACTTCGTTGTTATTTGGTCCATTATTCAACTTTTCGACAACATGAAAACACCAAAAGCTCTGCCCTCCATTTCTATCTATCCATGAGATGCCCTAGCTAGCCCGTCGCCACTAACTCGGGCCGGTGTTTTAGTCACCCTTCAATGGCTCACTTACTGTTGTCCGATGGGTTTCTTCCCCCCGCACCTGCTGCCGCCCGGCCCGTCTAACGCAACTTCTTAATTGATTAATAACCGAGGAAAAACCCCAATTCTGGGATCTTTTGTTTCCCAACTTCACATCTCGGAATGCACCTTTATTATAGAGACAAAGGCACTTCTCCTTTGACTTCCTGTTCCACAGATTTATTCACGAAATTCAAGACAAAGAAATAAAAAATAGTTTCATACAAAATTGTGGTTGATCCCGACTAGATGACCTGGGTACCTTTTATCCCAAAAGGGTCGGAAAGGCAATGCAGGCATATAAATAATGTAGACTTTCTTTGAACATGTAAAAATTACAACCCCAGCGATACCTATCTACGACTACAATATGTTTGTCACCTAATAAACACCAGTAAGATGTTAAAGAATCCAGTTATCGATGAGTTATTTGAAAAGTGAAATTTCAAAATAATTCCACATAACAAGAACAATTGTTTATCGAATTGAAGTTCAAACTTGAGTTGGGTTCCATTTTGCTAATATATTATCCAGATAAGATCATGTGAAATAGAGAACTGTATTGTTGACACTTAAATTTTGGCGATCCATTTAGGTACATATTGCATAGGAAAATTAGGAGTCAGTTTCGATACCTAGCAAAAATATTCTTTAAATTGCATATAGATATTGTGAGCATTTTATTAATAGACCCATATAGTTTACACATTTATTGAACTGGTGCGGATGGAGTTTTGAGCCCAATTAGTTTGTTTGGGTCTATGAAATAGAATTAATTGAATTAAGCACATGGGCACAATCTTTCGAATACTTGAGGCGGTGATACTCTTGGTTAAGGGTAAGGAAGGAAATAAAAGGAAAAGGGAGGAGGATCAGTTTGTATCTCCTGTCAAAGGGGAAACAATATAAAGAAGATAGAAGGGAAAAGTGGAATCTGGGGGCATGTATTCTGCATTGGCGTGAACAGAAAGAAAAGGCCACAATAATGGGAAGGTGTTAAAATATAATATATTCTAAAGCAGTCATAAGAGGAAAGTAGATTTACTCTCTTTCTTTAAGAGCCCGGGTCTTCCCTATCGGGCTCTCTCAGAATTTTCCAGAAAACAACCATTGAGAGCACGAGAGAGACACGTGAGAAATAGTGAGAGCAAGAGCCAGGAGCGAGAGAGTGAGAGAGGATCGCGGGTGGGTTCACCTTGCACCAGCACCGTCACCCCGCGCCCGCGCCGTCATACCAGCTTGCTGCCCGCCACGCCATATCGACGCCACGCCCTCTGCTCACGCCAGACCTATGGCCGTGAGTGGCCTACTGCTCGACTCGCTGCTACCCCGACGGATCGTGGTTTCTTCTTGCATCAATCATCCAAGCAGCTCCTACATCCCCGACGATCCGCGATCTGCTGTACCGCGAACAAGCACATCCTAGGGTCACTTCAACCACCGTCGCCATAATTCAGAATCATCGAAGACTACTGCGAGTTCCATCTAGTTTGACGGTTTCGTCAAGGTCCAGTAAGACCAATATCTCCCGAACCATGTCGACATATGGTCGCACCTTGCAAGTCTGAAGTCCATGGTCAGGAAGAGTTGTCAGAATCTCGGTTAAATAATTTAAGTGGTGGATCCGTCTTCTTTTGAGTGTTGTCCAGATTTGATAATAACATCGTGAGCTTTGTGCCTTTATTTCTTGCAAGCATAAGAACAGTCGAAGAGTTTGGACGTGTGGCAACTATAGACATTGGGGAGAAGAATAGAAGATACAGTATCGCGCGACCGTTCGTGAATCATCACGCCCTCGTCCGCCGTAAGTCACCCATCGAGAGCATCCTTAGCCACGATGCTGACAAGCTGCTTGTGATACACAGTTGAGCACCCCACACCGTGAGCAGCCCCACCGCAAGACGTCTCGCCGCGGGCCACCGCCTCCATCGCCAATCCGTCTTGCCATCGGTCATCCCGATCCGCAATCCCAGTCCGTGAGTTCAAATTTGGAATATCCAGCAATCAGGTAAAGATCTCTGTCCGGTATATTTTCAAAATATTTTGATTCCTAGTTTGAATATTTTGAATATTCCGTAAATATTGCGTGGATTGCTAGATATCTTAGGATGATGTGTGCTATATCCGCAATATTCGAAAATACCTAGCAACGTATCTGGACGACTATCCGACCTTATCCCTAAGGTACGATACGCGGTGATACGGAAAATCGTTATCTTATCCATAATCACTTGGATATGATAATAGATTTTATTTGCTTTCTAAATTTAAACAATCAACTTTCTGTCAATATTTATAACCCTATAGATATGATCGTTAGTTTGATTTCTTTGCCTTATCTGAATTTGAAGAATCTTGCGGATTGCGTGGATTGTTTGAATGTGATTGTTATCTTTGTTTAATTGTTTTCCTTTTAAATAAAGAAAATCCCAAAAATTTGTTGTTTAGATTTAAATTAGAAATTTTGCATGCTTAGGGAATCTTAAATATATCCAAAAGAATAAGAAAATTATTTGATTTAAATTGAGATTTAGGGTAGCATATTTCCTAGTTTAAATTAGAAATTGTTTTAATCTTTGTGGATTATTTAGGATATTTAATAATTTCGAATTTTAATAAAAATCCCAAAAAAGGAATCACTTTAGGATAGACCAAATCATTTTCTCTAGGATAGATTGCATGTTAATTTGAGTAATTTTTAATTCCGAATTTCATTTGAAAATACCAAAAACAAATCATTTGTACGTCATTAAAATTAGGTCACGTCGTCGCATGACATATAATTTGCATGTTAGGTTGCATTAATCGCATGTTAATTTTTTCACATCATTACATATAGGTTAGCTTTCATTTAAATAAGTGAAAATCCTAAAAAATATCGAGTGAAATGCTTGTTAATTAGAAATCATATTAGGATTGTTGATTGATTTTCTAGCTAATAATGCAGATGCTTACGTTGCTTCAAGGTAAGTAATTCTCCCAATCTTGTAATTTATTTAATGTTTTGATTATTGGATGTTACTTTGGTGGTTTGCGCACCCGCATGATCACCTCGTATGCTAGTGACTAAGTTAAAATGGATCCATTTTTTGAGAAGAAAAGGTACCGAAAGGGCGTTAGACTAGATCTAGCGTAACTAAGTCCCCGAGCTTAGAATATCTAGTTCGTAGGAATAAAACATATCTCTCTATATTTTATCTAGGTTTCTAATCGACCTACCATAAATAGATTAGTGGCGACTCCAAGCATGAAAACTTTTGCATGTTAAAAACTTAAATCCTAAGTTGTGAATTGATAGGGCTTGGGAGGGCCCGAGTTAGGCTTAGTCTTAACAATCCATTAGCCTAAGGAAATTTTAGGTCGCGACATGTATAATTAGTGTTTATTTCATAATCAAGAGTACATAAGATATTTAGACGCTTAACAAGATGACTATCTAACACATCCAAAAACAGTCTAACTAAAGTCTTCGTTATTTGGCAAAGCAAATTGATACGCTTATATCGGACATTAATTTGGACGTAAATCCTCCATCTCGCACACCGCTCCAGCTGATGTCTCAACCTATTTCAACCGATGAAACTATATATGGAGAAACCGAAGGGATTTTGTCCCTAGGGTTCATTTGAAACAACACTGGAATAGTTCTGAGACAGTAGGCTTGGCAAGACGCCGTAATGGCATTTTCATGTCCCCTTACCGTAGGAAATCAACTAAACCAGCCTCTCTAAATGATAAAGAACAGGCAAACGAGCCATAGATTAGGTCGTAACAGGCTAAAACAATGAGCTTGCCCGCGAAATGTGAATGGTCTGTAGTTCTTCCGAGTCAAAATTAGTTCCGGACGATGAAAAAAAGGAAGAACACACTCTCGTTATGGGCCAGCTTAGTTGTGTTCCCGGTTGAGTATATAGGATCAGTAAAAGTCAGTCAGTCGCTCTCCAATAGTGGAGTAGTCCTACCCGGTAGTAGCACGGTGAAAGTAGGGCTGCTTTAATCTTTTACAGATCCGGTGGTACCATATTATAGAGAAATGGCTGCATTGAGCTTTACTGAGTCTATCAGGTGCCCAACCATTCTAAGCCCAGGTGGTCCGTTAGCAATATCTTATTTTATCTCATATTGTTAATTTACACCAGAGGTCTCGCTTTAATTTCATCAATTTTCCTGTTTTTTTCCAGCCCTTTTTCAAGGTTAGCTGACCTTGATCTTAAAACGACAATCACCTCTTAGCATGCGTGCGCGGTTTCTTTTTTATTTTTTTCCCTATTGTTGGTAATTTACGACGAAAGTATTCATAGTCAATGCTTATACCTGTTTGAGATTACGTATATTCTCTTATCAGCGAATACATTGTCAGCTCTTATACCATTTTCATGTGACTCTTTTATAGGGACATTCCTGACACACAAAAGCCAGATCTAACTCAAGTTTTCACCTAAAACGCAAGAAGAATACGTATGCTAGTTCATGGTATTTGTCAATATACCCCACAAGTACATCGTAACACACAGGATATCTGTTAGACAAAGTATACTAATCGAAATGACATGAATTTGATAAATGAGCAAGTCAAATGAAATCTGGGTAGGCTAAGGATGGTCCCCAAACCAAGCTTAAAGTGATATGGTGCTTGTGGATGTCAAATCTTGAATATTCGCTCTCACTGGTCCGACCCAGAAAACGAGTGACTGAAGTGAGGGAGAGGTACTGGTTTTGCAATCGACGAATTGACAGGAGCCTCATTTCGTGGCTTACATGAAAGTCTCCTGCTGATTAGCCCCTTTTTTCAGAACCGAAAGTACACTGGAGTTGACACCAAGAGAAAATCCTCTCTTTCTGGCCTCGCTGAGAATGCGTGTCATTCGTTCAAGCCTAGATTCAAGATGGTCTTCTTCTTCTTCTTCTTCTTCTTTTTCTTTTTGTGGTTAGATGATCTTTGGAACCAGAAACGGAGACAGATATTTTCGTCCTTTCCGATCTGATTCTGATATTCAAGAGAGAAAAAGTGGGTCTTAGTGCCAAACTGATGATGGGTAAGACTTTGACGGACCGATGCTTGTGTATCATTCTTTATAGATTCAAGCCAATGACGTCTTACACAATATATGGATGGCATAGTCATAGGCACATATTGAGGAAGTGGGATTTAACTCTAGTAAAGTATGCATCAAGATCCATTGAATGAGAGCTTTCTAGGTGCACCAAAAAGAGCGCACCCAACGCATCGTCGCCCTTTGAGCTAGGCTTCACATGAGATCCCTACTTTTCTAAGGGTTAAGTATGCATCGGGAGAAATCCCTTTCATAAATTTGACACATGGACACTTACTAATCATCATCCTTTTTTTTTCTTCATATATTCTAATCACACATGCGTTGGAATCCGCCATTGGCTCCTTTACATGGATACTAACCACATACAAATTCTTACTTTTCAACATTACCAAGTACAAACTATATAGAGAAGTTACTAAATCGAGATAGATTAATAATACTCTTCATCACGAAAAAGACGCTAATCTCAATGAAAATTACTTGTCATGGATAAGTACAGACACGCCTTTTCGCAAAGAAAAAGTTATTGACAACAATTTTAATGAATATAAGTGAATATTCACTTCTTTATATAAAAGGTTATCAACCGCATGAACAAGTTATTAATAATTATAAATAGGCTGAAGGGTATTTTCTTGTTAATGTCATTGAAATAGTATTCCTAGTTACTAATTCATGCATACTTCCTTTAGTAACATGAAAGATACTAGCCAAAGTGAAGAACTTACATTAATCTAATCACTTAATATATGGACCATTGGCATATGGACGTGTATCTTAAAATTAAATAACATAATTATCGATAATTCTATTTATTCAACAACTTTTCTTATCAAACCATAAGTTGTACCATAGAGGAAAATTACCAAAAAAGTCTTAAACCTATTGTAATTGTGCAAATTCAGTCATAAACTTTTTAATTATGCCAATTAAATCTTAAATATTTTTACGTTTTCCCAATTGAGTCCATCCGGCCAATTTTGATCGAAATCACTGGCACGGACACTAACTGTCTTATGTGACATGGCTATCACGGTCGGCATTGACGTGGACCTTCCTTAGATCCAGCGAGGCCGTGATGCCCTCGCTCGGGGCTGGTGAGGGCATCGCGACCCTCGCCAGTTCTGGGGGAGGGGCCACGTGCTCTCGCCCTAGCCAGCGAGGGCATCACGGCCCTAGCCTAGAGCTGGCTGGCCCTTGCCGGCCTTAAATGTAAGGAAAAAAAGAAAAGAAAAGAAAAGAAAAAATTAGAAAGAATTAAAAATATTATTAAAAAGAATGTTTACATCAGCGTCGGTAGTGCCTTGTAGGACGTCTGGTGTCTACGTTAGTGATTTTCAATCAAAATTAGCTAGATGACTCAATTGATAAAATGTAAAAAGGTCTAGTACTCGATTGATACAATTGCAATAAGTTTAGAATTTTTTTTTTTATAATTCTCTCTTATTTTGGTGTATGAAACGAATAAGCAAGAGCAACTTTTTGTGGCACAAAATAGTGGAGTCGGCATATGTCAGAGCAGAATTTGTAAAAGAACCCTTTTTGCCTCCTCCCATAATAATAATAAAAGAAAAGAAGAAGAGTAAATTAGATCCCACGAGATCGGACCTTGCACCAATTGCAAGAAGGCCGGTCAATTTTTGTGAAATTGTTTGGCACCGACCCATATACACACACACGCCCCAAAAAAAGATAGAAGAATATAACTTATTCATGATTAGATTTTATTCTTTGCATCTCTTTGATTGGTTATTTTGTGAAGTAAATATATATTGCGTTGTTTTGAAGCAAATTCAACACCACTTTCAATCTCAAATTTTGGCCTAAATAATGTTTTTGGTAAATATCTGAAGAATATGATATGCATATATATGTATATATAAATGGTAACTTAAAGCATCCGCATAAAAAAAATCATGTAATCGAATAAATCACTCATTGATTTTGAACCTAAACTAACTGAGCCGCGTTCACAATAATTCAGGTCAATTTCCTAGAACTGTCTAATCACATCTTTCCTCCTCTCTCAACCGTGCATGCCCCCTTTTCCTAGATTTCGTAGTGTTAGTCGTACTCACAACTAGTCTTTAATTCAAAGAATTCTCGTCGGCAGTGCAGCTTGGTCCATAAAATTCGACACTAAAATTTATTTTCAAAATGACAGAACCACCCCCCTAACAAAAAAAAAATAGAAGAAGAGCAAAGGCAAAAGAAACAACAAGAAGCATAATGAACGAGTCAAATCCTCGTTATGATTTGAAATTTAGACAAATTCTTATGATTTGCACACCTTTGACCAACCCCAAAATTGACCGAGTGAATTAAGAATACCCAAAGGAAAGCATAATGAATAAGTCAAATCCTTACTACAAGGTCACAAACTCCACGAGAGAGAGAAGAGAGAAGCGAGAACAGTCGCAACACGATAAGAAAATGGGTGGTGTGTATGTTGTGTGGATCACAGAGATTTGAAGACGGAGCAAGGCATTTTTGGGGATCCAAAGGAAGGAGAGTGCGCCACTACCTACCAATGGCAGGTGACTCAGGACTCCATAAAAATCAACAATACATCTAATGTTTATACATACACACACACAACATTACATCGACGACCACATCATTATCAACTTACATTATTAATCGCTACATATGTTTGTCCCAAAGCACTTTACTTTAGCATGGTCCCATCCCCCACAACCGCCCCCCCCCCCCCCCCCCCCGGGCCGTTCCTTTTTTCCTTCCATTCCCTCTTTGAAAAATCCTAACCAAATCTTGGCTCGACAGAGATTGAAAGCATTGACCCATCTCCACCTTCCACTTGTTGCTTCTTTCTCTCTCTCTCTCTCTCTCTCTCTCTCTCTCTCTCTCTCTCTCTCTCTCTCTCTCTAAATTATGGGAAATCGAGCACAAAAGAGAAAGGGGCATATGTCGAGAAATCAAAAGTGTGAAAAAGGAGGAGGGTCTTGCTAATTCAAAAGATTTTCCACTTTAGTACGCTCGAATCCTGCCTGCCTGCCCGCCTCGTTGATTCTTCGGCTTTCCAAATCATTTCGTTCGTGTACCTGCCGTGCCAGCAAAAACCGGTTGCGATTGCATCATCTTTAGATCTTTACATGTGTACTATTCCTTAATTTTACAGTCATATGACACTAATTGTGAGGTGGAATTGCTCGACTAGCCCCATGTTTCAGGAAGGGACAGCCTAATGATTTTGCTAGATTGGTTTTGCTGTCACTAATACAAAGAGTTTCATATGTGATGGATATGGATGACTATATCAAGAAAAGGGAGCTTCAATTGCCAGGATTAATTCATATCTCTTTAACCTAATTTTTTTTTTCACAAGTTAAATTTTTAAACATTTATATCCCCAGGAACTAAAATATCAAACACAGAAAAATTTATATCAAACGATTGAGGATAAATAACCCTAAAAGGACATATACATGCACGACATACTTCATCGAACTATGTTTCTCTCTAATGTTCTCTACACCTTCATATAATCGCATGTTTCTTGAATTCCATCGTGAATTTTGTGCCTGAGTGTTCGTTGTAAAGACGAAGTGATTAAATAAAATCATAGAACGTCGTTTAGGAAAAATTTTTCTAGCAAGAGAATACACTACCAGCAACATTATTTATATATAATTCATTTGACGACTTTATCGACGATGTCTGATTGATTAACCAAATCCCTCCAGTGGTAAAAAGATAAAATCTACGTCACGTGTTAAACGTTTTTTTTTGGGACTCGATATCGGTACATATCTGTAAAATTGAGGAATAGTATGGTGAATAACATCCTCTAGGAAGATCGAGAGCATAGCTTGCTATTCAAATATCCAAATCTAACGAATCCCTTCAATTAAGGAGCTTATGCACCCCCCCAAATTTGATTAGCTCTCTTCTTTTTTAGGCAAAAAAGGGAAGATGTGTCCCTCACTTCCATTAATGGACACCAAGATGACAAATTAAGTTGGAATTAATCATGTACATGCACCGGACGCAAGTTTATGAATTAAAATAAAAAGACGATTATCATAATATAAAACTGAAAAGTAAAAGGCGATTAATGACGTTGGTAAAACCCACAAAACAAGAGAGGACACATCCGTACTCATCATCAGCATGACTCGGAACACAAACATCTTTTGACTGAGTCATACTTGCATTTAGGAAAGTCTCTGCAGATCCACGGTGTCGATTACGATGAATTGCCCTCGTCTTTTTGGAAAGTTCAAAGGTTGCTGCCGTGTGTCCACCCATGATCTCACTGACATCCTTGTTGGATTGTTAGTAGCTTTACCATCTTAACATGCTAATTAGTAATTAAACAATTAATCACCATCACTTAATTCAAAATAAGGGTCAAAAGAATTAGTCTTGGTGCGTGAGCAGAACCCATTATGCCCGAAAGTTAAAGTATAACGATGTTATCTCGTTATTGTAAGTGAAAGTTAAAGATCAAGGCCATGATTGCTTTGGCTTTATATGCACGATAATTTTCTATAGCATTAACAAGTCATTTTCTTTCTTCTATCGTTTTATTTTATCCCTATAGTTGAGTATTCCGATATTTATTCTAAAAAGTTTAGATTATCACATAAGCAGTGTGATTTATATTTGATATCCCGATATGTATGTATATTTTGGTTCTTATGTGTTTATAGAAGGAACTGATACAACATAACCTTTGGATTTAATAGTGACGTGAACGATGATAAAGGTTAATTTGTCAATCTGGTCCCTATTCCCGAATACATGATAATCAACTTTCTAGCTTTGTCTTAAGCTAATTGTATTTACACATTACTGGTGCTTCTTGTACTAACTAGTTGAATTTTTGCTGTGGCTCGATTATAAAATTAGTGTGAAATGTTTGTATTTTCAACTGAAACTCTTCTAAACACACTTTTAGTCAATAACCATTCCATACTACTCAAATAGTTCCGTCGCAATAATCTAGTCGGCAGTTATCAACTTCCGACTCATTCTCGCACAATCTTTAAAAGGATAAATTCAATTAGGTGATACAACTTCTAAGATGATTTCAATTGAGGTCATTCGCCTTGTTTAATTTAAAACTTAGTTAGAAGCTGGTATGATTGGCCATGTACCACATATATAATCGAAGTTCCATCTTTTGTGATACGCCAATCTAACTCCAGCTTTCCAATTTATGATATCATGATGGCTTTCGTTTCGACTGCAAGGGAAGCACGACGGAATGAGTTCAAATCCAAACCATTATGATAATATATTTCATCACCTTAGGGAAAAAATCATCATCGTGAAGGTACACGATGATGATTATCATCTTAATCAATCAATTGTTCTTCTTAGGAAAAATGGCACAAGTGGCCTTGAACTTTAGTCCAACGTGCAATATGGTCTATGAACTTTTAATTTGTTCAGTGTAGTTCCTAAACTTTAGATCAATGTGCAATATTGTCTTTGAACTTTCAATTTGTTCAATATGGTCATTGAAGTTTTGATACATGTTTAATCTAGTTCTTAAACTATATGAAAATGTTTAATATTGTCCCTCAACTTGAATTGAGGGAAATATAACATTAAACATTTTTATATAGCTTAGGGATTAACTTGAACATGTAATAAAAGTTTAAAGATTATATTGAATAAATTAAAAATTCATGAGCGATATTGCACATTGAGTTAATATTTAAGGACCACGTCGAACGAATTAAAGGTTCATGAATCATATTATACGTTGGATCAAAATTTAGAAACTATTCGTGTCATTTATCCCTTTTTCTTACCGTTTACTCTTGTCAAATCAAGGTAGATACTCAAAAGTAGGCATACCTCAAAGGATCAAAGACGGCATGCTCTCAAGAGATAAAAAGTGGGAGGTCGGCCGCTCTAAGGGTGAGGCTCAAAAAGCAAGGGGGACCGCACAAGCAAATGAGAATCAAAACACTCTCTTCTTCTTCTTGGCTTTATTAAAATGACTTTAGAAAGAGAATCACCACCACCACCTCCCCCGAAGAAAGCTAATAAGTATGATTCCGTATTATGTACGACCAACACACGTACACTCAAATATTCTATTCGCCCCCACAAAAATAGAATTATTTTAAAAAAAACCCTAAATACCCACCTCTCCTTTTATTGCTTTCCACTTCTATTCCCTTCCTATATATAATCACCCTTTATTCCTTTGAAACCCCAACTCAAACCCAAGCTTCCCCAGATACAACCTACACCCACTATTCCAAGTGCCTCTCTCCTTCTCTTTCGTCCTCTCGCAATTTCTAGAGTTCAGCTTGTTCGCTTTCTCTCGCTCACAACAAGCCACAATCAAGAAGAAGAAGAAGAAGAAGACATCTGCTGAAGAAGAAGAAGATGCAAGAGAAGATGAAGGTGAAGAAAGGTTGGCTTGCGGTGCAAGTCGGGTTGGAGGAAGAAGATGGCGGGGTCGAGAGATTTGTGATCCCCATCTCGTATCTCTACCATCCCCTTTTCAAGAGGCTCTTGGACAAGGCTCACGAGGCTTATGGTTATCATGCGAATGGTCCACTCCGGCTTCCTTGCTCCGTGGATGAATTCCTTCATCTTCGGTGGAGGATCGAGAAAGAATCTTCCGGCAGCCACCACCAAAATCACAGCCACCACTTCCATGGTGCTTTGTCCTTCCACTCTTGTTAATCAAAATGATACAAGGGGCGTGATGTTCTAATAGCTCTATATAGTGCTGGATATGTACATTAGATTTTGCTTTGTCTTAGAGAGAGCTAGCTTTTATCTTTGGGTTATCCTTCTCTTTTTGATGGTGATGATTCTCTCTTTAAGGAAGCTTTTAATGCAAGAGCTTAGAGGAGATCAAGTTGGAGAAGTAGATGTCATTGATCCATCCCCAAATTGCCATCGCTCTTCATATTTTTTTATGTGCATGGTGAATCGAACTCATAGATATAGATATGGTGAATATGAACAAGTATAATCTTCTTCGAGCTGGTTGGATGATGTTGAGGGTGTATATCTAGAAATCTATACCTATGATTTCCGCGATAAAAGTTGTCTATTATGCGACTCCCGGGAGAAAAAACACTAGAAGTGCCAAAACTTGTGTACGGAACTCACTTTAGTGCCAAAAGTTTTCGCCGGCTCACTTAAGTGCCAAATCGGAGGAAAAACGATCACTTAAGTGCCAACGGCGAGAAATTCCGGCCAAATTAATACGTGATTTTTATAATTAAAATTTTAAACCGAGTTGGAATTTTTTTAAAAAAAATCGGTCTACGTGGCATTCCACGTGTATAATTCGATTTTTTAAATATTTTTTGTGAAATTTTTTTCCTTCTTTTCTTTTTTCTTTTTCTTTCTTCTTCTTTTTCTACCTTGGGTCACCGCTAGTGACCGGAGGCCGGCCTCACCGTTGCCAAACCTAGCAACGACGAGGCTGGCCTTGCCATGGCCGGGCGAGGCTCGGCCTCGCCAGATCTGGGCGAGGTCGGCCTCGCCATTGCTCCGGCGAGGCCGGCCTCGCCATGGCCGGGCGAGGCTCGACCTCGCCCAGATCCGGCGAGATCGAGCCTCGCTCGGCTATGGCAAGGTCAACCTCGCCGTCGCCGAACCCAGTGATGGCGAGGCCGACCTCGCCGTCGCCAAACCCAACAACATTGAGGTCGGCCTCGCCGTCGCCGAACCCAGGGGGCCGGCCGTGGCCGGTGGCCAACCTCCGGTCACCGGCGGTGATCGAAGAAGAAGAAGAAAGAAAAAGAAAAAAGAAAAGAAAGAAAAAAAATTTAAAAAATAAAAATAAAAAATCCAAGTGTACATGCTAAACTACATCGTTTTGATGTGTACATACTGACTCAACCTCCGGCGAGCTACATCGGCTTCAAAAATTTATAAATAAATGCAACGTCGGATTTCCGACCAAACTGACCGGAGTTGACACTTAAGTGATCGTTTTTCAAAAATTTTGGCACTAAAGTAATTCAAAAGAAACTTTTGGCACTAAAGTGAGCACCATACATAAGTTTTGACACTTCTACTGTTCTTCTCCCGTGACTCCCTCTCGGCATATAAGTTACAGATAACCATTTACACTTCTATGCGTAGATATTCGAGAATGCAAATAGGGATGCTATATGTTCAAATCATGTTAGTGCTCCATAATCGGAAGAAAACTATTTAATTAACTAAATTGCCTTTTACGAATTTAGTATTTAGTGCAAAATGAAAATAGTTTGTTATTATGAAAATAAGTGATTGTTATCGTAAAGAAAAGTGATAGTTAACGTTGATCATGAAAAGTGGTAATGGTGGATTGGTTGTTTGTATATTAGACCAAATCGTACATCGTTCATTACAACTGTTCATAACAATAACAACTCTCTCTATTTCACAACTTGTTTTTCTTCTCTTTTTACATACAAGTTTAATAACACATTCAAAATAAAATTTTAAGAGAGAAATTGAGAAAATGCTAAACCGGCTACTATGTGGTTTTGGTGTATATCCTAGATGTATATTTGTTTAAAATTCGGCAGCAACAATAATGGGGACAAATAATACGTTAAGGACATGGATTGTCATCACGCAACAAAATATCAAAGAATTATGACCAAAAAAAAATCAAAGAACTATAAATTACTGCCCTTTCTTCATTATCAATCAAATTTCCCCAACTTAAAATTATTTATCGGGTTTAACCTAAGCTTACATAAATGTACTCTCAACCGCCAAACTAGCAGCTTCAAGTTTGGATCCAATTTATCACTTAGCTTTATCAAAAGTATGTCTCTTCTTTTGATTCCTCATTTTCCAATGAATTCCTATGTTCTTTAATCTTTGTATGTTATATACAAGGAGCGGAATGATCTATTGTTTGGCTCGCACATATTGGTTTTGCACGCTTTCATGATCGGACAAACCCTAGCTTTTTCGCGAGAAATCCATTTTGCGTGCGTGTTATACTTGTCGTGTGATTCTCCTGCAGCGCATATCGTCGGATTCACCACCGATGATGTACTTAAGCCATGACATATTCGATCAAGAAAACGAAGGACACGTATAAAGAAACCGAGGTCATGATTAAATTTGATCTGTTCAGTACAGGCATAAAGATGTTGCACTGGCGGTCGTGGGTGCTCCAGTAACCTGGCAAAAGAATTTAATGCTGGAATCGATGAACGAGACTGGAGGGCCAGAGTGTAAGCCAGCACACGCCCATGTTGCATTCGAAAATGCTATGTGATGCGTACACAGAAGATGACAACTTGAGGTCTTCCATTAGCTTCTGTTTTCTTGCTTTAGTCAACGCGCAAATTCTGCTTTCCCCTGACAATTAGCACCATGTGATACATAGTATATATCCATCAGTCCTAAAATTTTCAAACTCTCACGATTATTTTGAAACGATAATAGCATAATTTGCAATGATTATTGTCGATGAATCTACAAGGTCGCTCTCTGGTTTCCACTTTTAATTATATCTATGTGGTCCTGTATATTAAAATGTACGTATGAGTTGTGTTAAAGAAGTTACACATCGAAAAATTGACGCGGTGATGAGCAGTTAATATTTTATAACTGGCCTATAACTCATTGGCTTAAACTTTTGAGTGAAAGTGGGTTCAACTGGATATGTTGATTGGCTTAGACATGAGCTTTCTCTTGGCGATCTCTCTCGGTAAAGATATCAAATTTCTACTGCGTACTCGCAACACGAAGGAACTAATTTGGTATTATTCCTTTAATTATTACTTTAGCAACTTTTGCTCTTATAAACAAAAAAAAAAGTGTGATCCATCGTATCAAGACTACATGCTTGCTGATGATGCACCGAATTGCAAATTTGCAAGCCTGAAGGTAGTCAGTACTCGACTTCAGGGCATGAAACCTGCCTGTTACGGGAGAAAAAGCAATAGCCCCCGGGCGTTATCCACTTGACCATTTGTCGAAATTTTTGGATTTAGATTTTATGCAAAAAATTTCGTACCTTGAGGATTTATTGTTTTGCCCAAAATTATAGTACCATTACCATGAATCTCAATGTAAAGTCTTGTATATGATATTATTATTAATATGTAATTATGTGTATTATGAGGTTTTTTATGTAATTATGTTTCTATATGTACCCTAATTGTAATTAATCACTCTTATAAATAAATATATATATATATATATATATATCATATAACCTTAATTGGACTTAAGCCACTTTAAACACTGTCTATATTCTCTCTGTCTCTCTCTTTCTCTCTCTATCTATCTCTTTCGCTATTCTCTCTATGACTCTAAGCGTCAACATGGCATGAGAACAAGAATCGTATCAAATTTTCCAACATCTCCACCCCAAATCTGACACTCTTTTTTTTTTGCTCCAATTGCTATATTAACAATATCCGACGAATCTCCAATTTTTTCTTCTTCTTTTCCGTCTTTTTACCCATCATCGTTTCTTTCCGTTAACTACATATTCCCATCAACTCTCAATAACATTGCAACCTCTTTGACCTCTTCTTCCTTCTTCTATATTGCTCCAATTTCCACTACTGCTCAAATTAAGGCTGTGCAATCAACCTCGCCGTCTCTTATTCTTATTCTTCCCTACATCACAAGTCTCTTTTCCGTCAAGCTTGATGCAAGCGATTATCTTCCGTGGAAATCTCCATTTGAGCCTATTCTAACATGCAACCATATGCAGGGCAATATGGACGGATCTTTTTCTTGTCTGTTGAAGCTTGTCATCAAGATGGCATTGTGGTGTTCAATCTATCCTATTCCACTTGGGTCAAGATGGATCAATTCGTTTGTAGTTTGATCAATTCGACCCTCATAATTGAGATTTTTCATGAAGTCCATGACCTTTGAACATCTCGGGATATTTGGTATGCTTTTGGATGACGCTTTACTGATTGCTGCATGGCCAAAGAAATTGGACTAATACATGGTTTTTAGAATGCCGTCAAGAAACTCAACCAGTCCATGTCTAATTATCTTCGACATCTGAAGTCAATTGCTAACTCTCTTGCTCCCTCTCCGATAAGGGCTTGGTGATTCAAGCCCCCAATGGGATCTTGTCTGATATAGTCCCTTTGTCACCATGGTCACAAACAACTCTGTGATTCTTTCCTTTGGTGACTAGTCACGCCTCCTCATCCAAGAAGAATGATTTCTCAAAAAATTGAATGCTCCATCTTCATCCAACATCCATCATGCTTTGATCGATCATGCCACTCACCATTCCACTGCTTCGAGGGTCTCGAACTGGATGTATTTCTAGGGGTTGAAAATTTGGTAGGGGACAAGGTGGATGGTTGTCGGGTGATCAATTGGGTTTGTTATCCTCCTATGATGGGTTTAGTTCGCAGTCATTATCGGCCCCCTATGTTGATCGCTCCTTCACCTTCTCTGGTTAGCCCTGTGGTGGTTCGAGGCCCCGTGTTCCCCCATTCAGCGAGAGATGGATTCTTGGATTTAGGTCTCATCTTTTTTGTTAGGTCTGGGACGGGGCTAGGCACACTACACTACAATGTTGATAATGATTCATCCATGCCTTCACCACTAATGATTTCTTAGACTCCTCAGCTCTCTTGGTTAAAAAGACTTTTGATCCAATGTGCTATCTTGATAACGGAGCGTTGGCACACATTACTAGTGACATTGGTAAAATCCTAAATTCTAGACCCTTTTACGATTTGACAAAAGTCTCGGTTGGTGATGGTCATTTATTGTCTGTTAAGCAAGTCGGTAAAGCCTTTTTATATACTAGTTCTTGATCTTTGTTATTATCTCCTATATATCATATCTGTAATTAATCTTGCTCGCAATCTCCTCTTAGTCACTAAAATTTGCCATAAAAATTCTTGTGCTAATGATTTTAATGGTTCATCCTTTTCTTTGAAGGACCTACAAATAAGGAAAGTTCTCCAAGCTAACTTCTCTCATGGTATTTATCCGATTTCCAATTCATTGGTGTCATTTCACTTGCATTTTATTGTGGCTTCCTCCGCTTCACTCACTCGCTGAGATGCTCATCTTGGCCATCACAATAAACAAGTTTTGAGTTGTGGTTGCAATTTTAGTTCTAGGTCAATATGTTTTGTTAGTCATCATGCATCTTTTCTTTTAATTATAATTTATTTTGATGTATTGATGAGTCTAATTTTGATTTCAAATATTTTGTTTTATTCACCAATGATTACTCTTGGTTCACTTCGGTCTTTCCCATGAAATATAAATTTGAAGTGCCTACACACTTTCATCTCTCTTATTGTTTTATCGAAAATAAGTGCAATGCCAAAGTAAAATTTTTACAAATTGATAGTGGAGGTGAATATACTAGTAATTCGTTCAAAACATATTTACATGAAAATAATATTATTCAATGTCTTTCTTGTCCAAACACCCCATCTCAAAACGGCTAGTCAAAATGCAAAATCAGACACTGGTTGTGTTTGGGAAAGCTTTTGCGGAAGCAACTTTGGGAAAATGTTGTTCGCTAAACATATATTAGGGAACTCTTATAGTATGGCCAATTTAATTTTTTTTAATTTTAATTTTTTAAAATTGAAAAAAATAATGATAGTAACTTTTATGTTTTCGCATTGACAGTAATGTAAAAGGGATATATTAACAAATTTATATATAAAAAAACCACATCAAAGTTAAAAAAAGAGAGCAATTTCATTATATTAAAGATGGTCACATATGCATCTAGGAAAAAAAAAGATTATCATTAAACTTTACAAGCATCCTTAAGTGTTTGCTAAACTCTTGGCTATTTGATCAGGTAAACGTACCATATTAGAAAATAAATTATCATTTGAAGCATTAGCCCTGTCATTTACATCATCAAGGTCAACTAAATATCCGTAATTGGGATCCAAATATGCTCTTGCAAAATGTCTATCATTGACGGCGTTTCTTCGTATATAATTATATAAAGTCATTGCTTTTATAACAATTTTCACTTGCTTCTCAAACAGATAACTTAGCATATGATTTAAAATCTTCCACTTCTTTTTCAATACACCAAAGGCTTGCTCAATTTCTAATCGTAGCGAGGAATGAGCATGGTTCAATACCTACTGATAACCTGAAGGTGTGGAACGTTGTTAAATTTCTAGCAAATGATATCTAACTTCTTAGTATGGCCCCATATAACCTGTTTGATTTGGAAATCTGACATCTACTAAATAATATTTATTTACACAAATATAATGTAAATTTAATCAACATATACAATATTAATTCATAGTAACATACAAAAACCATAATTAACGAACCTGGTGGAGGATGAAGAAATTATACATCACGTTTCCCCAGAACGAAAATTGTACTCCTATCATAGAAGATAGGAACATCACGAGCTTGTCCTTCTTAACCAGCCCAAACATAAATGAATTTCATATTAAAATTACACACTGCTAATATATTGTAAGTCGGAGTTCCTTTTCGACCAATAAAACGAATCTGATAGTACAAAGGTACCGCCATTGGGATACGTGTGCCATCAATAGCTCCAATACAATCCTAAAACGAAAATGCAAATATCATTATGTAATCGAAATTTATATTTAGTTCTTCCTTTTTGTTGTATAATCTATATGTACCTTAAAATATGGATAAAATCTTCAATTATTTTTTATCTTCTCTGGAACTTCCCTAAATTGTTGAACAGTTGGTTAGATCAAATCTTTTCCCATTTCACATTCTTTTTCTAATATTAAGCTAAGGTACCTGCTTACAGTTTCCCCATAACATTGAAAGCACTGTCGACTTAACATGTTACTTAGACCATATCCTAAAATGTGAAGAATTATTCCAAGTATTTTTGCAACATCAATATTCCTAGTTCTTTGAAGATCATAGTGTGTTACTAAGTCATATATTATATTATTAAATACAATCTTATCCATTCTAAACATTTAGTAACACCTTATTGGATTCGCATCTTCATTCATCAATTTTCCTAATCATGCATTTCTTGTATATGATGATGTCATATAAGGTTATTTGAAATTGTATATTGCTTGATAAGCCATTGCATATTGAGCGGCTCCCACAAGTTACCAATATTCCTTTTCCTCATTTTTATGGTTTTCCCTTTCAAGATAACCGGTCAAAGTAACAAAATATAGAGTTACAGTAAGAAAAGTGATAAATAATCTAGATCATATATATGCAAACTTCACCCAATCAAAAGAACCCCAAATAAAACCAGGTTTCACATTAGAACATAAATAGAAATAGAGTTCACAAGTGGTGCAAATCACCAAATGGAAATGTCTCACATTTCAACAATGTAGCTTACGAAAGAGTTCAAATAAGTAACTAACATCCTAGCGATGACTATTATGCTCTTCCAACTTAAACTTGAGCCACTCGACTTTTTCTTCATCTCCATCCAAATTCATGAAAATCTGCCTATCGTCTTTCTTTTTCAGCAAAATGTGAAAGTGCAAAAAAGTATAACTTTCGGTCTTGCTTATCTCAGGTATGGCCTTCAGTTTTTGCATTTCTTGTAAGGATCAAACTCCCTTGCAAAAGATGCTGCATTACTCCTACTTTCCACAGCTGAATAAAGTCTGTCAATTTGCAATGCTAACTCAGCAGGTCTAGTCAATTTTTTTTTCTTTCTTTCCTTGAGCTTGCCACAATTGAACTCTACGCCGTTCTTTTATGGCTCATATTTTGACTTGGTTGAACAATTTTTTTATCTACATTACACTCTAAAGTATCATCAGTAGATTTTGCACAATCATCAATATCAGCTTGTGTGGCTATAATATCCTCATTATTGCATAAATCTTGTGTAAGATTCCATGTGGCACTTCCAATAGCAGCCGTTTCTCGAAACATTCTATCCAACAAAAACTTCAACCTTCGGATGTATGCTTTTTTCGTTCGAAAAACTTTAAGCTTAGGATTTGCTTGTTATAATAGAATATTTTCATGAGTTATATCTTAAAAGATGAACTTAGAAAAAAATTAGCAAAAGAAGAGATAAACACCACTTAATTTTCATCTTACCAAAAAAAAAAAAAAACACCACTTAATTTTTTTCGTCCACTATTTAGTACTCGCATAAATGGTTTTCTTCCTTGGATCTCATCCTAATCCCATTTCCTTTTGAACCAATTGCTTCCATTTTTTCCATTTTTCCTTAAGACTATCCCACCTACTCATCATTTGATTTTTATCATACTTTTCCCCCCTCAGCTCCTCAAACTTGTTAATTATGACTGTCCATCCATCCTTTTTATTGATTGCTAGAAAATTGCTTTTTTCAATTTGTTCAATGCACAATTGACAAAAAGTTTCTACATATTCCGGGTTCCAATATGCCTTTTCTTTTGATGAACTTACCATCTTCCAATAGAATAACCATGAACACATTTGAAAAATGCAAACAAAAGAGATTAACTATGACCCAATTCTGTAAACATGAATGAACACGTGTATGCAGATTTTGACTGAACATTAAAGATAGAACATAAAGCTTCAATACAATGTGATGTCCAACAAAATCATTGTGGAGTGCTCATAAAGGTAGTCTCAAGTCAGATATGGTTGTGGATAATTTATTGGGAGAGAGACCTATTGTGTTGTCGCAACCTAAAATTTCTCTCAGGCTAATGGATTATTAAGACTAAGCCTAACTCGGGCCCTCCCAAGCCCTACCAATTCGCAACTTAGGGTTTAAGTTTTTAACATGCAAAAGTTTTCATACTTGGAGTCGCCACTAATCTATTTATGGTAGGTCGATTAGAAACCTAAATAAAACATAGGGAGATATGTTTTATTCCTACGAACCAGAGATTCTAAGCTCGGGCTCTTGGTTACGCTAGATCTAGTCTAACGCCCTTTTGGTACCTTTTCTTTTAAAAAATGTTTATGCAGGCAGTCTGGATCCATTTTAGTACTTAATCTCTAACATGTGAGGTGTTCATGCGGGTACGCAAACCACCAATTTAACACCCATGAAAGCAATAAATAAATTGCAAAGATAAGGAGGAAAACTACCTCGAAGCAATAAAAGCTTCTGCAATGTTAGCTAGAAAATCACATTGATAACCCTAATATGATTTCTAATTAACATGCAATTCCACTCAAATCTATTTTTTAGGGTTTTCTTTTATTTAAATGAGAACTAACCTATATGCAATGCATGTAATACAATTACTATAATGCGATGACGTACAAAGCATGCCTATTCTAACGTGACTCGCAATTTCATGATCCTAACATCTAATCACTAAATGATATGCAAGCAATGACATGTCCTATATGATAACACGGCAAGTTAGGAATGACGTGGCAAGTTATGAATGACGTGATAAGATGACATGCGACATAGCATATGTGAATGACATAGCAAGAAGACACGCAACGTGGCACGTAGCAATGACATGGCAGTGATAATGCAAGCATGATGCAATTAATCTATATGACATGCACATGATACCCTTTTTGTATTTTTCATTGAAATTCGAAATTATAAAGTGATGAAAATTCATTATCTATTGCAAGATATTATCCAATTTATTTTAGGAACTAAACTAGGCCAAATCCTAATTTAAATCGGAATGTTATCCTTACTAGATAAATCCTAACCTAGCATGCAATCTGTCTAGAAAAATTTACCTTGATACTATCTAATCTTTTTTGGGATTTTTAAACAGAGAATCGAATCAAATCAAACCAAAGATCTAGCCAAAATCAAAAATAGCATTCAATCATCCATATCCATTTAAATTTTGAAAATAAATTGACAAATCGTATCTCGGGCATGAGGATCGGATTGGCCAATTCTTTGCGCAACCGTGAATCGTATCTCGGGCGAGAGATCGGATTGACGATTTTCCGTGCGATCGCGAGCCATATTTCGGGCATGAAATCGGACTAACAATCATAAGCACGTTGTGAAATAAGGAAAATATCCCAATTCACGGTTTTCGAAAATATTTTTGGATGTGATCATATCGACATGACATAATTGAAATCACAATGAATTCAAATTAGGCAACCTAATATACCGAAATTAAGTCGGATGACATATTACCTAATTCGAAATATTGCACGGATGACGTTTCCGAATTTGAACAATGGATGATCGCGGGAATCGCACTGGTGGATCAAGGTACCTCACAACCAATAGTGGTGTAATCGGCGAGACTTGTGGTCAAGATGCTTCACGATGGTACTCAGTTTGGTGGTTTCTCCAGTGAAGGGCCGCGTTGCAACTTCTATATGATTTGCGGCGTTGGCCTGTCTTTTCTTTTTTTTTTTCTGTTACCAAAAGAAGACCAACGTTGGATTTCTTCTTCCTTGTTCTTTGCTGAATGCCTATACTGAGGCTCGTTTGACCACCGCTTTGACTCTTGCAATTTGAAGCTTTTTTCTTTCCTATCTCCCCTGGACGTAGTGGAGCGGCAGAGGCGTGCCCTCGTGACTTGCAAGAAAAGATAAAAAAGGAAAGACTTTTCTTTCTCTCTGATCTCTATATTGTCGCTCTCGATGTTGTGGCCGGGTAATTGCTCGAGGCGCGGCCGGAGACTCGATGTTGGATCAGGAAGTGCTAGACAATCACTAGCGCTGCGGGGAGCTCACGATGGCCGGAAAAACCCGAGTGACCGATTTTGCGTCTGGACTGGCCACACGAGATTGGTCGAGACCGTAAACTAGCTCGAAGCACCAAGATAGCCTATGGATTGTTTCGCTGGGATTTCGTCAGAGCTGGAACATTGCCAAGAGCTTCGCCGGCGTAGCTTGGGATTCACTGGACAGAGAAGACTCGGCTATAGGAACTTCTTGGCACTCGCCTGGACTCACCTGGAAGTCTGCCGGAATTCGCTTCGAGATGCTAGTTAGCAATCGATGACGCTTGAAGAACCACTAGAAAATCATAAACGTGGTGATGAAGTTCAGTCACAGAGACGGCAGCGACACGGGTCCTTCAAAGGGAAAAGGACTCTCTCTCTTTTCTCTCACTGGCATTCTCTCTTTCTCTATTATTCAATGCCTGTGTGTATGAATTGGCTCCCCCTTTTATATGCAAGAATGTCTAGGTCTTTTTTAGAAAGAGACCCACTCAAGAATATTCAAAATATATCACGTTTGGTTTCTTCCCTATTTGCTTGTGCCCATGATGTCAGAACGTAATTGCAAATATATATCCCCACGTTGACCGATTCCGTTTTCCTCTTCTTGTATCCTTCATATATTTTTTTCTCTTGCACAAAAGATTCAAAGAACGTCTCCCCTTGCTTTGTCATGACGTCCAAGATTTTTAATTTCCAAAAGATATATATGATATCACTCCCTCATTTCTTCAGAGAATACGGCCAAAAATAAATCCCCCTTCCTTCTTGGTCTTCTATTTAGCCGAAAATATGCAGGAGATTTTTCTTGAAGTATCACATGGGCAAAACATATCAATTTCGATTATGGGCTTGATTCAATTTAGCTCAAAACCATTTGCTCAAGTCCATCCGCCGTCAGTCCGATAAGTGTGCAAATTATATGGGCCTAATTAACTATAAATGCTCCTAAAATCTATATGCAGTTCAATCATTATTTTTGCTAGGTGTCGGGATCGACCCCTAATTTTTCTGTGCAATTAATCACTAAATTGTTAGTCAAAATTTAGGTGTCAACATGTGTTTATAAAAGGTTCTTGCCAAAAAGTATCTACACCAATTAATTGTTCCAAGGCCCTAAAAAAACCCTCTATTAGCCCATCGATTGTCATATATAGCAAATATATCATTCATAAGCAAGTTGTGCTTCACATGTGGAATTTTCAAGAGTAGAGACGAATAATTATAGCCGCTGTATGGAAAAGGAAAATCAATGGCCTGCTATACTGCTATAGGGGAATGAATTGCTAAAGAATTACATGCTTATGGCTGCGTAACCTTTTCAGTTGCCGTCTCTTTGGCATTCTAGGAATTAAACAAAGTCATCAAAACAAAGTAAAACTAGGGCAGCTAATCTAAGATTGCTGCTATTGCGGATGACACGAAACATATGCATCCAAGGCAGAGAAAAATATGACACTTTTATTTCTCCATTAAGCTAAGACAATCCCAAATATTACAAGGTCACCAACAATGTCATCGAACAAAATCCCCCAATCTACTTCTAGATACCTTGCACTTGTCCATCTCACTCAATCAACCACATCATCGAAAGTAGCGTTCACAAAATCACCATGCACTTAACAATCACAACTAGAAAAAACACAATGAAAAGGAAAGTAAAAGAATCTGAATTTAAGGTGAGACGAGCAATTGGGTTCTGAGCGAAGAGAGAGGTGAGCGACTCAATTTTGAGCAAAGAGAGAGGCCACCAAGAGAGATGCGAGCACAAGAGAAGCAAACGGTGAAGAGAGAGGCGACGAGAAAGGCGAGTGACTCGAAGAGGAGCAAAACTAGGGAGAGGCAAAATTTAAAGAAGAGCCAGACCGACTGCTTCATCTAGGGTTTCCAATTAAAAAAGGTTAAAGTTGGAATTTCAGTAAGTCTGTGAGGGCAATAAAGGCAATGAAAAAACATTTCATTATTTTCCTAACAGCATGTCAAGAATGCTGAAACGCCCAAGGCAACCTCCTACTTGCCTTTGGCTTTTAGCCTTCCAAAGGTCAACTTTCTCTTAATGAGGTTTACAAAAAAAATTTCCCAAACATCTAATTTTGGCCCAATGGGCTTTGGATATCCAAAGTAGCCTGGGAAAGCCTTTTCTAAATGTAGCCTTAGTCGAAATGTCTCGAACCTTATTAATCCATACTTATATTGCTTTCTTCATATCGGGTTGATACTCTTCTCATTATTGTTTATACTATTAATCGGCTTGCCACTCCTATCATCTATAATATTTCTCATTTCCACTATTTATTTAGATTCCAATTTGATTACTCATTCCTTTGAATTTTTGGGTGTGTCTATGTTATTATTTTCTTCTGTCTCATGTCTCCCATACGATGGCACATCATTATATGCCATGTGTATTTCTTGGGTACACGTCAAATCACAAAGGGTATTGTTGTCTTGATTGATCAAGTGATTGTGTTTTTATTAGTCATCACGCTTGGTTTAATGAATAGAATTTTCCTTTTTCACAAAATCCTTGAGATATTGGTCCCTTAACCCATGCTTCTGAATTAGCCCGTTTGCCTTTTGTTTCCTCCAATCAGTCCATTCTTCCTTCCACCCACTTTGTCCCTCTCTCCTCTTATTCGACTCAACCTCCTGACCCGCCTCTGTCCTCCTCTTGGTCCACGTAACCTGCTTTCATTCATTCTTCCCTTCACCGGCCCTCCCTCCAACCTCACTAACTGTGTCCCAACTTGGCTTATGTCCTGGCCAAATTCCTTCCATAATAGATCCGCAAATCCTCTCTATATATCTGTCCAGCTCCTTCACTTCCATTTCTTCTCTACCCACTCATCCTACATAGACTTGTGACAAATTTAGCATTTCTAAACCCAGAAAATTTGTTAATCTCTCTCTCTCTTCATAAAGGAGATATCGATTTGCTACTCTAAGGTCATTTTTTATCCACGTTGGAAAGCGGCCATGGCGGATGAGTTTAAAGTTTTAGTCACTAATCACAAATGGGATCTTGCACCACCCGATCCTTTTAAGAATATAGTCAGTTGTAAATGGGTTTTTAAGGTCAAGGAAAAATCCTATGAAACTATCAAACACTTCAAAGCTCACCTCGTTACACAGGGATTTAAGCAGTAGGCCGTATTGGATTATGACAAGATCTTTAGCCTAATTATTAAACTTACTACAATTCGGATTGTTCTCTCTATTGCAATTTCTTCCAGATGGATCATATGTCAACTGGATGTTAAGAATGTCTTCTTGCACGATTTCACATATGCCAACCTCCTAATTTCTCTCATCCAAAGTTCCTAAATCACATGTTATCTCTGCAAAGCCATCTATGGTCTAAAATAGGCTCTATGTGCATGGTTTCATCGCTTCGGCAACATTTCATTATCTTTGGGTTATATGGTGAGTAAGGTTGATCTTCGCTATTCATTTATGCTTCTTCTTGGGGCCGTCTATATTTACTACTATATGTTGATGATATTTTTTTGTCACTAGTGATACTCTTCGTTTATTACGGTCTTTGATCACTCAATTCTCACAAGAATTTGCTATCAAGGATTTGGAACCACTTCACTATTGTCTTGGCATTAAGGCTCATCATCACTATGGCGATGCACTTATATCTCAAGTCGAGTATGTTGATGGCCTTTTACGCTAGTTTGGCATCATTAAAGTTAAGCCTGTGTATACTCCTTTGGCCTCAAAGACTTTGTTGTCTGCTAACAATGACGAGCTTATCGCTTCTCCAACGCTATAGCGACAAATGGATGGTGCACTATAGTATGTGTCCTTGACCAAACTCAATATTAGTTTTGTTGTGAACTTGGTTAGTCAATTCAAGTATCAACCCATATTACCTTATCTCCAGGCTATTAAGCGTATATATCGGTATTTAGTTGGCACATCCACTCATATATTGCTCATTGAGCGGTGTTCTCCCACTTCATTGACTTCTTATGTGGATGCAGACTAGGCTAGATGCTTCAATACTCAACAGCCCATGTCGGGTTTTTGTGTTTTTCGAAGCACCAATATTGTTTCATGTAGTGCCAAGAAGTAGCACACTATAGCCCGTTTTAGTATAGATACTAAGTATCGTGCTGTCGCTGACTGTGTCGCTGAGACTATTTAGATTCGTCATTTACTTTGTGAGCTCGGGGCCCCTGTTTTTTATCCTCTCACCCTTTATTGTGACAACATCTCTACCGTTTATCTTGCTCTCAACCATGTGTTTCTTGCTCGCACCAAACACATCAATCTTCACTTTGTTTGGGAGAGGTTGCTTCCGGCGATTTACGAGATCGTTATGTGCCTACGACAAATTAGTTGGTAGACATCTTCGCCAAGGGACTATCTAATCGATGACACACGCTATTGAGATTCAATTTCAGTTGTTACATTTACTTTGGATTGAGAGGGGGTATTAATATATAACTTATGCACATTATGGGATCTTTATGCAGTTATGTTTATATATGTACCCTCATCATAATTAATCACTTTCATAAATACATATCATATGACTCTAATTGGGGTTAAGCGATCGCAAATACTCTGTCGTCATTGTTTCTGCCTCTTTCGCTGTTCACTGTGTCTCTTTTGATATTCACTGTGACTATAAACTTCCACAATAATTACTTTGTATCGTGCATTAATTCATCTAGTCATATGGCATTCGATTCATTTTGTCTCCTGCCGCTCATATGGACAGCTAGTTAATTGCTAAAAGCAAAAACTATCCATATTAAGGATGATAGATGTGCGACGTGTTTAAACTTAAATTCAACATTTATTCAAGAACAATTATTGAAAGTTTCTATCGAGAACTTTGCCCATCGAATCGCATCGGTCTCACGTTGCCTCATTTAACTTGAAGACGTTATGTTCCTTGAAATATCCGGTCACCGGTCGAGCAATCTGATTGTGTTGATAAATAGACTCAGGCAATGGGTCCGATTCCCTGCCTCTTTTAATGTGCATTTTTAGGCTATGAATGGTCCTGGGCACCACATTAAGCCCGACGTTCAAGCTTTGATTCGATACATCCACTTCCCTTCTCTCTCATCTGATTAGCACCAGTGTAGTAGTAGTGTTTCATTGAACCGGGTCCATTTAACGGTCCATCGATGATTGAACCGCGGTAAACGCCGGTTCAGTTGAACCGCTCTGGCGACAAAACAAGGTGCACGTGCTTCCCCCTTCGTCTTCCTCGTAGTCGTAGGTTCGGCTTCAGGAGAGTACGAGCGTTATCGTCGAGGTACAGAGGCAAAAACAAAGCCCTAATTGCCTGCGCTCTTCTGCATTTTCTTGCCTGAACTGGTTCTTGGCTTTAGCTTTCTCTTTCGATTGATTGGTTTTTATGTCTCAGCGGCCTGTAGTTTCGCCGGATTGAGCTCTCAAATGTCGGGATTTGTGCTTTGGCATGTCTGGTGGTTGTGCTGAGCTGGGCGGAGTGTCTTAGGTTCTGGTTTTACTGCCCAAAGATTTTCGCGGCGTTGCATGAAGGAATGTTCCCTTGAGACATTTGTTTCAAGTGAAAAGTTTTAATTTTTTGCTTTGTCAGGATTGAAGTGTGGCGTGGTGTATAAAGCTGGAGTTTTCATGGCGTTGCCCAGGAAAGGTAAAGCATATCTTTCGACTTTAGTTCAATTGTTTATAGAATGATGATGAATTTGCGGTATTGAAGGAAGGACTGGCATGTTGAGTTTTCATTGCTAGTGTTATGAACTGAAGCAGGAAAATTGGATGACCCCATTTTGCAGTGAATGTTGACCTCCTGATTCTTTTGCTAAATGGGTTGTACCTTCAGTTTGCTTTCGTGTTTCTTGACTCTTTTTTTCCCCTTTTTATCTCAGTATTGCTGAAGAAGGTGAGCAAGTTTGAGTCCAAAGAGCTGGAGAAGTATAAAATCGATCCGTTACATCTTCCAAATTTTGATAAGCTCCTTGACGATGTTTACATGGCACGGCGCCCTACACCAACTGAGTGTTTCAATAGAAGAGATTTAATTCGCATCTTCAATGCTATAGCGAAGGAGATATATGGTAAATTCTCTCCAGATTGGATGTGAATATGCATGAATTTAAATTTTAGATTTCTGGTTATTTAATTGTTGAAGATCTTTTGAAGCGTACCTTCTCTTCACATTCTTCTTTCCTACTACAAAAATGTGGTTTGTTTAATTATTTGCTGATTCGAGGATGAAGGATGAATTAACTCTTGTTGCTGCATTGTTATTTATATGTCAAATTGATGAATTTTATATCAATGCAAGAGAATGCGCTAATTTGTGCACTTGCACAATAGGGAATAATCTGTTTTACGATGTATAATTGTTTCAGGAAACTCAAGTGAATGCCCCACTGTGGTGGGATTTGGCTCGTTTGTGATGGATATGTACAACACAGGAAGCGATCTTGACTTGTCCATCAACTTTGGAAATCCTTCTGTTCAGTTTCCTCGGGAAAAGAAGATACAAACTCTTAGAAAGTTTGCTAAAAAGTTCTATTCTCTTCAAAGTATTCTCGCTAACATCCCTACTTCTTCATTCTTAAAGTTGTTGCTGTAGTTGTAATTCTAATCTTCAAGGTATCTTTGCTGTTAGTTTCTACCTTTGATTGGATGGAATTCACAGTTAGATATCCAAAATAAAAAGTGCCATTATTTAAACTTATGGTTCAAATAAAGAGTACTAGTGTTCTAAAAGCAAATTATTACCAATAGAAAATGCTGGACAACATCACCTTTCTAATAAGAGAGAACGGTGTTTGTCATTGTCATTATTTGTTCGAGATGAGATACTGTATGTGTTTTGAAGGTTTGAGATCTTTGCCTTTTTATCTTTATTTTGCTAGGGAGTAGTAGATACTCTTTATTAAATTTGATGATGTTGTCCAATGCAATTATAATTTGGGAAATTTTGTTGAAATTATCATTGATGGTGACTTTTTATGGTATTTAAATGTTGCAGGGAAGGGGCATGTTACCAGCATCCAGACTATCATGAGTGCGAGGGTGCCAATTGTGAAAGTTATTGATTATGGGACAAGAATAGAATGTGATCTTTCAGTTGAGAATTGGGATGGCATTCTGAAGTCGCAGCTTGTCCATGTTATTTCTGCAATTGATGACAGGTTTCAGAAGCTAAGTTTTCTGGTAATATGTTAAACTTGTCATTTTGGAATTTCGGTTTGATTTTTCAGTAAAAACGACCTATAATAGGCTTCTAATTTCACCTTACTGTCCTTTCTGGCAATCAAGTATGTCTGTGCTCTGTTTGTGTTCCTTACCATTGTTTTGTGTAGAAAAATTGAACCACTTGCTTTCCACTCTCTTTTCCAATTTCTCTTTAAATTTTCAAGTGCTACCTTCACAATCGTTGACCTTGATTATGCTAGTAAAGAATGGAACTCATTGTGATTTCCCAGAAATCTGAGCATGAGAATATCTTAGAGCCTGTTTTCTCTGGATGGTAGCCTTTTGTGCTCTACTTCTACTGTTCACTTCTGTCTTTTCCTTCGACGTTCTTTTGTAGCATATAAAGCTAGTCAAAAGCTAAAATGTAAAAGCCAGAGGCAGAGAGATGCTTCCCTTGAGCTTTGCATTTTAGTGGCTTTAGTGGGAAATAAGAACGATGCCATCCTCTTTACCAAAAAAAAAAAAAAAAGAACGATGCCATCCATAATTGTCCTTTTGAAGTAAGTGATTATGACATTTTTGTCTATGCTTTTACCGTTTCTTAAGAAAAACCACATAACGAAATTCTTAGTAGTTGTAATCTCAAACACTTCATTGAATATAAAAGTGATAGTTAAAGCTAAAAGTCAAAAGTGAAAAAGTCACAGTAAAAAGAAAAAATAAGAGCGAAAAGCCAAAAGGTTACAAAGCCAAAAAATTAAGCCATCTCAAACCAGCTCTTAGATTGACAATGAGACTTGGAAGTGTCACTGATATGTGTTGCTGTTTCATTTTATTCCTTGGGCTGTGGAGAATATGATTGATATTGCAGTTGTGTAACAAAATGATAGAATGGATGTCTTATCTTCCGACTGAAAATAATCACTCTCTGTTTCTGTAATGTTTTGAAATTTGGGAGGATAGAAACAAATTAAACCATGTAAGGATAAACTCAATCGTGTTTCCAGTGTTCTGGGGTTTAAAAATTGGGAAGAACTCTTTTCTACTTCTGTGATTTCAATGGGTGCTTATGGCTGCTGACAACAATTATCATAGTATTTGCTGTATTCTCATACCTTTTCTTTATTAATGATTGATTTGCTACTGTTTGGTGGATTTCATTTATACTTTTCTGATGTTTACTTCTGCATTTATTGGCAAAAATAAGTGATGAATTAGATCTCTTTCCTGTAATGCAGATGAAATCTTGGGCTAAAGCAAATGGTATTAACAGTTCCAAGGATCGAACTCTAAATTCTCTGTCCATAATATCATTAGTTGCCTTTCACTTGCAGGTAAAACTTGGGTTGTATGCTGAAACAAGTTTCTATATGTTAATTACTCTTAATTCCAGTGTTATGTTTCAGCTACCATTAATCCATAAAACGTTTTAAACCTATGCAAAGAATGTATTTCAAAGATTTTAGGACGGTCTTTGAATGTTGGACTTTATTATTTTTTTTCAGCCAAATATTTATGTAATATTTTTGTCATGCAGACTCGCCAACCTCCTATATTACCTCCATTTTCTGTGCTCTTTAAAGGTAGCAATTTCTCACAGGTCATTAAAAAGCAATAGTGTGTATGACACATGATACTTAATGTCTTGTAATAGTATACAAATATGCTACTTATTTAGCGATGGACTTTTCTTTTTAACACCTGCGAAAGCCCTTAACTTGAAGAACTTTAAAGTACCTTGTATGTATTAGATAGTACCTTACAGCCAGATGTCTTCAATTGTAAAACCTTTAATTACATAATTAACTGGACCTAAGCAGCATAGTCTATTAAACGTTGAGTATCCAGTTTCAATGTCAGTACCACATTGAAGTCTCTTTGGGTTCTTGCAGATGGAACTGATCCTGCAAATGTGAGGAAGAATGTTGATTCTTTTCTGAACTATGGAAAAGCAAATGAAGAATCATTGGCTCTACTCTTCGTGGCCCTCCTGATCAAGGTAATTTGATCTGTTACGTGCCAGCTGCTGGTTTAAAGCCCCTAAACTTGACTTTTTAAGTGCATTGCTACCAATTATCATTTAATGACAATTGTAGTAGCTTGTGGTGGTATTTTTTATTTTTTGGGTAAGTCCAGATTTGATTCTCTAACTTTTTCCATGTCTTCAATTTGGATATCCAACTTATGAGGATGAAGAAATTAATGATACGGGTTTAAAATGATGAAGTGACATCACCGATGTGGCAAATGTTGACACATGGCATTGGTGTGGTGCCTAGTTGGCACTCATTAGCAAACCACAAGAAAATAATAAAAAGTAGAAAGTGTGGAGAGAGAGAGAGACAGAGAGAGAGTGATGGTCACGACAACGCCTGACGAGGGCTGGTGAACCTTGTACAGACTCAGATTATCATCTCTATGGCAGGCAAGGATCTCCGGTGACCTGTCTCTCTCTCTCTCTCTCTGCTTATTTCTTGTGGCTTCTTGAACTAGGCAGCACATGTGTGTCACATGTCAAAGTTTGCGACATTAGTAATGTCACCTCAGCATTTTGTGGTGTTTGTAAAGGCACATGATGAAATGACTCGATTTCACAGAAAGTAGAAAACGAGCTTGAAAAAATGTACAAGTTGGAGAAACAAATCTGGACTTCAACTCTATTTTTCCGTTGCAGCTAGCTTCAGTGGAGAAACTTTGGCAGAAAGGCCTTTGTGCCAGCGTGTTTGAAGGATCATGGATCTCAAAAACATGGGATTCTCGTTGTGGCCCGATAAGTGTATTCCAACTTTCTTGAACTTATTAAATTGGCATTTGTAGGCGTGCCTATCTATAGATGTTTCTTAGTAGTTCTTTTATAGGTCGAGGATTTCACAGAAAGGTCTGAAAATGTTTCAAGGGCAGTAGGAGTGGAAGAAGTCAAGAAAATTTATGACTGCATCCATCATTCAATTATTGGCCTCCTTTTCTTTTTGGATGGGAAGATGCCAGCGGCGGAGCTAAAAGAATTATTATTTGGTTCAGTTGATGTGCCTACTCTAAAGAGTGCAGATAAAAATGAAGCCACAACATCGAATTCTCCAACTGTCCATTACCCTGATCAAACTAAGAAGATGCGATTTAGTCGTAATTCTGAGGAAACAAATGTTAAGAATCAACAACAAGGACAACAAACGACCCAAGAATGGGATGCTTGGCATTGTATGAACAAACAAAGAGCGCAAGTTAATGGTTGGGGATGGAGTGGACCAGTGAATGGCCAGAGTTTGCAAAATGTGGCACCTCAGCCAGTTTCTGATCAACATCCGGTTGATTCAGATTGGGATAGTAAGATCACTCATTGCATTTCTCCTCCTGTGCTGCACCCTGCAGCATTTGCGGAGCGGTGTAATCGAGCATTACCACAACCTGTTGTTTCTACTTATAATTCCCTCAGTTATGATGCATCTCGAGCTCAACCACATTCTTCCAATGTCTTGCCTTGGCCGAGCACAGGTACTCTGTACTCAGGCCAGCCACAACCTATACGTAGGTAGCATCATGTGCTGCTTCACACCCATTTCAGGTGATTGTAAGTCTAGCTTGCTCTGTTGAGTATGTTGTATCGTGTCAAATAGCTGCCATTCATTGATAGTTGGCAAGAAAGCTTTGTAAAGGCAACCTGTACAGTACAAAGTGACAATTCTGGCTAGCCTTCTTTTTCCAGCTTAACTGCTGGATAATTGAGCGGGACGATTTCATGTCACCCAGATATTTATAGGTACTTCAGGAACTTCACATCATATCTTTAGTCCACCTCTCTCAATTGCCAACTGGTAAGTAATGTGAATCAGATTATCCATCACTTGATAATTGGGGTAGGTGGACCACTTAGGGTAGTGACATGCTTTTGCTGTATATCGAATAACATTTCATAGGTTGATTTTCTTGCTTTGTATAAATTGGAAGAAACATTGTTAATAAAAGCATTTGGTTCATCAGAAAGAAGAATTGTTGTATGTGCTCTTACTCTTGTGATCTGTCATGTACTTTTTGTGGTTATTGCTCAAGTGCAGCAAGGTATTTTGGTTGCCATTTTTTACAGTCCCGGTTGTTGGTCAGTTTGTCTTCTGAAGTTTGAATTTTCGTTGATGGCAAAAACAATCAAGGTTAGTAGCATTATTCAGTGTGGTATGATTTTTTTGTCTATTGAATTGAATGTGTTGGGACATCCTTACTTTTTATTGTAGAACTAACTGTACTTCATGACTTATCATTCATTGCAATCTGCTTCATTCTGCGAGAGACGTGCATACAGTAAGTTTGTTATTAAGTACTTGCCTGCAGGTGAAAAATAGACCGATTTCAAGCACGCTTGAAGTTCTGCCAAAACATGTAAAGTTGGTTCTTCGTTATCACTGGAGTTTACATTCGAATATTTCATGGGAATGTTAAACTGTAGTTGTTTATTTTGATTCGATCAAATCCCGAGAATCATTTCTCGCTAAACCTTAGCTGAAGTAGATCTTTAATGTCCATCTTTCGGCGGATTACTTTTCGTGACAACCATTTCGTTTTTTCATTTCTTGAAGAAACGGTGGTCTGGCGTTACACTAGTAGTCAATCGGTTCCTTCATTTAGACCTTGCGACTTTCCCAATTTCTGCGGATTAGCGTGGGTTTGGTAGTGGGTCGAGGCCACAGCCAGCCCCATTTCATTGCCGATCAAATCTCTCTCTCTCTCTCTCTCTTTGCTAACACAACATGAATAAGGCGCTCCCCTCCATGCTATATGTCAAAACAGACATGATTCGGTCATCAAGTTTGTGCCATTGAGTCATAAAGCACTTGATCATCTGTAAAGTCAATGGAAGGAGGCATGTACAGGAGGCATAACAATCCAAACTTGGCAATGGCAATTGGCATGCACTTGTAGCTACTTGAAATACGTATTCTGCCTACTGGGACAATCATCTGGAGAGAAGAAGATAAGCAATGCATCCTGGAAAGGAGAACAACTACGGAAACATGTCTGGACTTGCTCTTTTCATTTTGGGTTCTAAGAACTTTGTAAGAGCGACATGTAAAATGCCACATCCAGTAATTAACTCTAATCCTCAAGTTTAAACTCGTGAACAAACAAGTAGAGAATGCTGTGAATTAAAATGGTGGGACCAATGTCTTTGAACTACGAACCAATCAAGAGAGCAAGAACGAATGAGCCAGGTTTGACCCATCCCTGAGCTCTGCCGATCTCAAGAAGGGTAAGCACTGGATCTGAAACATGGCTGGACGACTTGGACCTTGAGCTTTGAATAGCACTGGCTTTGATGGAGAGAAATTTTCCCCCCTCTTTCTCTGGTTTACACGTGCTTTCAATCAATTTCCTCTGGCCCCGACCCATGCATGCATTGGTCAGCTTCAACAACAGTATTGCATCGTTACAGTATTCATGTGGTGGGCCTGGGAATGAGAGGACATTTAATTCCCCATGGAGTAGATGCTTTCAAGTGTTATGGACACTTGGGAAAATCACCAAAAAAGTTATAAACCTTTTGCAATTGTGCCAATTCAGCTCTAAATCTTTTTTTTTTGCCAATTCACTCCTAAGCCTTTTGCAAATTAGCCAATTCAGTCCATTTGGCCGGCCGGCGCTGACGTGGCCGCCGACTAACTGACATAGCACCGACCGGCGTCCACGTGGTAACATTTTAATATTTTTTAATTTTTTTTCCTTCTTCCCCCTGGTCGGCCAGGGGGTAGGCTCACCAGCGAGGGCCTAGCTCCGGCGAGGCGAGCTGGGCCCTCGCCACAACTGGGCGAGGCTTGCCCAGCGGTGGCCATGGCGAGCTGGGCCCTCGCTGCCGCTGGGCGAGCCCCGCCCTCGCCTAGATCTAGCGAGGCAGAGCTCGCCCTGCCATGGCGAGCTTCGCCTCCCTAGAGCTAGGCGAGCTCGCCCAGCTGCGGCAAGGGCCCAGCTCGCCTCGCCGGAGCTGGGCCCTCGTCGGCGAGCCTCCCCCCTGGCCTGTCCGGCCAAGGGCAAGAAGGAAAAAAAACAGAAAAAAATTCGAAAATATTAAAAAATATTAAAATATTACCACGTGGACGCCGGCCGGTGCCACGTCAGCCGACCGACGACCATGTCAGCTCCAGCCGGCTAAATGGACTGAATTGACTGATTTGCAAAAGGTTTATGATTGAATTGGCAAAAAAAAAAGTTTATGATTGAATTGGCACAATTACAAAAGGTTTAGGACTTTTTTGGTAATTTTTCCTGGACACTTGTATTGTTGTTATGTGTTGCATCTTCTACCAATGCGCCCTCTACTGCATTTTTGGAGCAAAACATCTTGAATTTGTGTATCTGAAGTCGACTGCTAATTCTCAAGGCCGGACATCTTTGGCTGCACCCTTGGAGAATCGCTTCTATTCGTTTCGTTTTCTTTCCAGTTATTCGACTTGTTTAGAGACATGGGTTGCGCGCACCGTGAAGTCAAATCGAGATAGGTTGAGTTTCCAAAACGGAGTAGTCCTCTAATATGTTATTAGAGTGCCGATCAAGACTGCTCTCCATAATGGGTATTCCCCATGTTTTCGCCTCACATGCCTCGCGGTGCGATTGGGTGGAAAAGACATATTTCACATTTAATGCCAAGCTCTACACACGGGGGAGAGTGTTAAGTGATATGCTCAGTATGCCCGTGATCCTGTGAGACTACTTCCGTAAGTATTTGTCTAGAGGAATGGAGCTCAGTGAAATCAAGATCAGGATACGACCTAAACAAGACTTGGTTTTTGAAGATTGCCCAAGATGGATGTCTCCCATATGGTGTATTGATACGAAACAAGATTATGAGTGTGGGGGCTATGCATGAACGTCAATTGAAGAAGCTATTGGGACATGGCAATGAGAGAATCCTCACAAAATGTTGTGGAGCCCTGTTCCTATTGCAAGCTTTTTGGACCTACCATGAATCATTCGACCATCTTATTAGGTAATGGACGATTGAGATCACTTGAATACATATATAATACAATAAAAATTAGAATGTTCCATACCACTCTCCATATAGCCTAATGAAGTCATGAAAACAGGTGCTTTAATTTTTCCAAGGTGTTTCGAGATCCCATATACATACACAACACCCCCACAACCGCAATGCTGAAAGTTGCATTTCGAAAGCAACTCCCCCGACCACATTTCGAGTCGGCGCACCTTTCGAGCGTCTTCCACATAAGAAAAAGCACGTAGTCATGGTCCAATATAGATGTCCACAGTCATTGCCAGTGGCCAAATGATGAACACCGTATCTTCCGGCGACAAACGTAATAGATGTAGCAATATCACGTCCGACCGCTATTTGTCCCCGCTTCAACTATCACAGTACTCATGCGTAGGTAAATTTATCAAATGCACTTAAAACCAGAAGCGCACAATTTACAAAAGCCCTAATCACCAACCGCTTGTGCGGGCTCCCGTCAATTCCTTTGAGTTTCATTCTTGTGAACGTACTCCCCGGGCGAGATACTTAACACGTTAGCTACAGTACTGCACAGGTAGATACGCACAATGCCTAGTATCCATCGTTTACAATTAGGATTACTCGGGGTATTTAATCCCATCGACACCATCCGCAGAATTTAAAGAACTTAATGGAGCATGAATCATATATTCCGCGAAACGCCATTCTTACCGAGGCTGTATATCTTTTTTCAAGCCTACTCAAGTTCAATCCATTTGGAACCCACGGAGGTTCCAACCAGGGAGGAAAACCTTTCCAAACCACCCCAAGTAAAAACAAAAAAGAAACACATCGAAACAGGCCCCGAGAAATCCGCAATATATCGCGCTCCCCTCCTTTCCCTCACCAAACTCCACATCATTACGGGATAATTGCAAAAGCTCCCTCTCGGGACCAGCGGGGGCCCCACGCCGGACTGGCCGGGCCCACCTGCGCTCCCAGCTCAGCAACGCACGTGCGCCTGTCCCCCCACCCCCTCCTCGCCACCGCTCGCTCGTACGCCCCAAATTTAATGCGATCACGTGGCCGCCGGGGGGGGGGGGGCGCGGTACGACCCGAGGCCCGCGGAATCCGAGCCGTCCGTTGCGGTTTGACCCCCGCGCGGCCCCTCGACATGTCCACGTCACCGGGCCTGGCCGATCCTCGTTAATCGGGGCGGGTCTCGGTTCCCGGTCCTGCGCTCCCGCTGACACCGACACGTCCTGTTCCGAGGCTGGTGGGGTGGGGTGGGGTGGGGTGGGGGAGGGGTCCGGCCGTCGGATGGGCGAGGTGGACGGCGGAGATGCTGCGGGGGATTGCCTTGAAACGCCGTCTTTGGCATGACGTGTTTCGCGGAAGCCACTGTTCGGAGTCGCAGGAAAAATGCTATAAATGGACGGTGGGGATGGGGTCCTCGACAGAGATGTTTCGATGCATCCCCGTCTTTATTTCTAATTCTATTTATATGCAGTTAAGAAGTGGGGTCCTAGACAAAATCGTTTCTTCTTTGGCCGGTTAAAATCAAAGGTGACTCTACAGTTAAGGAGTGGCACTATGTTTATTAATTTCAGCTTGTATGATGGCGAGATACTTAGAAGAACTAGCAATCGAAGTATCTTCCGGACTACTCTATCAAATCGATCCTTTTGAAAGTAATTCCTTAACATCATATTTTTCTTTCAAAAAAAACAAAAGTTGGCAGTGGGTTAGAAGACGCACTGTGCTACTAGACCAACACAATCTTAGTAAAAATTATACGAGGTCATCGAATGCCCTAGATTAGCTTGCACGTGATTGTGCTAGCCATTAACAGCTTTCATCACTACATTTACACCTATTGAACTTCAATCTAACATATATAACAATGTATCGTAGATCCCATAATGTCTTACTTCTTTCATTCAAACAATCATACACACGATGAGAAAAGTTAATATTCTTATAAACAAATGTTAAAATTTCGCTATTTGGTCAATCTTTATCGAACCTTCCAAAAGATTGATCAGGTTTTGGGGGTGGTATCATTACGCGAACAAGATTTTTTAAGTGTTTTCTTAGACAGCTTCGGTACTTTGATTAGCTCTGATTAATGTTGTTGGTGTTTTCTCTCCTCATATATAGCTGTAGATATATCATAGGTACTAGGTAGTGTCAAATACAACATGCATTTTTTTTATGTATAATTCATTATTCCGTATTCCCATTTGCCTATCCTCGAATGTATTCTTTTCCACTTTCCTTTTCTTATATTTCGAACAATGAAACCTTCAATATTGGGAATCGGTACTTTTCTTCTTTCTCCATTTTCTGATTAACAGTATCAACTATGTAGGTCAATCGTGGAAATAATTACTGTTTGTGTGTGAAGAAAGTAACATTAGCATGGTTACTAAACTTGAAGGCCATCTACATATCTTCACTGGACACAAAAATTCATGGCTAGTCTTAGTGACGATAATCAACCAAAAACCTCTACTCCCCTATCTACTCCAGGAAAGAGCAACAGGGATTCTCCATAAAAAAGAAAAAAATGTACCTGCATTTTTGTCATCGGAATGTCTGTCAAGAAATTAACTCAAAGAAGAGTCGTGGGCCGTGGCGATAATAAACGAGCAGCCAGAGAAACCACATGTCGTCATTTTCATGGCAAATTCCTCTATCCGAATATCTATTTGGTTTAGCAATTTCGAGCAAAAGGAAGGAAGAAAAATATAATGGTCTATCAAATATTTTGGAAATTAAACTCAGTGGGGGACCGTGCGTTGGTATTGGACCGTACAGGGGGACTTAGAAAGTAGGGCCTGGCAAAGGCTAAAAATAATAAGGTAATGATGAAAGAATCGCATTGAAGAAGGTCTTGTCTTGTGTCAAGTGCAAAAAAAAAAAAACAAAAAACTGCAAGTTTTTTCGAAAGCAGAATGCTGAATTTGTCTTGCTATGCGGGGAGGGGTTTCTGACCGGTGGGATTGTAATGAAAAGCATACAATATGTTCAACCACGACTGGTGGTAGCAGGTAACAGGTTGGGTTGCTGACCGGCTGCAATAGGTATTTTCATGGGCCAGAGAAGACCAGGGAAGAGGAGGAAGAAATTAGTAAACTTGAATAAATGGGTGTGACTGACTGACTGACCCCATTACCTAGGAAATGAAAGACGGGAAGGTGAAGGCTATCAGGTTTATGGTGGGGTTGGGTTAGGGTTTTAGGGTTTGTCTTAGCCTTTAACAAATTGCCTTTTCTCATAAGCTAATTTAGCAACTTCTCTTTATAAAGAGATCCCCCCCCACACACCCATTTGTGTCTCATGGTCATTATGCGTGCTCTCTCTCTCTCTCTCTCTCTCATATGAGCATGAGAGCTGTGGCTTGTTAGGGTTTCACAGAGAAGAATTGAATTGGCTTTTGTGGGGAATGTTGGCTGGCTCGAGGCTTTCATACATGCCAACCTAAGGGAAAGGGGAAACCAAAGAGTATGTAAGGCTTCGGACCAGGCTTCATTCCCCTCAAAAACTCATGGTGAACCAAGTGGTGATGATGGTGGTGGTGAGTTTTCTTTTGTGAGGTTTGGCTTGTATATTTTTAATTTTTCTTGTGAGATCTCATGGAGGGAGGTCCAGACAACCCTAAACTTCTCTCTGTCTCTCTCTCTGTCTCTCTCTCTCTCTCTCTCAAGATGAGGGGGTTGGATCTGCATGGTGAGAGATTTCATGTGGGTATAGTTTAGTTTGTTAATTTTCCTATGTGTAAGTTATCCGTTGACCATCAACTAAAAACTGTGTACCAGTTCCACTTCAAGTCCAAGTTGTATATAGTTTAAGTTAATTAGGGTTGATTATTTGTTTTTTGACCTACTTGTTAAGGTTCATATTCATTAATTGATGTCTTTTCAAGTTTGGCTAAATGAAATAATTTCTCGTCTCCCTTTGTTTGGAAGGCTCTGCTTTATCTCTGGATTTATGGGTGCAACCTCCCAACATTTGGACTGCAAAATTATGCATCAGCGAGGACTTGTATTATCTAAATTTTTTGTTCCTTGCATTTATATATTCTGAGAAAATGTATTGATACAGCATCAAAACGCATCACGGGCTTAAAAAGATTTGTTTCTCTTGCAGGTTTCTATACATCTTGGTAGAGTTAAATAAATTATGAAAACCGATGGGCCCTAAAGTAGCTCATAATCCTCACGTATTTAAATCTTTTTATTTGTAAGGATTAAGCACATCGGTGCATGAAGAACATGAGGTAACATTTGAGATCTCTTTAGATTTGGGGGGTAATAACCTTCCAAATAGATACCTCTTTCAGTAAGACACATGCAGGCCACTGCCAGGAACCTTCCCCTTGGCTTTTCTAATTTGTCTATTGGAGTATACATGTGAATTTGCACATATGAAAACACCATAGTTATGCTCCTGAAAAATGATCACTTTGGGTTTGTCCCACGTTGTTTGTAGCTAAGAGTTGATTAGTTAAGGAATGATACAAATATAAGATAATCCAGTTTCCTACGCTCAGGATCAATAATGTTAATGTAACTTCCAGACCGACACCATACCAGCTACTCTACAGAACCTATTGAGAAGTAAAAGGTAAAACATATCCCAGCCATCTTACCCTTATATAAGCCTTGTATGGCCCATAAATTCTGCTATTTCTATTTTGGGAAAAAAGTCAAGCTAAGTTAATTTGGTTTTAAATTCCGAAGATTTTGAAATAGGATTAGGTGATCAATCCTCCAGCTTGTAGCCCCTTTTTCTCCCCTAATTAAGACAGAACCAGGCGCTACACTCCCCTGGCCATTTTGAGCTTGCTTCGAGCTTTTCTAAAACCAATTAGATATGTTTAACCTAAGTGAAAAGGGGAAAACACTCTCAGTCTCTCTCTCTCTCTCTCTCTCAAAATCAGCAGGCTGAGTGAAGATCTGTGAGCAACCTCCTGATGACATACATGACATTCTCTTGAAAGGGTAATGGCAATTCTCGATAATTTTTCTTGGTTTCGTAATTTCATTCGATTAATCTTTTGCTATTTATTGACCATTTCTTGCTTTGTATATGATTAAGGCCATCGCAGCTGGGGTTAAGCATTAATTCAAAAGTAACTTCTGAGAGTGTTGAATGAGGAGGTTCCGTAGTGGGCGTCAACAGCTAACGAGAAAAGAAAGACACGATAGGAGTTTCCCTCTTGCGCTAGGGCTAAGATAAATTATCCTCATTCATGCATGCACATGCATGACTCATCAAAACAGAGTCCCACATCACATTTACACACACGGAGACACTTGCACGATATGAGTTTAGCAATGTCATTATGGAACTTTTCAAAGCCTATGCAAAACCAGTAACTGTTCTTGGAAAAGCTCCATCATTTATGCTGTTGATGGGCACCTCTCTCTCTCTCTCTCTCTGGTCACACTGTGTGTACTGTGATTGAGTACAGAGATTGGCCTTTGAAAAGCCAACATCAACAGTTGAGAGAGAGAGAGAGTGAGGAGTGAATTAAATGACGACTATCTGACATTTTCTTGGGAAACGAAACGGTTTCTATTGACAACTTCATGTCTTGAAGATGGAAACCACCAACCTTTTCTGTGTTGACAGCCTTCAACTGTTTTTTTTTACGGTAGAGAAGCCTTCATTTGTGTTCTTATTTCTGATCTTCTTGTACTATAGAGACACACAGATTCAAGACTTATCGATAACTACAAGCTAATCATGTTTTCTTTACAAATGAAACACATTTTCTTGGCCTAGTGAGAAAAGTAGAGAGAGAGAGAGAGAGAGAGAGAGAGAGAGAGTTAAAAGGGTAACTTGAGATGCACGCAGATGTGGGCTTTCTGTCTTGTTTGCTACAAACACAGGACGCAGAAGATGGGGCCCATTTTTCTAAAAAAGAAAATCAAAAAAATTCCATCGATCAGAGATCAAATCCAATACCTATTTTACTCTATTGATATACTGTTTATCTGTTTTTTTTTTGGTCGAAACTGTTTATCTGTTTGAAGTCGCTTGCTTTTGTCTAACGTTCAGAGTACTGTGCTCCAATTCTCTGCATGGTTCCGTCGCCATCACTGATTTATAACCCATCCAATATAATATAGCAATACAAAGAAGCAATAAAATAAATATACATAGAGCATCTGCACTGCATTTTAACTGTTTACCGACACTTATACAGTATTACGAAGTCTTTTATAGTTAAATATGTGATCGGGTACGGTTCAGGGGTCAACTGATGATCTGGTCATAGTGGACCGTACTGTTTCGCTCTTTCCTCTCTAGTCTCATCTGCACCGCGAGCCATAGCCTAAAACCTGGAGGTCTTGTACTTGCACAGATTGTCGTGTTATGTAGGGGTAGAAAATATATATAGAATGATAGTACTAGGCATACCAGAATATATATTTTTTATATCATAAAGTAGGATGTGCGAAAAAACCTACCTTCATTTCCTCTTTTGGGTTTAACTTGCCAAGCTGTTTCATTTTTTCAAATTCACATCACATGAAGTTAGTTGTCCACTCATTGTATTATTTGAAATTGACTTTTGGCAAATGAAATGAAGTTTGCTTGTGTGGATAAATGCTGTATCTTTGAATAATAGGTGCGGAACCCTGATTTTATGCTGTGAACCGATCTCTGGTTCCATCATTAAGTCGAAAAACAAAGTGCTAGCTCTCGCTCCCACTCTCTCTTCTAAGTTTCCTTATTCCCTAAACTAAAAATAGTAATTAATAGAACATTGTGTTTTTGCATGTACAAATGCAGTCACAAAATTAGATCACGTCAAGTTTAGTCATCCATAACCATAAAGGGGAAAATATCATGATTAGTCTCGGTCCATATTAGAACATGAAGTATTCCTAAGTGTTAATGGATTACGCATGAGATCCACATGATATAATTTACCTAGGGATGATGTTAGCCACTTTGCCATGCAGTTCATTTTTTCGACCCTATTATCCTCTTCATCAGTTCCAAATGTGCTCTTATTTTAAAGGAAGCCAATTGTTTGAGGAAGATAGAAGAGAACCTACAGGATATGGCAAATTGCCTTTCTCAAAGCCAAAGGAAAAACTTGCTCAAAATAAAGCGGATTCTTAATATAGAGCCACCAAAAATAGCAAAGCTCCAAATTCTACCAGGATCTAAGGGAGGTGTGAGAAGCACATTAGATAAGGCAAGGTTTAGCTACTAGCGTGCAGCGATGTTAATGTTGCTGCCCGACGAATGGCAGCCTATCACAATGCATAAGTAGCACAAATAATCAGACTTATGGATTAGAAGTCTGGCCTCTATAACGAGTCCTAGACAGATATCAACATTTCACACATGCAAGCGAATCAACATGAGGTGATAAGCGGCTGTGAAGTGTGCTCGTGGTTCGGTTGCATATGGGGCTTTGCCTCTTTAATCTGTTGTAACTGGAAGCCACTGGATAAAGAAGAGAGCCCGCCAAAACCCATTGGCACCTCGAAAGCACTGGGTTTGGGGCGTTAATAATCGAATGTGATGAACTAAGGCAAAAAGAAGGGCAATTCTCTAGCTCACCTTAGTTTTGCTCACTCAACTTGCCACAAACCCATTTGCAAGTGAAAATTGGGGAAGCTCCAGCATGTATGTGGAATTGCTTTTGAGAATGCGCAGCAATCTAATTGCTTCAGTGAGCTTTTTGCTTACGAAAGAAGATGTGAGCTATTGTGACAAGAGGGTGATAGGAAAGGCTCTCAAATACAGCCACTTAACGCTGCTATCCTCCGGTAGGTAAATCTTGCCCCGAATCCAATGGAAAAGCCGCACCTTTTTGGGGATGTTCAGTTGGTAAACCAAATTCATCTGAAAGTTTACAAAGGAAGAAAATTTCTTTCTTCACTTTCTTGTGGATCCCTTTTTCTACTTATATTTGTAATGATTATTTTTTTGTTGAGTATATCTCTCAAATGGGTGGGTTTGGTCGATAATGATCCAACCCAAATTGACCCATTTAATCCATTTGACCAATTTTCATGTAATATATATCTAATGATCCATACTTAACCTATACCCGACCCTATACATATGGCTAAAACACTTAAATATTTAACCAAGTTTAGGAAAACTCATGCCCAAACTAAGGTGAAAATAGGACGTGAGCGAGCTCGAGATCAACATAGAGTGAAAAGAGAGAGTCATAGAGGTGGGTTGGGTTTAAGTAAGTTATGAACCCATTTAACACTTATATTAAACCCATTTACGACCCATAGAGTTGGGTCGAAACCCATTTATGACCCATTTATTGAATATTACTAACCCATATAACAATTTAGCCCATAAAAAATGAGTTAATAAATGGGTATATAACCCATTTTGACAAGTCTATTGTTGAGCGATCCATTGGTGATCAAATTGGTTACATATTCCGACGTACCAAGACAAGCTTATTTTCGGATCTCGTTAGACTGCAATATATATCTTCGGATAATATCCTTTCAAAATCTCTTTACTTTCACTAGAAACTAAAGGAAGAGGAAATTAATGATAAAACAAGGAGAGGCAATCATAGCTTGTATTTTATTGGATGGAAAAATATCCAAAATCCTAGCTTGTTTATATTGTTGGGGTGTGTTTCCTATTTTGAATCAAATTATTGCTTATATATATTCTCTTTCTCTTGTAATTAAGAGATGTAACAGAGAGGTGCGATGTGCTCATCATAGTTGAATCATCTGCTAGACGTAGCCTTAGTTTAAGAGTGAATCAGGATAAAATCTTGTGTCTCGTTTTCTTCTTCTCACTTCTAATCTCTATTTCTTTGTGATTATGTACCGATTCCTAACATATATCATCTATAATGACTTTATTCTCATGTACAACTTTCCTCCGCCTAACCAAAAGATTAGAGCTTTTTCTTTTGTTGGGTTTTTCCAACACGTATGGTATTGTAGTCAAGTTTGAATTTATGGATTAGTCATGTTTATTGTATGGAACTGCATTGAGGGTTTATAATGGTCTTGCACTCATAAAGCATCTGTCTTTACGTAATAGTTTAAATTGTTTGTTTGGACTTTTTAGCATAATTGTACAAGCATAACAACCAAGTGACACAAGTCATGCCCACAGTATGCTGCCGAGTCAATGTGAAGAAGACAATGCTCCTGAATTTAATGTAAGTGCGTTGAGCATGATCATGATTCCACAAATTGTAAAGGGAATAGCTAAGCAGATAAAGAAAGGATTAAGCTAAATGAAAATCTTTAGGCCGTTTGGTATATAGGAAAGGAGCGATCGAAATAAAATATAATTGAATTTAAATGAATTATAAGATTTCAGGATGGGAATTAATTTAAAGCTTCGTTCGTTTTGCGAAAAATGTTACGTTTTTAAAAATATTTTCCTGGAAAATGACACAATTTTCGGGTGTTCTCCTGAAATCTGAAAAGTCTTGCAAAATATTTTCCGTTGTTCGGTATGGAAAAGTTTTTTCTCCTTGCAATACTTTTAATAATTTTTAATTTTATTTTTTGTCTTTATCCTTCTTCTTCTTCTCCGGCAGGTCGCTGGCGACCGGCTAAGGGAGAAGAAGAAGAAGGAAAAAAAAAGAAAAGGAAAATATTGAAAACAAATGGTGAAAGAAGAAGAAGAAGAAGGAAAATGACTTCCTCTTTTGAGAAAGAGGAAGTCATTTTCCTTAAAAGTGAAGGTATTTTGTCCATAGGAAGGAAAATGTTTTTCGTGGGAAGTTATTTTCCATGAAACGAACACCGAAAAATCCGGAAAACGTTTTCCCTGAAGTTATTTTTCGTAAAATGTATGGAGCCTAAAAATCATTATATTTGTTGACATATCGAAATTAGAATTTGTCTTTTTGTGGTTTGAATTTTGCTGATTCAAAATTCAACATATAATAGCAAATTAGGTAAGTCTACTTACAATGTAATGTTTTTTTCGGGAAAATGACACCATAACTGCCATAATTTTCATACGGCACCTATTTGAGTACTATAACTTTTTACATGACTTACTTGATTACCATAACTTTCTTTCCGATCACTGTAATGTCATATAACTTTCCAATGAGTCATTCCGATGCCATAAATATTTAAAAGTGTTCATCCCAAGTGCCATACTGTATTAGATTTTTGGCTCTTGGGATGAACGTTTTAAAAAATTTAAGGCACTCAAGTGATCGATTGACAATTATAATACTCAAGTGAACTCTTTTTTTAATAAGCGACACTCAAGTTATCAAGAAAAGAGTTACAACACTCAAGTGATTGAAATTGTTGAGTTAGCTAGTAAATGAATCTTCCTTGTAAGTATAACCAGTTAAAGAAAGGCATTTGATGAAACTTGACTCAGCTCTTAGTACTTCCATTAGCATGCACGAGAAGTAAATTGCTGGTCAAAATAACATTAAAAACACCTTAAGTCAAAAAGTGCCCACAGGTTCAGTAGAGACTTACGACATCAATAAATATTAAACCAATGGCGTGCCGATTTTGATAGATTGAAAAGTATAAACTCATAAATATTCTGAGATTTCCTTCCAAAAGCGGCATGCCTGTGGGGTTTCAACAGTGACTGTGAAGTGGGTTTTTTTTTTTGGAATTTAGAGATTTAATTCCCCCGTATTTATGTCACATATTTAGTGACCATTGAGATTTAAATTATTGAATGTTGGAGTTAAATATAAGAATTGCGGAAGAGAGAAATGTGAGAAATTGTATATATTTCGATATATTATAATGAGTAGTACATCGCCTATTTCAATATATGCACTCACTTGAGTACTATAACTTTTTTACATAACTTACTTGAGTACCATAACTTTCTTTCCGATCACTGTAATGTCATATAACTTTCCAATCAGTCATTCCGATGTCATAAATATTTGAAAGTGTTCATCCCAAGTGCCATACTGTATTGGATTTTTGGCTCTTGGCATGAACATTTTAAAAAATCTAAGGCACTCAAGTGATCGATTGACAATTATAATACTCAAGTGAACTCTTTTTTTAATAAGCGATACTCAAATTATCGAGAAAAGAGTTACAACACTCAAGTGATTAAAATTGTTGAATTAGCCAGTAAATGAATCTTCCTTGTAAGTATAACCAGTTAAAGAAAGGCATTTGATGAAAGTTGACTCAGCTCTTAGTACTTCCATTAGTATGCACGAGAAGTAAATTGCTGGTCAAAATAACATTTAAAAACATCTTAAAGTCAAAAAGTGCCCACAGGTTCAATAGAGACCTACCACATCAATAAATACTAAACCATAAAAAACCAGATATTTTGGGTCATCCCTGAACTCAAATGGCGTGCCGATTTTGATAGATTGAAAAGTATAAACTCGTAAATATTCTGATATTTCCTTCCAAAAGCGGCATGCCTGTGGGTAGACCTGTCAAATGGGTGGGTCGGGTTGGGTTTGGATCGGGTTATAAATGGTCCGATCCAAATTGACTCATTAACCCGTTTATGACCCATTTATGCGCAATGCAATTTTGTTGACCCATACCCGACCCGACCCATATCCAATCCATACCCGATTAGACTCATATTGCTAAAATACTTCCATATTTAATTAAATATAGGAAAATTCATACCCAAACTGAAATGAGAGTGCGGAATGAGTGAGTGCAAGATTGAGTGAGGGTGAGAGAAATGCGTTGAGTTTAAATCAGTTATAAACTCATTTATGACCCATTTATGACCCATTTAACACTAATATAAGACTTCTACCCATTTATGACCCATTTATTAAATATAACTAACCCATTTATGACTCATTTACTAATATATGGGTTGAGAAATGGGTTTATGACCTATTTTGACAGGTCTACCGGTGGGTTTTCAACAGTGACTGTGAAGTGGGTTTTTTTTTTTGGAATTTAGAGATTTAATTCCCCCGTATTTATGTTACATATTTAGTGACCGTAGAGATTTAAATTATTGAATGTTGGAGTTAAATATAAGAATTGTGGAAGAGAAAAATGTGAGAAATTGTATATATATTTCGATATATTATAATGAATAGTACATCAGCCTATTTCGATATATGCACCAACTTGAGTACTATAACTTTTTTGCATGACTTACTTGAGCACCATAACTCTCTTTCCGATCACTGTAATGTCATATAACTTTCCAATCAGTCATTCCGGTGCCATAAATATTTAAAAGTGTTCATCCCAAGTGCCATACTATATTGGATTTTTGGCTGTTGGGATGAACGTTTTAAAAAATTTAAGGCACTCAAGTGATCGATTGACAATTATAATACTCAACTGAACTCTTTTTTTAATAAGCGACACTCAAGTTATCAAGAAAAGAGTTACAACACTCAAGTGATTGAAATTGTTGAGTTAGCTAGTAAATGAATCTTCCTTGTAAGTATAACCAGTTAAAGAAAGGCATTTGATGAAACTTGACTCAGCTCTTAGTACTTCCATTAGCATGCACGAGAAGTAAATTGCTGGTCAAAATAACATTAAAAACACCTTAAGTCAAAAAGTGCCCACAGGTTCAGTAGAGACTTACGACATCAATAAATATTAAACCAATGGCGTGCCGATTTTGATAGATTGAAAAGTATAAACTCATAAATATTCTGAGATTTCCTTCCAAAAGCGGCATGCCTGTGGGGTTTCAACAGTGACTGTGAAGTGGGTTTTTTTTTTTGGAATTTAGAGATTTAATTCCCCCGTATTTATGTCACATATTTAGTGACCATTGAGATTTAAATTATTGAATGTTGGAGTTAAATATAAGAATTGCGGAAGAGAGAAATGTGAGAAATTGTATATATTTCGATATATTATAATGAGTAGTACATCGCCTATTTCAATATATGCACTCACTTGAGTACTATAACTTTTTTACATAACTTACTTGAGTACCATAACTTTCTTTCCGATCACTGTAATGTCATATAACTTTCCAATCAGTCATTCCGATGTCATAAATATTTGAAAGTGTTCATCCCAAGTGCCATACTGTATTGGATTTTTGGCTCTTGGGATGAACGTTTTAAAAAATTTAAGGCACTCAAGTGATCGATTGACAATTATAATACTCAAGTGAACTCTTTTTTTAATAAGCGATACTCAAATTATCGAGAAAAGTGTTACAACACTCAAGTGATTAAAATTGTTGAATTAGCCAGTAAATGAATCTTCCTTGTAAGTATAACCAGTTAAAGAAAGGCATTTGATGAAAGTTGACTCAGCTCTTAGTACTTCCATTAGTATGCACGAGAAGTAAATTGCTGGTCAAAATAGCATTTAAAAACACCTTAAAGTCAAAAAGTGCCCACAGGTTCAATAGAGACCTACCACATCAATAAATACTAAACCATAAAAAACCAGATATTTTGGGCCATCCCTGAACTCAAATGGCGTGCCGATTTTGATAGATTGAAAAGTATAAACTCGTAAATATTCTGATATTTCCTTCCAAAAGCGGCATGCCTGTGGGTAGACCTGTCAAATGGGTGGGTCGGGTTGGGTTTGGATCGGGTTATAAATGGTCCGACCCAAATTGACTCATTAACCCGTTTATGACCCATTTATGCGCAATGCAATTTTGTTGACCCATACCCGACCCGACCCATACCCAACCCATACCCGATTAGACTCATATTGCTAAAATACTTCCATATTTAATTAAATATAGGAAAATTCATACCCAAACTGAAATGAGAGTGCGGAATGAGTGAGTGCAAGATTGAGTGAGGGTGAGAGAAATGCGTTGAGTTTAAATCAGTTATAAACTCATTTATGACTCATTTATGACCCATTTATGACCCATTTAACACTAATATAAGACTTCTACCCATTTATGACCCATTTATTAAATATAACTAACCCATTTATGACCCATTTACTAATATATGGGTTAAGAAACGGGTTTATGACCTATTTTGACAGGTCTACCGGTGGGTTTTCAACAGTGACTGTGAAGTGGGTTTTTTTTTTTGGAATTTAGAGATTTAATTCCCCCGTATTTATGTTACATATTTAGTGACCGTAGAGATTTAAATTATTGAATGTTGGAGTTAAATATAAGAATTGTGGAAGAGAAAAATGTGAGAAATTGTATATATATTTCGATATATTATAATGAATAGTACATCAGCCTATTTCGATATATGCACCAACTTGAGTACTATAACTTTTTTGCATGACTTACTTGAGCACCATAACTTTCTTTCCGATCATTGTAATGTCATATAACTTTCCAATCAGTCATTCCGGTGCCATAAATATTTAAAAGTGTTCATCCCAAGTGCCATACTATATTGGATTTTTGGCTCTTGGGATGAACGTTTTAAAAAATTTAAGGCGCTCAAGTGATCGATTGACAATTATAATACTCAACTGAACTCTTTTTTTAATAAGCGACACTCAAGTTATCAAGAAAAGAGTTACAACACTCAAGTGATTGAAATTGTTGAGTTAGCTAGTAAATGAATCTTCCTTGTAAGTATAACCAGTTAAAGAAAGGCATTTGATGAAACTTGACTCAGCTCTTAGTACTTCCATTAGCATGCACGAGAAGTAAATTGCTGGTCAAAATAACATTAAAAACACCGTAAGTCAAAAAGTGCCCACAGGTTCAGTAGAGACTTACGGCATCAATAAATATTAAACCAATGGCGTGCCGATTTTGATAGATCGAAAAGTATAAACTCATAAATATTCCGAGATTTCCTTCCAAAAGCGGCATGCCTGTGGGGTTTCAACAGCGACTGTGAAGTGGGTTTTTTTTTTTGGAATTTAGAGATTTAATTCCCCCGTATTTATGTCACATATTTAGTGACCATTGAGATTTAAATTATTGAATGTTGGAGTTAAATATAAGAATTGCGGAAGAGAGAAATGTGAGAAATTGTATATATTTCGATATATTATAATGAGTAGAACATCGCCTATTTCAATATATGCACTCAACTTGAGTACTATAACTTTTTTGCATGACTTACTTGAGCACCATAACTTTCTTTCCGATCACTGTAATGTCATATAACTTTCCAATCAGTCATTCCGATGTCATAAATATTTGAAAGTGTTCATCCCAAGTGCCATACTGTATTGGATTTTTGGCTCTTGGGATGAACGTTTTAAAAAATTTAAGGCACTCAAGTGATCGATTGACAATTATAATACTCAAGTGAACTCTTTTTTTAATAAGCGATACTCAAATTATCGAGAAAAGAGTTACAACACTCAAGTGATTAAAATTGTTGAATTAGCCAGTAAATGAATCTTCCTTGTAAGTATAACCAGTTAAAGAAAGGCATTTGATGAAACTTGACTCAGCTCTTAGTACTTCCATTAGTATGCACGAGAAGTAAATTGCTGGTCAAAATAGCATTTAAAAACACCTTAAAGTCAAAAAGTGCCCACAGGTTCAATAGAGACCTACCACATCAATAAATACTAAACCATAAAAAACCAGATATTTTGGGCCATCCCTGAACTCAAATGGCGTGCCGATTTTGATAGGTTGAAAAGTATAAACTCGTAAATATTCTGATATTTCCTTCCAAAAGCGGCATGCCTGTGGGTAGACCTGTCAAATGGGTGGGTCGGGTTGGGTTTGGATCGGGTTATAAATGGTCCGACCCAAATTGACTCATTAACCCGTTTATGACCCATTTATGCGCAATGCAATTTTGTTGACCCATACCCGACCCGACCCATACCCAACCCATACCCGATTAGACTCATATTGCTAAAATACTTCCATATTTAATTAAATATAGGAAAATTCATGCCCAAACTGAAATGAGAGTGCGGAATGAGTGAGTGCAAGATTGAGTGAGGGTGAGAGAAATGCGTTGAGTTTAAATCAGTTATAAACTCATTTATGACTCATTTATGACCCATTTATGACCCATTTAACACTAATATAAGACTTCTACCCATTTATGACCCATTTATTAAATATAACTAACCCATTTATGACCCATTTACTAATATATGGGTTAAGAAATGGGTTTATGACCTATTTTGACAGGTCTACCGGTGGGTTTTCAACAGTGACTGTGAAGTGGGTTTTTTTTTTTGGAATTTAGAGATTTAATTCCCCCGTATTTATGTTACATATTTAGTGACCGTAGAGATTTAAATTATTGAATGTTGGAGTTAAATATAAGAATTGTGGAAGAGAGAAATGTGAGAAATTGTATATATATTTCGATATATTATAATGAATAGTACATCAGCCTATTTCGATATATGCACCAACTTGAGTACTATAACTTTTTTGCATGACTTACTTGAGCACCATAACTTTCTTTCCGATCACTGTAATGTCATATAACTTTCCAATCAGTCATTCCGGTGCCATAAATATTTAAAAGTGTTCATCCCAAGTGCCATACTATATTGGATTTTTGGCTCTTGGGATGAACGTTTTAAAAAATTTAAGGCGCTCAAGTGATCGATTGACAATTATAATACTCAACTGAACTCTTTTTTTAATAAGCGACACTCAAGTTATCAAGAAAAGAGTTACAACACTCAAGTGATTGAAATTGTTGAGTTAGCTAGTAAATGAATCTTCCTTGTAAGTATAACCAGTTAAAGAAAGGCATTTGATGAAACTTGAGTCAGCTCTTAGTACTTCCATTAGCATGCACGAGAAGTAAATTGCTGGTCAAAATAACATTAAAAACACCGTAAGTCAAAAAGTGCCCACAGGTTCAGTAGAGACTTACGGCATCAATAAATATTAAACCAATGGCGTGCCGATTTTGATAGATCGAAAAGTATAAACTCATAAATATTCCGAGATTTCCTTCCAAAAGCGGCATGCCTGTGGGGTTTCAACAGCGACTGTGAAGTGGGTTTTTTTTTTTGGAATTTAGAGATTTAATTCCCCCGTATTTATGTCACATATTTAGTGACCATTGAGATTTAAATTATTGAATGTTGGAGTTAAATATAAGAATTGCGGAAGAGAGAAATGTGAGAAATTGTATATATTTCGATATATTATAATGAGTAGTACATCGCCTATTTCAATATATGCACTCACTTGAGTACTATAACTTTTTTACATAACTTACTTGAGTACCATAACTTTCTTTCCGATCACTGTAATGTCATATAACTTTCCAATCAGTCATTCCGATGTCATAAATATTTGAAAGTGTTCATCCCAAGTGCCATACTGTATTGGATTTTTGGCTCTTGGCATGAACATTTTAAAAAATTTAAGGCACTCAAGTGATCGATTGACAATTATAACACTCAAGTGAACTCTTTTTTTAATAAGCGATACTCAAATTATCGAGAAAAGAGTTACAACACTCAAGTGATTAAAATTGTTGAATTAGCCAGTAAATGAATCTTCCTTGTAAGTATAACCAGTTAAAGAAAGGCATTCGATGAAACTTGACTCAGCTCTTAGTACTTCCATTAGTATGCACGAGAAGTAAATTGCTGGTCAAAATAGCATTTAAAAACACCTTAAAGTCAAAAAGTGCCCACAGGTTCAATATAGACCTACCACATCAATAAATACTAAACCATAAAAAACCAGATATTTTGGGCCATCCCTGAACTCAAATGGCGTGCCGATTTTGATAGGTTGAAAAGTATAAACTCGTAAATATTCTGATATTTCCTTCCAAAAGCGGCATGCCTGTGGGTAGACCTGTCAAATGGGTGGGTCGGGTTGGGTTTGGATCGGGTTATAAATGGTCCGACCCAAATTGACTCATTAACCCGTTTATGACCCATTTATGCGCAATGCAATTTTGTTGACCCATACCCGACCCGACCCATACCCAACCCATACCCGATTAGACTCATATTGCTAAAATACTTCCATATTTAATTAAATATAGGAAAATTCATACCCAAACTGAAATGAGAGTGCGGAATGAGTGAGTGCAAGATTGAGTGAGGGTGAGAGAAATGCGTTGAGTTTAAATCAGTTATAAACTCATTTATGACTCATTTATGACCCATTTATGACCCATTTAACACTAATATAAGACTTCTACCCATTTATGACCCATTTATTAAATATAACTAACCCATTTATGACCCATTTACTAATATATGGGTTAAGAAATGGGTTTATGACCTATTTTGACAGGTCTACCGGTGGGTTTTCAACAGTGACTGTGAAGTGGGTTTTTTTTTTTGGAATTTAGAGATTTAATTCCCCCGTATTTATGTTACATATTTAGTGACCGTAGAGATTTAAATTATTGAATGTTGGAGTTAAATATAAGAATTGTGGAAGAGAGAAATGTGAGAAATTGTAAATATATTTCGATATATTATAATGAATAGTACATCAGCCTATTTCGATATATGCACCAACTTGAGTACTATAACTTTTTTGCATGACTTACTTGAGCACCATAACTTTCTTTCCGATCACTGTAATGTCATATAACTTTCCAATCAGTCATTCCGGTGCCATAAATATTTAAAAGTGTTCATCCCAAGTGCCATACTATATTGGATTTTTGGCTCTTGGGATGAACGTTTTAAAAAATTTAAGGCGCTCAAGTGATCGATTGACAATTATAATACTCAACTGAACTCTTTTTTTAATAAGCGACACTCAAGTTATCAAGAAAAGAGTTACAACACTCAAGTGATTGAAATTGTTGAGTTAGCTAGTAAATGAATCTTCCTTGTAAGTATAACCAGTTAAAGAAAGGCATTTGATGAAACTTGAGTCAGCTCTTAGTACTTCCATTAGCATGCACGAGAAGTAAATTGCTGGTCAAAATAACATTAAAAACACCGTAAGTCAAAAAGTGCCCACAGGTTCAGTAGAGACTTACGGCATCAATAAATATTAAACCAATGGCGTGCCGATTTTGATAGATCGAAAAGTATAAACTCATAAATATTCCGAGATTTCCTTCCAAAAGCGGCATGCCTGTGGGGTTTCAACAGCGACTGTGAAGTGGGTTTTTTTTTTTGGAATTTAGAGATTTAATTCCCCCGTATTTATGTCACATATTTAGTGACCATTGAGATTTAAATTATTGAATGTTGGAGTTAAATATAAGAATTGCGGAAGAGAGAAATGTGAGAAATTGTATATATTTCGATATATTATAATGAGTAGTACATCGCCTATTTCAATATATGCACTCACTTGAGTACTATAACTTTTTTACATAACTTACTTGAGTACCATAACTTTCTTTCCGATCACTGTAATGTCATATAACTTTCCAATCAGTCATTCCGATGTCATAAATATTTGAAAGTGTTCATCCCAAGTGCCATACTGTATTGGATTTTTGGCTCTTGGCATGAACATTTTAAAAAATTTAAGGCACTCAAGTGATCGATTGACAATTATAATACTCAAGTGAACTCTTTTTTTAATAAGCGATACTCAAATTATCGAGAAAAGAGTTACAACACTCAAGTGATTAAAATTGTTGAATTAGCCAGTAAATGAATCTTCCTTGTAAGTATAACCAGTTAAAGAAAGGCATTCGATGAAACTTGACTCAGCTCTTAGTACTTCCATTAGTATGCACGAGAAGTAAATTGCTGGTCAAAATAGCATTTAAAAACACCTTAAAGTCAAAAAGTGCCCACAGGTTCAATAGAGACCTACCACATCAATAAATACTAAACCATAAAAAACCAGATATTTTGGGCCATCCCTGAACTCAAATGGCGTGCCGATTTTGATAGGTTGAAAAGTATAAACTCGTAAATATTCTGATATTTCCTTCCAAAAGCGGCATGCCTGTGGGTAGACCTGTCAAATGGGTGGGTCGGGTTGGGTTTGGATCGGGTTATAAATGGTCCGACCCAAATTGACTCATTAACCCGTTTATGACCCATTTATGCGCAATGCAATTTTGTTGACCCATACCCGACCCGACCCATACCCAACCCATACCCGATTAGACTCATATTGCTAAAATACTTCCATATTTAATTAAATATAGGAAAATTCATACCCAAACTGAAATGAGAGTGCGGAATGAGTGAGTGCAAGATTGAGTGAGGGTGAGAGAAATGCGTTGAGTTTAAATCAGTTATAAACTCATTTATGACCCATTTATGACCCATTTAACACTAATATAAGACTTCTACCCATTTATGACCCATTTATTAAATATAACTAACCCATTTATGACCCATTTACTAATATATGGGTTAAGAAACGGGTTTATGACCTATTTTGACAGGTCTACCGGTGGGTTTTCAACAGTGACTGTGAAGTGGGTTTTTTTTTTTTGGAATTTAGAGATTTAATTCCCCCGTATTTATGTTACATATTTAGTGACCGTAGAGATTTAAATTATTGAATGTTGGAGTTAAATATAAGAATTGTGGAAGAGAGAAATGTGAGAAATTGTAAATATATTTCGATATATTATAATGAATAGTACATCAGCCTATTTCGATATATGCACCAACTTGAGTACTATAACTTTTTTGCATGACTTACTTGAGCACCATAACTTTCTTTCCGATCACTGTAATGTCATATAACTTTCCAATCAGTCATTCCGGTGCCATAAATATTTAAAAGTGTTCATCCCAAGTGCCATACTATATTGGATTTTTGGCTCTTGGGATGAACGTTTTAAAAAATTTAAGGCACTCAAGTGATCGATTGACAATTATAATACTCAACTGAACTCTTTTTTTAATAAGCGACACTCAAGTTATCAAGAAAAGAGTTACAACACTCAAGTGATTGAAATTGTTGAGTTAGCTAGTAAATGAATCTTCCTTGTAAGTATAACCAGTTAAAGAAAGGCATTTGATGAAACTTGAGTCAGCTCTTAGTACTTCCATTAGCATGCACGAGAAGTAAATTGCTGGTCAAAATAACATTAAAAACACCGTAAGTCAAAAAGTGCCCACAGGTTCAGTAGAGACTTACGGCATCAATAAATATTAAACCAATGGCGTGCCGATTTTGATAGATCGAAAAGTATAAACTCATAAATATTCCGAGATTTCCTTCCAAAAGCGGCATGCCTGTGGGGTTTCAACAGCGACTGTGAAGTGGGTTTTTTTTTTTTGGAATTTAGAGATTTAATTCCCCCGTATTTATGTCACATATTTAGTGACCATTGAGATTTAAATTATTGAATGTTGGAGTTAAATATAAGAATTGCGGAAGAGAGAAATGTGAGAAATTGTATATATTTCGATATATTATAATGAGTAGTACATCGCCTATTTCAATATATGCACTCACTTGAGTACTATAACTTTTTTACATAACTTACTTGAGTACCATAACTTTCTTTCCGATCACTGTAATGTCATATAACTTTCCAATCAGTCATTCCGATGTCATAAATATTTGAAAGTGTTCATCCCAAGTGCCATACTGTATTGGATTTTTGGCTCTTGGCATGAACATTTTAAAAAATTTAAGGCACTCAAGTGATCGATTGACAATTATAACACTCAAGTGAACTCTTTTTTTAATAAGCGATACTCAAATTATCGAGAAAAGAGTTACAACACTCAAGTGATTAAAATTGTTGAATTAGCCAGTAAATGAATCTTCCTTGTAAGTATAACCAGTTAAAGAAAGGCATTCGATGAAACTTGACTCAGCTCTTAGTACTTCCATTAGTATGCACGAGAAGTAAATTGCTGGTCAAAATAGCATTTAAAAACACCTTAAAGTCAAAAAGTGCCCACAGGTTCAATATAGACCTACCACATCAATAAATACTAAACCATAAAAAACCAGATATTTTGGGCCATCCCTGAACTCAAATGGCGTGCCGATTTTGATAGGTTGAAAAGTATAAACTCGTAAATATTCTGATATTTCCTTCCAAAAGCGGCATGCCTGTGGGTAGACCTGTCAAATGGGTGGGTCGGGTTGGGTTTGGATCGGGTTATAAATGGTCCGACCCAAATTGACTCATTAACCCGTTTATGACCCATTTATGCGCAATGCAATTTTGTTGACCCATACCCGACCCGACCCATACCCAACCCATACCCGATTAGACTCATATTGCTAAAATACTTCCATATTTAATTAAATATAGGAAAATTCATGCCCAAACTGAAATGAGAGTGCGGAATGAGTGAGTGTAAGATTGAGTGAGGGTGAGAGAAATGCGTTGAGTTTAAATCAGTTATAAACTCATTTATGACCCATTTATGACCCATTTAACACTAATATAAGACTTCTACCCATTTATGACCCATTTATTAAATATAACTAACCCATTTATGACCCATTTACTAATATATGGGTTAAGAAACGGGTTTATGACCTATTTTGACAGGTCTACCGGTGGGTTTTCAACAGTGACTGTGAAGTGGGTTTTTTTTTTTTGGAATTTAGAGATTTAATTCCCCCGTATTTATGTTACATATTTAGTGACCGTAGAGATTTAAATTATTGAATGTTGGAGTTAAATATAAGAATTGTGGAAGAGAGAAATGTGAGAAATTGTAAATATATTTCGATATATTATAATGAATAGTACATCAGCCTATTTCGATATATGCACCAACTTGAGTACTATAACTTTTTTGCATGACTTACTTGAGCACCATAACTTTCTTTCCGATCACTGTAATGTCATATAACTTTCCAATCAGTCATTCCGGTGCCATAAATATTTAAAAGTGTTCATCCCAAGTGCCATACTATATTGGATTTTTGGCTCTTGGGATGAACGTTTTAAAAAATTTAAGGCGCTCAAGTGATCGATTGACAATTATAATACTCAACTGAACTCTTTTTTTAATAAGCGACACTCAAGTTATCAAGAAAAGAGTTACAACACTCAAGTGATTGAAATTGTTGAGTTAGCTAGTAAATGAATCTTCCTTGTAAGTATAACCAGTTAAAGAAAGGCATTTGATGAAACTTGAGTCAGCTCTTAGTACTTCCATTAGCATGCACGAGAAGTAAATTGCTGGTCAAAATAACATTAAAAACACCGCAAGTCAAAAAGTGCCCACAGGTTCAGTAGAGACTTACGGCATCAATAAATATTAAACCAATGGCGTGCCGATTTTGATAGATCGAAAAGTATAAACTCATAAATATTCCGAGATTTCCTTCCAAAAGCGGCATGCCTGTGGGGTTTCAACAGCGACTGTGAAGTGGGTTTTTTTTTTTGGAATTTAGAGATTTAATTCCCCCGTATTTATGTCACATATTTAGTGACCATTGAGATTTAAATTATTGAATGTTGGAGTTAAATATAAGAATTGCGGAAGAGAGAAATGTGAGAAATTGTATATATTTCGATATATTATAATGAGTAGTACATCGCCTATTTCAATATATGCACTCACTTGAGTACTATAACTTTTTTACATAACTTACTTGAGTACCATAACTTTCTTTCCGATCACTGTAATGTCATATAACTTTCCAATCAGTCATTCCGATGTCATAAATATTTGAAAGTGTTCATCCCAAGTGCCATACTGTATTGGATTTTTGCCTCTTGGCATGAACATTTTAAAAAATTTAAGGCACTCAAGTGATCGATTGACAATTATAACACTCAAGTGAACTCTTTTTTTAATAAGCGATACTCAAATTATCGAGAAAAGAGTTACAACACTCAAGTGATTAAAATTGTTGAATTAGCCAGTAAATGAATCTTCCTTGTAAGTATAACCAGTTAAAGAAAGGCATTCGATGAAACTTGACTCAGCTCTTAGTACTTCCATTAGTATGCACGAGAAGTAAATTGCTGGTCAAAATAGCATTTAAAAACACCTTAAAGTCAAAAAGTGCCCACAGGTTCAATATAGACCTACCACATCAATAAATACTAAACCATAAAAAACCAGATATTTTGGGCCATCCCTGAACTCAAATGGCGTGCCGATTTTGATAGGTTGAAAAGTATAAACTCGTAAATATTCTGATATTTCCTTCCAAAAGCGGCATGCCTGTGGGTAGACCTGTCAAATGGGTGGGTCGGGTTGGGTTTGGATCGGGTTATAAATGGTCCGACCCAAATTGACTCATTAACCCGTTTATGACCCATTTATGCGCAATGCAATTTTGTTGACCCATACCCGACCCGACCCATACCCAACCCATACCCGATTAGACTCATATTGCTAAAATACTTCCATATTTAATTAAATATAGGAAAATTCATGCCCAAACTGAAATGAGAGTGCGGAATGAGTGAGTGCAAGATTGAGTGAGGGTGAGAGAAATGCGTTGAGTTTAAATCAGTTATAAACTCATTTATGACCCATTTATGACCCATTTAACACTAATATAAGACTTCTACCCATTTATGACCCATTTATTAAATATAACTAACCCATTTATGACCCATTTACTAATATATGGGTTAAGAAACGGGTTTATGACCTATTTTGACAGGTCTACCGGTGGGTTTTCAACAGTGACTGTGAAGTGGGTTTTTTTTTTTGGAATTTAGAGATTTAATTCCCCCGTATTTATGTCACATATTTAGTGACCGTAGAGATTTAAATTATTGAATGTTGGAGTTAAATATAAGAATTGTGGAAGAGAGAAATGTGAGAAATTGTAAATATATTTCGATATATTATAATGAATAGTACATCAGCCTATTTCGATATATGCACCAACTTGAGTACTATAACTTTTTTGCATGACTTACTTGAGCACCATAACTTTCTTTCCGATCACTGTAATGTCATATAACTTTCCAATCAGTCATTCCGGTGCCATAAATATTTAAAAGTGTTCATCCCAAGTGCCATACTATATTGGATTTTTGGCTCTTGGGATGAACGTTTTAAAAAATTTAAGGCGCTCAAGTGATCGATTGACAATTATAATACTCAAGTGAACTCCTTTTTTAATAAGCGACACTCAAGTTATCAAGAAAAGAGTTACAACACTCAAGTGATTGAAATTGTTGAGTTAGCTAGTAAATGAATCTTCCTTGTAAGTATAACCAGTTAAAGAAAGGCATTTGATGAAACTTGAGTCAGCTCTTAGTACTTCCATTAGCATGCACGAGAAGTAAATTGCTGGTCAAAATAACATTAAAAACACCGTAAGTCAAAAAGTGCCCACAGGTTCAGTAGAGACTTACGGCATCAATAAATATTAAACCAATGGCGTGCCGATTTTGATAGATCGAAAAGTATAAACTCATAAATATTCCGAGATTTCCTTCCAAAAGCGGCATGCCTGTGGGGTTTCAACAGCGACTGTGAAGTGGGTTTTTTTTTTTGGAATTTAGAGATTTAATTCCCCCGTATTTATGTCACATATTTAGTGACCATTGAGATTTAAATTATTGAATGTTGGAGTTAAATATAAGAATTGCGGAAGAGAGAAATGTGAGAAATTGTATATATTTCGATATATTATAATGAGTAGTACATCGCCTATTTCAATATATGCACTCACTTGAGTACTATAACTTTTTTACATAACTTACTTGAGTACCATAACTTTCTTTCCGATCACTGTAATGTCATATAACTTTCCAATCAGTCATTCCGATGTCATAAATATTTGAAAGTGTTCATCCCAAGTGCCATACTGTATTGGATTTTTGGCTCTTGGCATGAACATTTTAAAAAATTTAAGGCACTCAAGTGATCGATTGACAATTATAACACTCAAGTGAACTCTTTTTTTAATAAGCGATACTCAAATTATCGAGAAAAGAGTTACAACACTCAAGTGATTAAAATTGTTGAATTAGCCAGTAAATGAATCTTCCTTGTAAGTATAACCAGTTAAAGAAAGGCATTCGATGAAACTTGACTCAGCTCTTAGTACTTCCATTAGTATGCACGAGAAGTAAATTGCTGGTCAAAATAGCATTTAAAAACACCTTAAAGTCAAAAAGTGCCCACAGGTTCAATAGAGACCTACCACATCAATAAATACTAAACCATAAAAAACCAGATATTTTGGGCCATCCCTGAACTCAAATGGCGTGCCGATTTTGATAGGTTGAAAAGTATAAACTCGTAAATATTCTGATATTTCCTTCCAAAAGCGGCATGCCTGTGGGTAGACCTGTCAAATGGGTGGGTCGGGTTGGGTTTGGATCGGGTTATAAATGGTCCGACCCAAATTGACTCATTAACCCGTTTATGACCCATTTATGCGCAATGCAATTTTGTTGACCCATACCCGACCCGACCCATACCCAACCCATACCCGATTAGACTCATATTGCTAAAATACTTCCATATTTAATTAAATATAGGAAAATTCATGCCCAAACTGAAATGAGAGTGCGGAATGAGTGAGTGCAAGATTGAGTGAGGGTGAGAGAAATGCGTTGAGTTTAAATCAGTTATAAACTCATTTATGACCCATTTAACACTAATATAAGACTTCTACCCATTTATGACCCATTTATTAGATATAACTAACCCATTTATGACCCATTTACTAATATATGGGTTAAGAAACGGGTTTATGACCTATTTTGACAGGTCTACCGGTGGGTTTTCAACAGTGACTGTGAAGTGGGTTTTTTTTTTGGAATTTAGAGATTTAATTCCCCCGTATTTATGTTACATATTTAGTGACCGTAGAGATTTAAATTATTGAATGTTGGAGTTAAATATAAGAATTGTGGAAGAGAGAAATGTGAGAAATTGTATATATATTTCGATATATTATAATGAATAGTACATCAGCCTATTTCGATATATGCACCAACTTGAGTACTATAACTTTTTTGCATGACTTACTTGAGCACCATAACTTTCTTTCCGATCACTGTAATGTCATATAACTTTCCAATCAGTCATTCCGGTGCCATAAATATTTAAAAGTGTTCATCCCAAGTGCCATACTATATTGGATTTTTGGCTCTTGGGATGAACGTTTTAAAAAATTTAAGGCGCTCAAGTGATCGATTGACAATTATAATACTCAACTGAACTCTTTTTTTAATAAGCGACACTCAAGTTATCAAGAAAAGAGTTACAACACTCAAGTGATTGAAATTGTTGAGTTAGCTAGTAAATGAATCTTCCTTGTAAGTATAACCAGTTAAAGAAAGGCATTTGATGAAACTTGAGTCAGCTCTTAGTACTTCCATTAGCATGCACGAGAAGTAAATTGCTGGTCAAAATAACATTAAAAACACCTTAAGTCAAAAAGTGCCCACAGGTTCAGTAGAGACTTACGGCATCAATAAATATTAAACCAATGGCGTGCCGATTTTGATAGATCGAAAAGTATAAACTCATAAATATTCCGAGATTTCCTTCCAAAAGCGGCATGCCTGTGGGGTTTCAACAGCGACTGTGAAGTGGGTTTTTTTTTTTGGAATTTAGAGATTTAATTCCCCCGTATTTATGTCACATATTTAGTGACCATTGAGATTTAAATTATTGAATGTTGGAGTTAAATATAAGAATTGCGGAAGAGAGAAATGTGAGAAATTGTATATATTTCGATATATTATAATGAGTAGTACATCGCCTATTTCAATATATGCACTCACTTGAGTACTATAACTTTTTTACATAACTTACTTGAGTACCATAACTTTCTTTCCGATCACTGTAATGTCATATAACTTTCCAATCAGTCATTCCGGTGCCATAAATATTTAAAAGTGTTCATCCCAAGTGCCATACTATATTGGATTTTTGGCTCTTGGGATGAACGTTTTAAAAAATTTAAGGCGCTCAAGTGATCGATTGACAATTATAATACTCAAGTGAACTCCTTTTTTAATAAGCGACACTCAAGTTATCAAGAAAAGAGTTACAACACTCAAGTGATTGAAATTGTTGAGTTAGCTAGTAAATGAATCTTCCTTGTAAGTATAACCAGTTAAAGAAAGGCATTTGATGAAACTTGAGTCAGCTCTTAGTACTTCCATTAGCATGCACGAGAAGTAAATTGCTGGTCAAAATAACATTAAAAACACCGCAAGTCAAAAAGTGCCCACAGGTTCAGTAGAGACTTACGGCATCAATAAATATTAAACCAATGGCGTGCCGATTTTGATAGATCGAAAAGTATAAACTCATAAATATTCCGAGATTTCCTTCCAAAAGCGGCATGCCTGTGGGGTTTCAACAGCGACTGTGAAGTGGGTTTTTTTTTTTGGAATTTAGAGATTTAATTCCCCCGTATTTATGTCACATATTTAGTGACCATTGAGATTTAAATTATTGAATGTTGGAGTTAAATATAAGAATTGCGGAAGAGAGAAATGTGAGAAATTGTATATATTTCGATATATTATAATGAGTAGTACATCGCCTATTTCAATATATGCACTCACTTGAGTACTATAACTTTTTTACATAACTTACTTGAGTACCATAACTTTCTTTCCGATCACTGTAATGTCATATAACTTTCCAATCAGTCATTCCGATGTCATAAATATTTGAAAGTGTTCATCCCAAGTGCCATACTGTATTGGATTTTTGGCTCTTGGCATGAACATTTTAAAAAATTTAAGGCACTCAAGTGATCGATTGACAATTATAACACTCAAGTGAACTCTTTTTTTAATAAGCGATACTCAAATTATCGAGAAAAGAGTTACAACACTCAAGTGATTAAAATTGTTGAATTAGCCAGTAAATGAATCTTCCTTGTAAGTATAACCAGTTAAAGAAAGGCATTCGATGAAACTTGACTCAGCTCTTAGTACTTCCATTAGTATGCACGAGAAGTAAATTGCTGGTCAAAATAGCATTTAAAAACACCTTAAAGTCAAAAAGTGCCCACAGGTTCAATATAGACCTACCACATCAATAAATACTAAACCATAAAAAACCAGATATTTTGGGCCATCCCTGAACTCAAATGGCGTGCCGATTTTGATAGGTTGAAAAGTATAAACTCGTAAATATTCTGATATTTCCTTCCAAAAGCGGCATGCCTGTGGGTAGACCTGTCAAATGGGTGGGTCGGGTTGGGTTTGGATCGGGTTATAAATGGTCCGACCCAAATTGACTCATTAACCCGTTTATGACCCATTTATGCGCAATGCAATTTTGTTGACCCATACCCGACCCGACCCATACCCAACCCATACCCGATTAGACTCATATTGCTAAAATACTTCCATATTTAATTAAATATAGGAAAATTCATGCCCAAACTGAAATGAGAGTGCGGAATGAGTGAGTGCAAGATTGAGTGAGGGTGAGAGAAATGCGTTGAGTTTAAATCAGTTATAAACTCATTTATGACCCATTTAACACTAATATAAGACTTCTACCCATTTATGACCCATTTATTAGATATAACTAACCCATTTATGACCCATTTACTAATATATGGGTTAAGAAACGGGTTTATGACCTATTTTGACAGGTCTACCGGTGGGTTTTCAACAGTGACTGTGAAGTGGGTTTTTTTTTTGGAATTTAGAGATTTAATTCCCCCGTATTTATGTTACATATTTAGTGACCGTAGAGATTTAAATTATTGAATGTTGGAGTTAAATATAAGAATTGTGGAAGAGAGAAATGTGAGAAATTGTATATATATTTCGATATATTATAATGAATAGTACATCAGCCTATTTCGATATATGCACCAACTTGAGTACTATAACTTTTTTGCATGACTTACTTGAGCACCATAACTTTCTTTCCGATCACTGTAATGTCATATAACTTTCCAATCAGTCATTCCGGTGCCATAAATATTTAAAAGTGTTCATCCCAAGTGCCATACTATATTGGATTTTTGGCTCTTGGGATGAACGTTTTAAAAAATTTAAGGCGCTCAAGTGATCGATTGACAATTATAATACTCAAGTGAACTCCTTTTTTAATAAGCGACACTCAAGTTATCAAGAAAAGAGTTACAACACTCAAGTGATTGAAATTGTTGAGTTAGCTAGTAAATGAATCTTCCTTGTAAGTATAACCAGTTAAAGAAAGGCATTTGATGAAACTTGAGTCAGCTCTTAGTACTTCCATTAGCATGCACGAGAAGTAAATTGCTGGTCAAAATAACATTAAAAACACCGTAAGTCAAAAAGTGCCCACAGGTTCAGTAGAGACTTACGGCATCAATAAATATTAAACCAATGGCGTGCCGATTTTGATAGATCGAAAAGTATAAACTCATAAATATTCCGAGATTTCCTTCCAAAAGCGGCATGCCTGTGGGGTTTCAACAGCGACTGTGAAGTGGGTTTTTTTTTTTGGAATTTAGAGATTTAATTCCCCCGTATTTATGTCACATATTTAGTGACCATTGAGATTTAAATTATTGAATGTTGGAGTTAAATATAAGAATTGCGGAAGAGAGAAATGTGAGAAATTGTATATATTTCGATATATTATAATGAGTAGTACATCGCCTATTTCAATATATGCACTCACTTGAGTACTATAACTTTTTTACATAACTTACTTGAGTACCATAACTTTCTTTCCGATCACTGTAATGTCATATAACTTTCCAATCAGTCATTCCGATGTCATAAATATTTGAAAGTGTTCATCCCAAGTGCCATACTGTATTGGATTTTTGCCTCTTGGCATGAACATTTTAAAAAATTTAAGGCACTCAAGTGATCGATTGACAATTATAACACTCAAGTGAACTCTTTTTTTAATAAGCGATACTCAAATTATCGAGAAAAGAGTTACAACACTCAAGTGATTAAAATTGTTGAATTAGCCAGTAAATGAATCTTCCTTGTAAGTATAACCAGTTAAAGAAAGGCATTCGATGAAACTTGACTCAGCTCTTAGTACTTCCATTAGTATGCACGAGAAGTAAATTGCTGGTCAAAATAGCATTTAAAAACACCTTAAAGTCAAAAAGTGCCCACAGGTTCAATAGAGACCTACCACATCAATAAATACTAAACCATAAAAAACCAGATATTTTGGGCCATCCCTGAACTCAAATGGCGTGCCGATTTTGATAGGTTGAAAAGTATAAACTCGTAAATATTCTGATATTTCCTTCCAAAAGCGGCATGCCTGTGGGTAGACCTGTCAAATGGGTGGGTCGGGTTGGGTTTGGATCGGGTTATAAATGGTCCGACCCAAATTGACTCATTAACCCGTTTATGACCCATTTATGCGCAATGCAATTTTGTTGACCCATACCCGACCCGACCCATACCCAACCCATACCCGATTAGACTCATATTGCTAAAATACTTCCATATTTAATTAAATATAGGAAAATTCATGCCCAAACTGAAATGAGAGTGCGGAATGAGTGAGTGCAAGATTGAGTGAGGGTGAGAGAAATGCGTTGAGTTTAAATCAGTTATAAACTCATTTATGACCCATTTATGACCCATTTAACACTAATATAAGACTTCTACCCATTTATGACCCATTTATTAGATATAACTAACCCATTTATGACCCATTTACTAATATATGGGTTAAGAAACGGGTTTATGACCTATTTTGACAGGTCTACCGGTGGGTTTTCAACAGTGACTGTGAAGTGGGTTTTTTTTTTGGAATTTAGAGATTTAATTCCCCCGTATTTATGTTACATATTTAGTGACCGTAGAGATTTAAATTATTGAATGTTGGAGTTAAATATAAGAATTGTGGAAGAGAGAAATGTGAGAAATTGTATATATATTTCGATATATTATAATGAATAGTACATCAGCCTATTTCGATATATGCACCAACTTGAGTACTATAACTTTTTTGCATGACTTACTTGAGCACCATAACTTTCTTTCCGATCACTGTAATGTCATATAACTTTCCAATCAGTCATTCCGGTGCCATAAATATTTAAAAGTGTTCATCCCAAGTGCCATACTATATTGGATTTTTGGCTCTTGGGATGAACGTTTTAAAAAATTTAAGGCGCTCAAGTGATCGATTGACAATTATAATACTCAAGTGAACTCTTTTTTTAATAAGCGACACTCAAGTTATCAAGAAAAGAGTTACAACACTCAAGTGATTGAAATTGTTGAGTTAGCTAGTAAATGAATCTTCCTTGTAAGTATAACCAGTTAAAGAAAGGCATTTGATGAAACTTGAGTCAGCTCTTAGTACTTCCATTAGCATGCACGAGAAGTAAATTGCTGGTCAAAATAACATTAAAAACACCGTAAGTCAAAAAGTGCCCACAGGTTCAGTAGAGACTTACGGCATCAATAAATATTAAACCAATGGCGTGCCGATTTTGATAGATCGAAAAGTATAAACTCATAAATATTCCGAGATTTCCTTCCAAAAGCGGCATGCCTGTGGGGTTTCAACAGCGACTGTGAAGTGGGTTTTTTTTTTTGGAATTTAGAGATTTAATTCCCCCGTATTTATGTCACATATTTAGTGACCATTGAGATTTAAATTATTGAATGTTGGAGTTAAATATAAGAATTGCGGAAGAGAGAAATGTGAGAAATTGTATATATTTCGATATATTATAATGAGTAGTACATCGCCTATTTCAATATATGCACTCACTTGAGTACTATAACTTTTTTACATAACTTACTTGAGTACCATAACTTTCTTTCCGATCACTGTAATGTCATATAACTTTCCAATCAGTCATTCCGGTGCCATAAATATTTAAAAGTGTTCATCCCAAGTGCCATACTATATTGGATTTTTGGCTCTTGGGATGAACGTTTTAAAAAATTTAAGGCGCTCAAGTGATCGATTGACAATTATAATACTCAAGTGAACTCCTTTTTTAATAAGCGACACTCAAGTTATCAAGAAAAGAGTTACAACACTCAAGTGATTGAAATTGTTGAGTTAGCTAGTAAATGAATCTTCCTTGTAAGTATAACCAGTTAAAGAAAGGCATTTGATGAAACTTGAGTCAGCTCTTAGTACTTCCATTAGCATGCACGAGAAGTAAATTGCTGGTCAAAATAACATTAAAAACACCGCAAGTCAAAAAGTGCCCACAGGTTCAGTAGAGACTTACGGCATCAATAAATATTAAACCAATGGCGTGCCGATTTTGATAGATTGAAAAGTATAAACTCATAAATATTCCGAGATTTCCTTCCAAAAGCGGCATGCCTGTGGGGTTTCAACAGCGACTGTGAAGTGGGTTTTTTTTTTTGGAATTTAGAGATTTAATTCCCCCGTATTTATGTCACATATTTAGTGACCATTGAGATTTAAATTATTGAATGTTGGAGTTAAATATAAGAATTGCGGAAGAGAGAAATGTGAGAAATTGTATATATTTCGATATATTATAATGAATAGTACATCAGCCTATTTCGATATATGCACCAACTTGAGTACTATAACTTTTTTGCATGACTTACTTGAGCACCATAACTTTCTTTCCGATCACTGTAATGTCATATAACTTTCCAATCAGTCATTCCGGTGCCATAAATATTTAAAAGTGTTCATCCCAAGTGCCATACTATATTGGATTTTTGGCTCTTGGGATGAACGTTTTAAAAAATTTAAGGCGCTCAAGTGATCGATTGACAATTATAATACTCAAGTGAACTCCTTTTTTAATAAGCGACACTCAAGTTATCAAGAAAAGAGTTACAACACTCAAGTGATTGAAATTGTTGAGTTAGCTAGTAAATGAATCTTCCTTGTAAGTATAACCAGTTAAAGAAAGGCATTTGATGAAACTTGAGTCAGCTCTTAGTACTTCCATTAGCATGCACGAGAAGTAAATTGCTGGTCAAAATAACATTAAAAACACCGCAAGTCAAAAAGTGCCCACAGGTTCAGTAGAGACTTACGGCATCAATAAATATTAAACCAATGGCGTGCCGATTTTGATAGATTGAAAAGTATAAACTCATAAATATTCCGAGATTTCCTTCCAAAAGCGGCATGCCTGTGGGGTTTCAACAGCGACTGTGAAGTGGGTTTTTTTTTTTGGAATTTAGAGATTTAATTCCCCCGTATTTATGTCACATATTTAGTGACCATTGAGATTTAAATTATTGAATGTTGGAGTTAAATATAAGAATTGCGGAAGAGAGAAATGTGAGAAATTGTATATATTTCGATATATTATAATGAGTAGTACATCGCCTATTTCAATATATGCACTCACTTGAGTACTATAACTTTTTTACATAACTTACTTGAGTACCATAACTTTCTTTCCGATCACTGTAATGTCATATAACTTTCCAATCAGTCATTCCGATGTCATAAATATTTGAAAGTGTTCATCCCAAGTGCCATACTGTATTGGATTTTTGGCTCTTGGCATGAACATTTTAAAAAATTTAAGGCACTCAAGTGATCGATTGACAATTATAACACTCAAGTGAACTCTTTTTTTAATAAGCGATACTCAAATTATCGAGAAAAGAGTTACAACACTCAAGTGATTAAAATTGTTGAATTAGCCAGTAAATGAATCTTCCCTGTAAGTATAACCAGTTAAAGAAAGGCATTCGATGAAACTTGACTCAGCTCTTAGTACTTCCATTAGTATGCACGAGAAGTAAATTGCTGGTCAAAATAGCATTTAAAAACACCTTAAAGTCAAAAAGTGCCCACAGGTTCAATAGAGACCTACCACATCAATAAATACTAAACCATAAAAAACCAGATATTTTGGGCCATCCCTGAACTCAAATGGCGTGCCGATTTTGATAGGTTGAAAAGTATAAACTCGTAAATATTCTGATATTTCCTTCCAAAAGCGGCATGCCTGTGGGTAGACCTGTCAAATGGGTGGGTCGGGTTGGGTTTGGATCGGGTTATAAATGGTCCGACCCAAATTGACTCATTAACCCGTTTATGACCCATTTATGCGCAATGCAATTTTGTTGACCCATACCCGACCCGACCCATACCCAACCCATACCCGATTAGACTCATATTGCTAAAATACTTCCATATTTAATTAAATATAGGAAAATTCATGCCCAAACTGAAATGAGAGTGCGGAATGAGTGAGTGCAAGATTGAGTGAGGGTGAGAGAAATGCGTTGAGTTTAAATCAGTTATAAACTCATTTATGACCCATTTAACACTAATATAAGACTTCTACCCATTTATGACCCATTTATTAGATATAACTAACCCATTTATGACCCATTTACTAATATATGGGTTAAGAAACGGGTTTATGACCTATTTTGACAGGTCTACCGGTGGGTTTTCAACAGTGACTGTGAAGTGGGTTTTTTTTTTGGAATTTAGAGATTTAATTCCCCCGTATTTATGTTACATATTTAGTGACCGTAGAGATTTAAATTATTGAATGTTGGAGTTAAATATAAGAATTGTGGAAGAGAGAAATGTGAGAAATTGTATATATATTTCGATATATTATAATGAATAGTACATCAGCCTATTTCGATATATGCACCAACTTGAGTACTATAACTTTTTTGCATGACTTACTTGAGCACCATAACTTTCTTTCCGATCACTGTAATGTCATATAACTTTCCAATCAGTCATTCCGGTGCCATAAATATTTAAAAGTGTTCATCCCAAGTGCCATACTATATTGGATTTTTGGCTCTTGGGATGAACGTTTTAAAAAATTTAAGGCGCTCAAGTGATCGATTGACAATTATAATACTCAAGTGAACTCTTTTTTTAATAAGCGACACTCAAGTTATCAAGAAAAGAGTTACAACACTCAAGTGATTGAAATTGTTGAGTTAGCTAGTAAATGAATCTTCCTTGTAAGTATAACCAGTTAAAGAAAGGCATTTGATGAAACTTGAGTCAGCTCTTAGTACTTCCATTAGCATGCACGAGAAGTAAATTGCTGGTCAAAATAACATTAAAAACACCGCAAGTCAAAAAGTGCCCACAGGTTCAGTAGAGACTTACGGCATCAATAAATATTAAACCAATGGCGTGCCGATTTTGATAGATCGAAAAGTATAAACTCATAAATATTCCGAGATTTCCTTCCAAAAGCGGCATGCCTGTGGGGTTTCAACAGCGACTGTGAAGTGGGTTTTTTTTTTTGGAATTTAGAGATTTAATTCCCCCGTATTTATGTCACATATTTAGTGACCATTGAGATTTAAATTATTGAATGTTGGAGTTAAATATAAGAATTGCGGAAGAGAGAAATGTGAGAAATTGTATATATTTCGATATATTATAATGAGTAGTACATCGCCTATTTCAATATATGCACTCACTTGAGTACTATAACTTTTTTACATAACTTACTTGAGTACCATAACTTTCTTTCCGATCACTGTAATGTCATATAACTTTCCAATCAGTCATTCCGATGTCATAAATATTTGAAAGTGTTCATCCCAAGTGCCATACTGTATTGGATTTTTGGCTCTTGGCATGAACATTTTAAAAAATTTAAGGCACTCAAGTGATCGATTGACAATTATAACACTCAAGTGAACTCTTTTTTTAATAAGCGATACTCAAATTATCGAGAAAAGAGTTACAACACTCAAGTGATTAAAATTGTTGAATTAGCCAGTAAATGAATCTTCCCTGTAAGTATAACCAGTTAAAGAAAGGCATTCGATGAAACTTGACTCAGCTCTTAGTACTTCCATTAGTATGCACGAGAAGTAAATTGCTGGTCAAAATAGCATTTAAAAACACCTTAAAGTCAAAAAGTGCCCACAGGTTCAATAGAGACCTACCACATCAATAAATACTAAACCATAAAAAACCAGATATTTTGGGCCATCCCTGAACTCAAATGGCGTGCCGATTTTGATAGGTTGAAAAGTATAAACTCGTAAATATTCTGATATTTCCTTCCAAAAGCGGCATGCCTGTGGGTAGACCTGTCAAATGGGTGGGTCGGGTTGGGTTTGGATCGGGTTATAAATGGTCCGACCCAAATTGACTCATTAACCCGTTTATGACCCATTTATGCGCAATGCAATTTTGTTGACCCATACCCGACCCGACCCATACCCAACCCATACCCGATTAGACTCATATTGCTAAAATACTTCCATATTTAATTAAATATAGGAAAATTCATGCCCAAACTGAAATGAGAGTGCGGAATGAGTGAGTGCAAGATTGAGTGAGGGTGAGAGAAATGCGTTGAGTTTAAATCAGTTATAAACTCATTTATGACCCATTTATGACCCATTTAACACTAATATAAGACTTCTACCCATTTATGACCCATTTATTAGATATAACTAACCCATTTATGACCCATTTACTAATATATGGGTTAAGAAACGGGTTTATGACCTATTTTGACAGGTCTACCGGTGGGTTTTCAACAGTGACTGTGAAGTGGGTTTTTTTTTTGGAATTTAGAGATTTAATTCCCCCGTATTTATGTTGCATATTTAGTGACCGTAGAGATTTAAATTATTGAATGTTGGAGTTAAATATAAGAATTGTGGAAGAGAGAAATGTGAGAAATTGTATATATATTTCGATATATTATAATGAATAGTACATCAGCCTATTTCGATATATGCACCAACTTGAGTACTATAACTTTTTTGCATGACTTACTTGAGCACCATAACTTTCTTTCCGATCACTGTAATGTCATATAACTTTCCAATCAGTCATTCCGGTGCCATAAATATTTAAAAGTGTTCATCCCAAGTGCCATACTATATTGGATTTTTGGCTCTTGGGATGAACGTTTTAAAAAATTTAAGGCGCTCAAGTGATCGATTGACAATTATAATACTCAAGTGAACTCTTTTTTTAATAAGCGACACTCAAGTTATCAAGAAAAGAGTTACAACACTCAAGTGATTGAAATTGTTGAGTTAGCTAGTAAATGAATCTTCCTTGTAAGTATAACCAGTTAAAGAAAGGCATTTGATGAAACTTGAGTCAGCTCTTAGTACTTCCATTAGCATGCACGAGAAGTAAATTGCTGGTCAAAATAACATTAAAAACACCGCAAGTCAAAAAGTGCCCACAGGTTCAGTAGAGACTTACGGCATCAATAAATATTAAACCAATGGCGTGCCGATTTTGATAGATCGAAAAGTATAAACTCATAAATATTCCGAGATTTCCTTCCAAAAGCGGCATGCCTGTGGGGTTTCAACAGCGACTGTGAAGTGGGTTTTTTTTTTTGGAATTTAGAGATTTAATTCCCCCGTATTTATGTCACATATTTAGTGACCATTGAGATTTAAATTATTGAATGTTGGAGTTAAATATAAGAATTGCGGAAGAGAGAAATGTGAGAAATTGTATATATTTCGATATATTATAATGAGTAGTACATCGCCTATTTCAATATATGCACTCACTTGAGTACTATAACTTTTTTACATAACTTACTTGAGTACCATAACTTTCTTTCCGATCACTGTAATGTCATATAACTTTCCAATCAGTCATTCCGATGTCATAAATATTTGAAAGTGTTCATCCCAAGTGCCATACTGTATTGGATTTTTGGCTCTTGGCATGAACATTTTAAAAAATTTAAGGCACTCAAGTGATCGATTGACAATTATAACACTCAAGTGAACTCTTTTTTTAATAAGCGATACTCAAATTATCGAGAAAAGAGTTACAACACTCAAGTGATTAAAATTGTTGAATTAGCCAGTAAATGAATCTTCCCTGTAAGTATAACCAGTTAAAGAAAGGCATTCGATGAAACTTGACTCAGCTCTTAGTACTTCCATTAGTATGCACGAGAAGTAAATTGCTGGTCAAAATAGCATTTAAAAACACCTTAAAGTCAAAAAGTGCCCACAGGTTCAATAGAGACCTACCACATCAATAAATACTAAACCATAAAAAACCAGATATTTTGGGCCATCCCTGAACTCAAATGGCGTGCCGATTTTGATAGGTTGAAAAGTATAAACTCGTAAATATTCTGATATTTCCTTCCAAAAGCGGCATGCCTGTGGGTAGACCTGTCAAATGGGTGGGTCGGGTTGGGTTTGGATCGGGTTATAAATGGTCCGACCCAAATTGACTCATTAACCCGTTTATGACCCATTTATGCGCAATGCAATTTTGTTGACCCATACCCGACCCGACCCATACCCAACCCATACCCGATTAGACTCATATTGCTAAAATACTTCCATATTTAATTAAATATAGGAAAATTCATGCCCAAACTGAAATGAGAGTGCGGAATGAGTGAGTGCAAGATTGAGTGAGGGTGAGAGAAATGCGTTGAGTTTAAATCAGTTATAAACTCATTTATGACCCATTTATGACCCATTTAACACTAATATAAGACTTCTACCCATTTATGACCCATTTATTAGATATAACTAACCCATTTATGACCCATTTACTAATATATGGGTTAAGAAACGGGTTTATGACCTATTTTGACAGGTCTACCGGTGGGTTTTCAACAGTGACTGTGAAGTGGGTTTTTTTTTTGGAATTTAGAGATTTAATTCCCCCGTATTTATGTTACATATTTAGTGACCGTAGAGATTTAAATTATTGAATGTTGGAGTTAAATATAAGAATTGTGGAAGAGAGAAATGTGAGAAATTGTATATATATTTCGATATATTATAATGAATAGTACATCAGCCTATTTCGATATATGCACCAACTTGAGTACTATAACTTTTTTGCATGACTTACTTGAGTACCATAACTTTCTTTCCGATCACTGTAATGTCATATAACTTTCCAATCAGTCATTCCGGTGCCATAAATATTTAAAAGTGTTCATCCCAAGTGCCATACTATATTGGATTTTTGGCTCTTGGGATGAACGTTTTAAAAAATTTAAGGCGCTCAAGTGATCGATTGACAATTATAATACTCAAGTGAACTCCTTTTTTAATAAGCGACACTCAAGTTATCAAGAAAAGAGTTACAACACTCAAGTGATTGAAATTGTTGAGTTAGCTAGTAAATGAATCTTCCTTGTAAGTATAACCAGTTAAAGAAAGGCATTTGATGAAACTTGAGTCAGCTCTTAGTACTTCCATTAGCATGCACGAGAAGTAAATTGCTGGTCAAAATAACATTAAAAACACCGCAAGTCAAAAAGTGCCCACAGGTTCAGTAGAGACTTACGGCATCAATAAATATTAAACCAATGGCGTGCCGATTTTGATAGATCGAAAAGTATAAACTCATAAATATTCCGAGATTTCCTTCCAAAAGCGGCATGCCTGTGGGGTTTCAACAGCGACTGTGAAGTGGGTTTTTTTTTTTGGAATTTAGAGATTTAATTCCCCCGTATTTATGTCACATATTTAGTGACCATTGAGATTTAAATTATTGAATGTTGGAGTTAAATATAAGAATTGCGGAAGAGAGAAATGTGAGAAATTGTATATATTTCGATATATTATAATGAGTAGTACATCGCCTATTTCAATATATGCACTCACTTGAGTACTATAACTTTTTTACATAACTTACTTGAGTACCATAACTTTCTTTCCGATCACTGTAATGTCATATAACTTTCCAATCAGTCATTCCGATGTCATAAATATTTGAAAGTGTTCATCCCAAGTGCCATACTGTATTGGATTTTTGGCTCTTGGCATGAACATTTTAAAAAATTTAAGGCACTCAAGTGATCGATTGACAATTATAACACTCAAGTGAACTCTTTTTTTAATAAGCGATACTCAAATTATCGAGAAAAGAGTTACAACACTCAAGTGATTAAAATTGTTGAATTAGCCAGTAAATGAATCTTCCTTGTAAGTATAACCAGTTAAAGAAAGGCATTCGATGAAACTTGACTCAGCTCTTAGTACTTCCATTAGTATGCACGAGAAGTAAATTGCTGGTCAAAATAGCATTTAAAAACACCTTAAAGTCAAAAAGTGCCCACAGGTTCAATAGAGACCTACCACATCAATAAATACTAAACCATAAAAAACCAGATATTTTGGGCCATCCCTGAACTCAAATGGCGTGCCGATTTTGATAGGTTGAAAAGTATAAACTCGTAAATATTCTGATATTTCCTTCCAAAAGCGGCATGCCTGTGGGTAGACCTGTCAAATGGGTGGGTCGGGTTGGGTTTGGATCGGGTTATAAATGGTCCGACCCAAATTGACTCATTAACCCGTTTATGACCCATTTATGCGCAATGCAATTTTGTTGACCCATACCCGATCCGACCCATACCCAACCCATACCCGATTAGACTCATATTGCTAAAATACTTCCATATTTAATTAAATATAGGAAAATTCATGCCCAAACTGAAATGAGAGTGCGGAATGAGTGAGTGCAAGATTGAGTGAGGGTGAGAGAAATGCGTTGAGTTTAAATCAGTTATAAACTCATTTATGACCCATTTATGACCCATTTAACACTAATATAAGACTTCTACCCATTTATGACCCATTTATTAGATATAACTAACCCATTTATGACCCATTTACTAATATATGGGTTAAGAAACGGGTTTATGACCTATTTTGACAGGTCTACCGGTGGGTTTTCAACAGTGACTGTGAAGTGGGTTTTTTTTTTGGAATTTAGAGATTTAATTCCCCCGTATTTATGTTGCATATTTAGTGACCGTAGAGATTTAAATTATTGAATGTTGGAGTTAAATATAAGAATTGTGGAAGAGAGAAATGTGAGAAATTGTATATATATTTCGATATATTATAATGAATAGTACATCAGCCTATTTCGATATATGCACCAACTTGAGTACTATAACTTTTTTGCATGACTTACTTGAGCACCATAACTTTCTTTCCGATCACTGTAATGTCATATAACTTTCCAATCAGTCATTCCGGTGCCATAAATATTTAAAAGTGTTCATCCCAAGTGCCATACTATATTGGATTTTTGGCTCTTGGGATGAACGTTTTAAAAAATTTAAGGCGCTCAAGTGATCGATTGACAATTATAATACTCAAGTGAACTCTTTTTTTAATAAGCGACACTCAAGTTATCAAGAAAAGAGTTACAACACTCAAGTGATTGAAATTGTTGAGTTAGCTAGTAAATGAATCTTCCTTGTAAGTATAACCAGTTAAAGAAAGGCATTTGATGAAACTTGAGTCAGCTCTTAGTACTTCCATTAGCATGCACGAGAAGTAAATTGCTGGTCAAAATAACATTAAAAACACCGCAAGTCAAAAAGTGCCCACAGGTTCAGTAGAGACTTACGGCATCAATAAATATTAAACCAATGGCGTGCCGATTTTGATAGATCGAAAAGTATAAACTCATAAATATTCCGAGATTTCCTTCCAAAAGCGGCATGCCTGTGGGGTTTCAACAGCGACTGTGAAGTGGGTTTTTTTTTTTGGAATTTAGAGATTTAATTCCCCCGTATTTATGTCACATATTTAGTGACCATTGAGATTTAAATTATTGAATGTTGGAGTTAAATATAAGAATTGCGGAAGAGAGAAATGTGAGAAATTGTATATATTTCGATATATTATAATGAGTAGTACATCGCCTATTTCAATATATGCACTCACTTGAGTACTATAACTTTTTTACATAACTTACTTGAGTACCATAACTTTCTTTCCGATCACTGTAATGTCATATAACTTTCCAATCAGTCATTCCGATGTCATAAATATTTGAAAGTGTTCATCCCAAGTGCCATACTGTATTGGATTTTTGGCTCTTGGCATGAACATTTTAAAAAATTTAAGGCACTCAAGTGATCGATTGACAATTATAACACTCAAGTGAACTCTTTTTTTAATAAGCGATACTCAAATTATCGAGAAAAGAGTTACAACACTCAAGTGATTAAAATTGTTGAATTAGCCAGTAAATGAATCTTCCTTGTAAGTATAACCAGTTAAAGAAAGGCATTCGATGAAACTTGACTCAGCTCTTAGTACTTCCATTAGTATGCACGAGAAGTAAATTGCTGGTCAAAATAGCATTTAAAAACACCTTAAAGTCAAAAAGTGCCCACAGGTTCAATAGAGACCTACCACATCAATAAATACTAAACCATAAAAAACCAGATATTTTGGGCCATCCCTGAACTCAAATGGCGTGCCGATTTTGATAGGTTGAAAAGTATAAACTCGTAAATATTCTGATATTTCCTTCCAAAAGCGGCATGCCTGTGGGTAGACCTGTCAAATGGGTGGGTCGGGTTGGGTTTGGATCGGGTTATAAATGGTCCGACCCAAATTGACTCATTAACCCGTTTATGACCCATTTATGCGCAATGCAATTTTGTTGACCCATACCCGACCCGACCCATACCCAACCCATACCCGATTAGACTCATATTGCTAAAATACTTCCATATTTAATTAAATATAGGAAAATTCATGCCCAAACTGAAATGAGAGTGCGGAATGAGTGAGTGCAAGATTGAGTGAGGGTGAGAGAAATGCGTTGAGTTTAAATCAGTTATAAACTCATTTATGACCCATTTAACACTAATATAAGACTTCTACCCATTTATGACCCATTTATTAGATATAACTAACCCATTTATGACCCATTTACTAATATATGGGTTAAGAAACGGGTTTATGACCTATTTTGACAGGTCTACCGGTGGGTTTTCAACAGTGACTGTGAAGTGGGTTTTTTTTTTGGAATTTAGAGATTTAATTCCCCCGTATTTATGTTACATATTTAGTGACCGTAGAGATTTAAATTATTGAATGTTGGAGTTAAATATAAGAATTGTGGAAGAGAGAAATGTGAGAAATTGTATATATATTTCGATATATTATAATGAATAGTACATCAGCCTATTTCGATATATGCACCAACTTGAGTACTATAACTTTTTTGCATGACTTACTTGAGCACCATAACTTTCTTTCCGATCACTGTAATGTCATATAACTTTCCAATCAGTCATTCCGGTGCCATAAATATTTAAAAGTGTTCATCCCAAGTGCCATACTATATTGGATTTTTGGCTCTTGGGATGAACGTTTTAAAAAATTTAAGGCGCTCAAGTGATCGATTGACAATTATAATACTCAAGTGAACTCCTTTTTTAATAAGCGACACTCAAGTTATCAAGAAAAGAGTTACAACACTCAAGTGATTGAAATTGTTGAGTTAGCTAGTAAATGAATCTTCCTTGTAAGTATAACCAGTTAAAGAAAGGCATTTGATGAAACTTGAGTCAGCTCTTAGTACTTCCATTAGCATGCACGAGAAGTAAATTGCTGGTCAAAATAACATTAAAAACACCGCAAGTCAAAAAGTGCCCACAGGTTCAGTAGAGACTTACGGCATCAATAAATATTAAACCAATGGCGTGCCGATTTTGATAGATCGAAAAGTATAAACTCATAAATATTCCGAGATTTCCTTCCAAAAGCGGCATGCCTGTGGGGTTTCAACAGCGACTGTGAAGTGGGTTTTTTTTTTTGGAATTTAGAGATTTAATTCCCCCGTATTTATGTCACATATTTAGTGACCATTGAGATTTAAATTATTGAATGTTGGAGTTAAATATAAGAATTGCGGAAGAGAGAAATGTGAGAAATTGTATATATTTCGATATATTATAATGAGTAGTACATCGCCTATTTCAATATATGCACTCACTTGAGTACTATAACTTTTTTACATAACTTACTTGAGTACCATAACTTTCTTTCCGATCACTGTAATGTCATATAACTTTCCAATCAGTCATTCCGATGTCATAAATATTTGAAAGTGTTCATCCCAAGTGCCATACTGTATTGGATTTTTGGCTCTTGGCATGAACATTTTAAAAAATTTAAGGCACTCAAGTGATCGATTGACAATTATAACACTCAAGTGAACTCTTTTTTTAATAAGCGATACTCAAATTATCGAGAAAAGAGTTACAACACTCAAGTGATTAAAATTGTTGAATTAGCCAGTAAATGAATCTTCCCTGTAAGTATAACCAGTTAAAGAAAGGCATTCGATGAAACTTGACTCAGCTCTTAGTACTTCCATTAGTATGCACGAGAAGTAAATTGCTGGTCAAAATAGCATTTAAAAACACCTTAAAGTCAAAAAGTGCCCACAGGTTCAATAGAGACCTACCACATCAATAAATACTAAACCATAAAAAACCAGATATTTTGGGCCATCCCTGAACTCAAATGGCGTGCCGATTTTGATAGGTTGAAAAGTATAAACTCGTAAATATTCTGATATTTCCTTCCAAAAGCGGCATGCCTGTGGGTAGACCTGTCAAATGGGTGGGTCGGGTTGGGTTTGGATCGGGTTATAAATGGTCCGACCCAAATTGACTCATTAACCCGTTTATGACCCATTTATGCACAATGCAATTTTGTTGACCCATACCCGACCCGACCCATACCCAACCCATACCCGATTAGACTCATATTGCTAAAATACTTCCATATTTAATTAAATATAGGAAAATTCATGCCCAAACTGAAATGAGAGTGCGGAATGAGTGAGTGCAAGATTGAGTGAGGGTGAGAGAAATGCGTTGAGTTTAAATCAGTTATAAACTCATTTATGACCCATTTATGACCCATTTAACACTAATATAAGACTTCTACCCATTTATTAGATATAACGACCCATTTATGACCCATTTAACACTAATATAAGACTTCTACCCATTTATGACCCATTTATTAGATATAACTAACCCATTTATGACCCATTTACTAATATATGGGTTAAGAAACGGGTTTATGACCTATTTTGACAGGTCTACCGGTGGGTTTTCAACAGTGACTGTGAAGTGGGTTTTTTTTTTGGAATTTAGAGATTTAATTCCCCCGTATTTATGTTACATATTTAGTGACCGTAGAGATTTAAATTATTGAATGTTGGAGTTAAATATAAGAATTGTGGAAGAGAGAAATGTGAGAAATTGTATATATATTTCGATATATTATAATGAATAGTACATCAGCCTATTTCGATATATGCACCAACTTGAGTACTATAACTTTTTTGCATGACTTACTTGAGCACCATAACTTTCTTTCCGATCACTGTAATGTCATATAACTTTCCAATCAGTCATTCCGGTGCCATAAATATTTAAAAGTGTTCATCCCAAGTGCCATACTATATTGGATTTTTGGCTCTTGGGATGAACGTTTTAAAAAATTTAAGGCGCTCAAGTGATCGATTGACAATTATAATACTCAAGTGAACTCCTTTTTTAATAAGCGACACTCAAGTTATCAAGAAAAGAGTTACAACACTCAAGTGATTGAAATTGTTGAGTTAGCTAGTAAATGAATCTTCCTTGTAAGTATAACCAGTTAAAGAAAGGCATTTGATGAAACTTGAGTCAGCTCTTAGTACTTCCATTAGCATGCACGAGAAGTAAATTGCTGGTCAAAATAACATTAAAAACACCGCAAGTCAAAAAGTGCCCACAGGTTCAGTAGAGACTTACGGCATCAATAAATATTAAACCAATGGCGTGCCGATTTTGATAGATCGAAAAGTATAAACTCATAAATATTCCGAGATTTCCTTCCAAAAGCGGCATGCCTGTGGGGTTTCAACAGCGACTGTGAAGTGGGTTTTTTTTTTTGGAATTTAGAGATTTAATTCCCCCGTATTTATGTCACATATTTAGTGACCATTGAGATTTAAATTATTGAATGTTGGAGTTAAATATAAGAATTGCGGAAGAGAGAAATGTGAGAAATTGTATATATTTCGATATATTATAATGAGTAGTACATCGCCTATTTCAATATATGCACTCACTTGAGTACTATAACTTTTTTACATAACTTACTTGAGTACCATAACTTTCTTTCCGATCACTGTAATGTCTTATGAGAGACTATATACAGAAAACCAACATAAATATTCTAATTATCTATAATATAGGAAAATATCCTAGAAAATTATCTTAATTATCTCTAACAGTTGGTAAGGCCGGTCACCCTATAAATAGGAGCACATTGTTACACACAAAGGTATCCAAGGAAAGCATATAGAATAAGACGAACTGACCAATATACTTGAGCCTTCTGAAATATCTGGAGACATGAACATGAAGAGACCCTGCGTGGCCGCAATGCTTCTAGTTTTTCTCCTCTTCACTATGTGTAATCGTTTCTCTCTTTATCCCTCTCCCATTTTCACCATCTTCGATTTCCTTCTCGAAGAAGGATGATACGTCATGATTAAGGAACTTATAACAAGATTGTGTTTTCTTTACGGGTTCAATCGTTTGAAGTTTTGTCTCCTAATGACAGGCAATTATGAAGTGGAGGCTGAGCGTAGATGCGTGCTGTATGGGACAGCACCGGGCGGTTGCCAGGCTGCTCCGTGTCAAGCCTTTTGTGACAAATACTATGGTGATAAGCATCCCGGGGGGGTTTGCAGTGGGAATTATTGCTTATGTTTCTATATTTGTTAAATCCCTAGAAGCCTTTGGCCCAGTGCCAGAGACACCAGGACTTCTGTTCCAAATGCAATAAACTCTCCCTTCAGATCAAAAGGGAGGTCTCTTTCGGGTTATTTTGGTCCCATATTATTTACTGTGTTTGCTCTGAAATTGAACTAGCATCAAGTTTCGGGTCAACAGAATTTTCATGCTCGATGATGAATAAGTCCATCACGGAATTTAAGAGAGGCCAACGTAAAGGATTAATTCGTCGGCTATTCTTAACGAGGTCTATTTAATCAGCTCTTGCCACTTGGTGCCTTTGCAACTCCTATCTTCTTGCTCAAAGGAAGCAAATAAGACCACCTAGACTAACCTTATTGAAAGATTGAGAAAAAGTCCTACACCTATAAACTAACCTTATTGTAAGACCACTTGGCGTGGTCGCCGGTTTGTGGTAAATGTGGCACAAATCTACTAGTTTGGGACATTTTGTAACACGAAAATTATATTGGGCTAAATGTGACATGGCTATACCAATTTGAGATTTTTTTATGATCCGAAAATTAGTTTGAGTAGATATGACACATGTGTACTAGTTTGTAATCTTAATTTAGTAATATTAACCCCAAAGTTTAATATGTAATTGCGTATCAAGTAAATCTACTTACCATATCAGATTTTTCTTAGTGAAAATTATCAAAACTTAGGATTAATTAATAATCCACTTGTACGTTTGGCTTATTTCAATAACACATTCCCATTGATTCTCACTCTTTCCCTCCTCTCCATGATAAAGAAATTGCAGCAATGCTTCTGCTTGCGCTCCCAATTCCATTTCCATTCTGCTTCTTTCCAATTGTCATCACTTTTGTTATACAAGGGTCCTTGCAATGGAAGGAACATTTTATCCATTTCTCTTTCTCCCAAAAAGTACGGTAACAGAAGTGATATTGTTTCGCCGGTTTTATTCTGTTGAAAATCTTTCATCGAACGTTGTGTTTCAGATTTTATTAGAGGAGACTAGGGTCTTGAATCAAGCTCGGACAGAGAATGTCAAATGTGTCTATTAAACCCAACTTGTGCCTTACAACTTAACTCGACAATACACCCAACTCAACAATACTAATGATAGGATGACAACTTGCAAATGTCAAGACCAAGCTATGTCGGAATCCAATCAACGACACAACCAGTACACAACATTGCAATTCCAGATATGCCAGAATCTATTCAATGACGTGACCTAAGAGAATATGGCTGGAATCCAATCAACAGCTATATTCTAAGCACAACGCCGGAATCTAATCGACGACGTTGAACTGATGGCACAGCATTGGAATTTAATCAATAGTGCTAGACCTGATAAAGACTCACGCCGGAATTAAATCTATGATGTGGAATCTGAAAGATGTAACTATTACTACTCCTATCTGCCGAAAATAAAGATAGATAAGAAGTCTGTTGTCTTGTTCCGAGTCCTTCTCTACGTCGAAAATCCTTGAGTATTTATAGAGCAGCCTAATAACTGTCGATCAGCTACTTCTTCTTGAAAGTTGTTTTCCACTTCCTTACACTTCGCACTTTATCAGTTACGCTCCTTGGGCATCATGTAATAGCTGATTTTCTTTCACGTGTCTTCTTATTTCCTGCTTGAAAGTTGTTTTCCACTTCCTTACACTTCGCACTTTATCCGTTACGCTCCTTAGACATCACGTAATAGCTGATTTTCTTCCATATGTCTTCTTATTTCCTGCTGTTTCCCACGTTTCACTATTTAGCTTCCTTGATTTTCACGCCCACGGTCATGTCTTTATCTTTCGACACGTGAAAATGAATTTCTTTACCATGTAACACCACGTGCTTAATTCATGATCTCAAATTCATGATTATGAGGGTCATTAAAACTGAGATTTTTCTTGCTTTATTTAGATAATGAGGGATTTCCCTCTGGATTTCTCATTAATGGTAATATAGCTAATAAGCATAAAGAAAATGGTTATCTCAAGGATTGTGTCAGCAACAACTTTCATATAATTTACTTCTTACTTTATTACAAGGAAGATCAGAAGCATGTCGAACATAACAAGACTACCTTACCCACCTTGTATCAGTGGAGATTGCGTTGACCGCGATGCTGCGCGCTTATTTGTCCCTTTTATTTTTTCGGTTTGATGAGGGATGCGATGTAGTTTAGTGCGACAGCATAATATGTGATCAAGCTCGATAAATGACTGATTGCAGGGCATGAATAGTGTTAGGAATGCACAATAGAGGCCCAATACCTTCACATGGGAAGATCCTCAAGAGAGAGCTCAAGTCCAAATCAATCAATATATCAAGTTGGACCCACCTTTACTCAAAACCTTAAATCAACGAGTTATGGGCCAACAATGATATATCACTACAAAAAAACATGTTTTTTTGCGACGAATTTAGCGACGGAAAAAATTCCGTCGCTACTAGGTCGTCGCAAATTTTTGCGACGGAAAATTTCAATTTCCGTCGCAAATTTGCGATGGAAAAAAAATTCGTCGCAAAATTCATCGCAAATAATTCGTCGCAAATTTCGTCACAAAAATTACGACGGATTTTGCGACGGATTTATTTTTCCATCACAAAATTTGTCGCTAATTTGGTGCTAATTTTTTTTTTTGTAATTTGCGACGAACTTACTCGTGGCAAAATTCGTCACAAATTTGTCACGAAAAATTTTGATTTTTGCCATGAACATTATTCATGAACAAATTTAGCAATGATTTTTTATTAATTCTTTAGCGACAAACTCTGCAACGAATATCGTTTAGGGACGAAATTAGCGACGAAATTTTATTTTTGTAACGAACTTTTATAATTTGTGATCGTACGATAAAATCATTTATTTTATTTTTCGATTTTAAACTTAATTAAAAGCAAAATTAATTTCTGAAATTTATATTTAACATTGATTAAGTACTTAATAACATCAAAATATTATAATAATATGAAAATGAAATACATTCATCTACATTTTCCACAAGAATGACAAATATTTTTCTTTATAGTACACATAATGAGAGAATAAATAATCTTGCATAATAACTAATCTTGCACAATAAACAATGACGACAGAAATGAATCAAAAAAGAATATTCGGCTTTTAGCGACAATCTCCATCATATAAATACTGAACAAAACTAAAGACACGGTCCATGTGAGAAGCTCACTTCCTTTGCTCGGTGAAGTTCACGTACTGATCAAGTGCTTTCTTGTTTACATGACTAAACTGTCGGAGCTGCTCGTTGCATCTGTGAAGCATCTTCTGCAACTCTTTGATGCTCCTCCGCCTATACCAATAATCTCAAACATATAAAACTCTTTAACGCGGTCCCTGGCCTCGGCGACGACCACGTCGGGGGCCCTGTCGCGGTGCTTCCGGTGATTTCTTTCAACTTGTAGGCAGAACAAGACTTCCTAGAAGATTACAAAAGCACTATTCTATGAAGAAGAAGACAAGGAAAAAGCCACAATAAGCAGAGTCCAAGTGCAAAGGCATTATGAAAGCTTATGTAACTCTCTTGACAAGGAGGATATAAAAAGGTCACGTGTGTATGAGAGCGTGCCCACAACCAAACATGCATGCTTGTGCGCCTTTGTGTGGGTGCATGTGCATTTCTGCCAAATATTCATCCCCATTCTATATGTGTAACTGCCTTTTTAGATGGACATGTTTGTGAGTGCATGTATTTGTAATTGTATATGTAATGACTTTTCTGTATGTACATGTTATCCATGGATTGAACCTTTTCCTAATGTAGCAACAAACAATTGTTTCTATTGCAGCACTTTTTAGAAGGATGTTGATGATGCACTATTTGTGACTTACCAATCCTCAGCAAAATGCCATCTCCTTTCCATGAATGGACTAAGAACAACCTACTCTTACATGGACTAGAGCTTTCACATGTCAATAACATATTTCACATACGCAAATTGAAAAGACATAAAAAATAAGTTCACATCAGCTAAGCACCTATTACAATTGTATCAAATCGGCATTTTCATGACCGCAGAAGTTCAGCAGACATTGAAGGAGCCCCATATGCTAGTCGCCAAAGAAATGTTTACTTCTCGAATCTGGACATCTAAGGAACTTATGCTGTCCATCTAATTACTATTAATTGAAGAGCCATTGAATGGAAATGGAATGACTGGACTATCTCAATTAGACATGAGGGCTTGCAATAGAATCAAGCTCAAGAGGTCGCAAATGAAGCAAAAGCCAATGTTTATAGTTGAGAAGATGAATTTGATAAAAGCATCACAATATCAACCACTACAAGCTCACACATCAGCTCAGAAAAGCACAACATGTGATCTCATCATTTTCCTTTCCAATCTTCCATATCCTCACTCATCGAATAAGAAGATGATATATACAAGAAGGTGAGGACCCAAGGTGCATTACTTTGTACGACACCTCTATACCTTTTCCTTTGCTCATCATACTTCTTCAATACTCATACGTACCACGTTTTATTCCAACGAAGTGCCATTACCTATTGAGAAAGAAAAGACTACAGAAGCTACTCAAAGATATATGCCCCAAAACAAGCCAGCACCTTCACAAGAAAACAACAACCAAACAAATGCACATTCAAAAGGAAACATTCCCTGCTCAACTCAAAATATCATAGCCCCCAGAACCCGCCTTCTCGAGCCTACCAAGGGCCACTTTTAGGTCCACCAATCAACCCCGAACATCGAACCAGCTACGAAGCTACTCCTCGTAACACAAGCAGCTTAAATTCGCCGCCTTTACAGGTCACAAGAAACGCATACCCATCTACGCAGCAGTCAAGATGGTAAATTTCACGATATCAAGTTCCAAATTCATCACCAACACCGGCTCCCCAAAAACCCAAAATTCACGTCAATTTCCACGCCCTCCGAACTTCAAACTCGTCAAAAGCAAACAATCACCACTCCCCCCGCAAGCACTATCCGCACAGCTCGCAAAACCCGAACACAGCGACACAAACAAACGTAAAAGGAAAAGAAGAAGAACGCAGCGCACTTCAAAACATCACCTCGCGCAATTCTCGAGCGTCCCGCGGAGCAGGGCAGCACAAAAGCCAGAGAGAGGAACGCGAGCCCCCACACCAATCGGGTACCTCCGGGACTGGCGTTACGGCAGCCCTAAGTCGCAACCGCCGCAGCCAGCAACGAAGCACCGGATCCCGGCCTCGCCCATGGCCACCGCTCGCCCTCGCCGTCGCCTAGATCTGGGCGACGGCGAGGTCGAGCAGCCATGGGCGAGGTCGAGCGGCGGCCATGGGCGAGGCCGCTCGACCTCGCCCAGATCTGGGGCGAGGCGAGGGAGGGCTGGTGGGCACAGAACGGGCGTATGGCGACGGAGGAGGAGGCAACGGCGGCGGCGGTGAGGGTGGCCATCATGGCTGGCGGAGGGGAGGAGGGAGCGACGGAGGGGTGTTTGGCGAAGCGGGGGGGTTTCTGAGGAATAGGAGAGAGAGAGAGAGAAAAACTGCGGTGAGGGCGGGCATATTTGAGTGATTGGCGGGGAGCTTGCGACGGACTTATATTTTCCGTCGTAAATTTGCGACGGACATTATTTTTCCGTCGCAAATTATTTTTTCCGTCGCAAATTTGATAGTAAGGGCGGGGAACTCGAAATTTTAGCGACGGACTTATTTTTCCGTCGCAAATTTGCGACGGACTTATTTTTTCCGTCGCAAATTTGGCAGTACGGACTGATTTGTTCCGTCGCAAATTTTAGCGACGGACTTATTTTTTCCGTCGCAAATTTGCGACGGATTTTTTTTTCCGTCGCAAATTTGCGACGGATTTTTTTTTCCATTGCAAATTTGCGAGTAATGGCGGGGAACTCGAAATTTTAGCGACGGACTTATTTTTTCCGTCGAAACCAAATTTGGTAGTAAGGGCGGGGAACTCGAAATTTTAGCGACGGACTTATTTTTCCATCACAAATTTGCGACGGACTAATTTTTCCGTCGCAAATTTAGCGACGGATTTATTTTTTCCGTCGCAAATTTGCTACGGATTTCTTTTCCGTCGCAAATTTGCTACGGATTTATTTTTTCGGTCGCAAATTTGGTAGTAAGGGCGGGGAACTCGAAATTTTAGCGACAGACTAATTTTTCCGTCGCAAATTTTTGCGACGGACTTATATTTTCCGTCGCAAATTTGCGACGAACTAATTTTTCCGTTGTAAATTTGCGACTGATTTTGCGACGGATTCCAAAAATAAAGGGCATTTTCCAAATCCGTCGAAAATTTGCGACGGAAGTGATCTTCGTGGCACATGGCGCCCATTTTTTCAAATCCGTCGCTAATTTGCAACGGAATTAGCGACGGAAATGTTTATACCGACCAATTTTTTGAATCCGTCGCTAATTCTGTCGGAACCTTGAGTAGATATGCTTCTTACAATGACACATTACTCATATTTGACGAATTAGTAAACGTCATGATCTAATTCGTCTAAGGACGGCAAGTCTAGTGATGTTTTTTTTTTTCATTAGAGCAGTGGAGGAATGTCAAACAACTACGGGAGGTTGTTGCGAAATGGGCCGATGTGACTAGCATTACGAACACTGTGGAAAAACATGACTGATGTGGATGTCATTGTTACAAACAGACTCGATTGACGCTTTCTCAAATAACAATAGGGCTCTGATACCAAGTCAAGAATGTGATAAAAAAAATTAAGAGCAATATATATATATATATATATATATATCATTGTCAAATGAAGAGTACACGAACTTATTTATCATTTTTATAGGATGACTATCTAAAAGGGAAAATATCAATTACAATCAATTAAAGGAAATATAGGGAATCTTCTAAATATTTCTCTAATAGAATGCATGCCCTCTATTCACTCATCATTCGGATGTAACCCTTTAGGAATAATTCATCTAATTGGTTAGATCAAATTGGTTAGGTCTAAATAAGAATATCTCTTTTATATGATCTCCTATAGATATCCCCATATAGATACATTGACTTTACATTTCATACATCCACCTGATTCCGATCTATTTGAAAATTGCTATAATTTATTTACCCATATATTTACGCATGCATAAGAGCTACGTGCGGAGGAAACCGCCGTATTCAACTAAATAGATATCTGTGTTATCTATATTTAAGTCTTGAAAAAAAAGAAGATAAGATTTGCACCTATCGAATCTAAAAAATCTTATTTGGGACGAGAACATTTTAAGAGATTATCTAATATCTTGAGTTTATAATAGATCTTATTTAATTTGAATTTGTAATATCTAATCTCTCTTAGAATTGGACGTGTAGCAAATCGTCCAATCTCTTTTGAATTTGAACTTGTGACAATCGTCTAATTCGTCTCTACTTTCGTCGCAAAATGGTAAATTTCGTTGCACAAATTAGCGACGGAAAATAAATCCGTCGCAAATTTGCGACGGAAAATTAGTCGTCGCTAATTTGCGATGGAATTAGCGACGAAAATTTTTCGTCGCAAATTTGCAACGAGTTTTGCAACTGATTTACTTTCTGTCGCAAATTTGCGACGGATTTATTTTCCGTCGCTAATTTGTGACGAATTTTGCGATGGAAATTTGCGACGGATTTATTTTTCGTCGCAAATTTGCGACGAATTTTGCGACGGATTTCTAATTTCGTCGCAAATTAGCGACGGAAAATAAATCCGTCGCAAAATTCGTCACAAATTTGCGACGGAAATTTTTCGTCGCTAATTTGCGACGGAATTAGCAATCCGTCGCAAAGTTTGTCGCAAATTAGCAACGAAAAATTTCAGTCGCAAAATTCATGTTTTTTTGTAGTATATTAACTGTTCAATACCACATCAATTATCCAATGTGGGACTTCTCTAACACAACTCACACGTGTATCTCAACAAATAAGAGTGGCCTTAGTTGGTGGGATAGAATGGAGAGAGAGCGAAAGCTATGATAGAAAAGGACAATGCGTACGTGATAGTCATGCTGATACCGAATGGAAAAGCAGCTGGGTATACTGATCTTTGTTGTTACCAAGTAAATGTTTGGACTGATGAAAAGGACAATGTCTTTGAAATACCCACGGTTGGATGAGGGGGAAAAATGTATTCCCGAATAAAATAGCTCATGAAGCTACTTGATATAACAAATGGAAATTAAGAATCATTTGATGTGGCCCTGTTCTATATACCGGCTTTGGATATGAGAGGGAGAGTGGTTTTAACATGTAAGTGTGATTAATACGTGTGATTCTTCTATGCGAAATTCAGTCCTGTGTGAACTAGTTTGTTACCAGTGACCTTAAATCAAGTTACTAAAGAGCTTACATTATAATAAGAGGATTGATCCCCTAGCCATGTTAATAACATCAAGAAAGAAAATTCGAAGTGATAAAAAAGGAGAGCTTATCGAATGGACGATGTATCAAAGGCACGAGCTGTTAATTATGATTAGCCATTTATGCAATTTCAGAGCTTTCAACTTTATCTTCCGCCGTCCTCTCATATGGTCAAAGTATAAACAACATCCTCAAGTTATCAAATATCGTCATTTAGGTCTCTTCTGTCTATTTATCTTTGAAATAAACTTAAACGGTAATTTCTAACTAGTTGAATGAATTATTGTTACTTAGCTGCTTCACACAACTAGAAATAGAAAAACGGTCCACGAAATCGTTCGTCTAAATTATCAAAACTAAGAGAAGTGATGTTGTGGTTTTCGTTGCAAACATATTGGCTTATGCCCGCGTGTATCCAGCTTTGGATTATGCATAAGATGAGAAAAAGAGAAACCAGCTCCAAAATGCTACGAAGATCTTCACTCATTTCTCACTCTAATAAATGATTAGAGGATTAACCAAAATTTTTAAGGTCTCTTTCATTTACATACAAAGCTACCTATGTACTAAAGACTAATCCAAATTCTATTATTTTTTGAGGTAAATTGCCCGACCTTAAAACTCTTGTTGAACTTGAGTGCCCATTTATTTGCTTTATAAGTTTAAAATATTAGAAAATCATGGGAATGAAGATTAATTTCAGTTCGGTTCATTTTAGAAACTGGTAATTTACGTGTGCGAGGGGAGGGGTCACTGCTAAAATTGGGTGCACGCACCATTAAATCATATGCAAAATCACGTGAATCATTAAAACCGGTGAATCCCATCAACTTCAACGATTCAGTGGACGTTGGATCCATATGGACTGTCATATACCCAAGATTAGTTGGGAGTTTGAAAAATCTTGATGAAACGCCTTTTTATAAGCTATTTAAACTTGTTTTTCCCTATTCGAGAATAGAACCATCGCAATCCTCCCATATTAAGAAGAGTCATTAATGCCATATTCCTAGCTTTACTTATATGGCTATGAGGGATTTTCTTTTAGATCTCATAATAGTAGTCAAAGCATTTACTGTCTATAATATGCGAAATTATGTATGTAAAGCGTTGTGCATGCGACAACATTTAGATAATTTACATTTTACTTTTTTACAAGGAAGATCAAAAGCATATGGAATAATAAGAAAACACCCGCTTACCTAGCTTTTGAGAGTTATGGACGCTCTTTCCGAGAATGCTGCGGTGGCACACCTCAAAAAGGCTTATGTCCCTTTTATTTTTTAATTTTTCTGTTTCTAGCTTTATTGTTAATTTACGTCAACCCTTTTCATTATATGAGCCATTAATCATTTGGATTTTCGAGCATATGAAGTTTAGTGGTAGGCATGGCTTATGTGGAATGCAATACTAGTCGAGTGTGATGACATATCTAAGATCAAGATCGATAAATGAATTATTACGGTGCGTCGAGTCCGGTGGCCTGAGTTGGTACGTAGGAGAGAATGGAGAGAAAGCAAGGGCGGTGATCGAGAAGGACAAAGTGTGTCTAATGGTCGTGCTGATACCGCGAAACATATATGATTTATTGATTTTTGCTGTAACCGTGTATATGTTTAGATTGATAGAAAGGGCAATGTCTTCCGAACACCTACGCTCGGATGAGTGGGAAGATATGCGATTCCACATAAACTAGCTCATTAAGCTATTTGATATAATAAAATGAAACAAATGATCATTTGATGTAGCCTTGATCTACATGCTAGGCTTGGTTTGACCAATACTTGCGATTCTTCTGGTGGAAGTTTTAACCTTGTATTAAGTAGCTGCTGTCAGAGACCGTAAATCAAGTTACTAACTAATAAGAAGACTGATCTTCCAGATATTTGAGGAAAATTCCAAGCATGAGGTCTAAATTTACAACAGGAATTATGCATATGATATTATTAAACAATTTAGAAGAAGTAAGCAAAAAAGAGAGCTTATCAAATTGCATAAACGATTTATCAAGGGACAACTTGTTAATTCTAACGAACGATTAATGCGTTTTGAGAGCGTTCATGTGTGGCTTTTTACCATGCAACTTTAGCTTCTCTCATCCTATATTGCAGCTTCATCCGGCTGTGATGCGTCAGCTTTGGCCACCAACGTGATTTCTTCTTTTTGCGGACTCTTATATCGTTCCCTCTCAGTGCCTTTGAATTCTTAGCGTGTTGTAGATGCCCCAGAAATCCTTCTACGAGAGCATGAAAACGGCCAACTTTGTATTGGGAAAACCTCCTAACATATCTTGATGTTGACAAAATTGTCCAAGGGTGTTTTTTAAGTCTGATAAATACTTAGAAGTATTTTGATTCAGGAAGTTACTCTTGGAAGAGAAGCATATGGCAATCTTGTTTAGATTGTGAAATTACTTCAAGATAAGAGATTCAGACTTTAGCAGATGAAGTTCAAACTTTATACTACAGATGAAGAGATGAAGAGGTTTAGACTTTATACTACGAATAAAGAGGTTCAGACTTTATACAGAACGTGAAGAACTTTAGACTCAGAGAACTTTGTATGTTCCCATTGTGACACAAGTTATGAACGTAATTCCAGAACATGACAGAGTTCAAAACGTGACACGAATTTAGAACATACATAAAGGCTAGTAATCCATTGGATTTCACACTTAAAATAAATTGATTGACTCAATCTTAAAGATTGTTTTGCAATGATTTAATATGCAAAACATCTTGATTGATTGACAATTAATTTCAAGGCAAGTTATTTTCTAAAAAAAAAGCTCTACTTATGAAAATCAAGACTTTGATTGTATGGGCGACCAGATTTAGCAGATATTCAGATTTTGTCCTTCAACGGCTACGCAATCTTCTTGACATAGTTCTGTCCGATGGGTAGATTGGAAGACGATCATCTAGAGATTGTCCAACAGCTAGATTGGAAGTGGAAGAATATAAAAGGAGACCCAGTGCCGAGGAGCAAAAATAAGAGACAAAGTCCAGAATCTAGAATTCCAAAGTCTGAGTATCCATTTCTCAAAATTTATTCATCATGATTGTAAAATTCCACGAAAATCACTTCACGCTGCGGACATAAGAGTATTAACATAACGTCTAGACCTTATAGTGTATTACTGCCGTTTACAGCTTGTTCCAAAGCCATCTTCAAAGGCAAAGTGCGAACCCGCATGATAAAGCCAAAGCAGCAGCCACATGCTTGGCTATGGTCTACAAAAGATTGTCTTTGTATGCTCTGACCACCTTGTCCACAATCTTCCTCCCTTTCGTGAATATAAAGGTCGGCAACATCTCCAAAGTGCCTCATTCTTGAGCAACTCGCTGCAAAGACACAGTAATTAGTCCGCAATTTGTTTGCACGGGGAGGAGGGGATTAGGAAAGCAATTCTTAGTTTCGTATGAGATAGAATTTTATTTTAACTTCAGCTCAACAACATCAACCTCGAGAAAAAAAGATGCCTCGGAATTTCTAGGCCAAGTCTGCCATGAAAGTGCAATAAGGCGACACGGTCCGCACCATGGAGCACTAAACTCCACAACCACCTGCGTCAATTAAAGGCCCAATTATTGTCTATAAGAATTCGAAATAGGACCCAGAGCTTTAATGCTGTAAATTTCCAACGAATTTTCCAACGAATTTAAATTTCCGGGGAATTTTTTCAGTGCGTAAAATTTTCGTTGGAAATTTCCAATGAATTAAAAAAAATCTGGTACTATTCGGCATTTTTTATATTCGTTGGAAAATTCGTTGGAAATTTCCAACGAATTTTCCAACGAATTTCAATTTCCGGGGAATTTTTTCAGTGTGTAAAATTTTCGTTGGAAAATTCGTTGAAAATTTCCAACGAAAAAAAATTCGTTGGAAATTTCCAACGAATTTTCCAACGAATTTCAATTTCCGGGCAATTATTTTAGTGTGTACAATTTTCGTTGCAAAATTCGTGGGAAATTTCCTTATTCATATTTTCGCGCTCAATTCCGCAACATTTCCACATTCGAATTCTCTCTCTCTCTCTCTCTCTCTCTCTCTCTCTCTCTCTCTCTCTCTCTCTCCTTTGCAGTCGCTGGCCTTCACCTTCTCCCTCTGCCTCCCGCTCCGCCTCCTCCCCCGCCGCCCCCCTCGTCCTCCGGCTCCGGCTCCGGCTCCGGCGTCATGGACACCAAGATTGGGGCCCTCAACTCCTGCGCGGCCAGATCTGGGCGACGTCGGCTCCCTCCCCCGCGGCCATCCAGGGCGACGTCGGCTCCCTCGCCGCCGCAGCCATCCAGGGCCAGGCCCCCGCGGCGGTCGGCGCCCCCGATGCCACCATGGGCCGCCACCTCGCCCGCCGCCTCAACCACCTCATCGCCGTCGCCGGTGAGCTCGAGCTCGCCCAGATCTGGGCGAGCTCGGCCCTCGCCGGCGACGAGGCTGGGCCTCGCCGGCCATGGCGAGGGCCGAGCTCGCCATGGCCGGCGAGCTCGAGCTCGCCCAGATCTGGGCAAGCTCGGCCCTTGCCGGCGACGAGGCTGGCCCTCGCCGGCGGCGAGGGCCATTTTTCGAAAAAAAAATTTCGTTGGAAAAAACATTTCCACGATTTTTCGACAAAAAAAAATTGTAATTTCTCCAACGAAAAATTTTTCGTTGGAAAAAAATTTTCCACGATTTTTCAACCTAAAAAAAATTTTGTAATTTTTCCAACTAAAAATTTTTCGTTGGAAAAAAAATTTCCACGATTTTTCAACTAAAAAAAAAATTTTGTAATTTTTCCAACGAATTTAGCTACGAGTTTTCCAACGAATTTTTCAACGAAATAAAATTCGTTGGAAATTTCCAACGAAAATTGAAATTTTTCGTTGGAAAAATTTCCGACAACTTATTACCAACGAATTTTTTTTCGTTGGAAAATTCGTTAGAAATTCGTTTTCCAACGAATTTTTTCAAATTTTTCGTTGGAAATTTCGTCGGAAAATATCAATTTTTTTGTAGTGAGTATTAACATAACATCTAGCCCTTATAGTATATTACTACCCTTTTCAGCTTGTTGCAAAGCCACCTTCAAAGGCAAATTGCGAACCCGCGTGATTAAGCCAAAGCAGCAGCCACATGCTAGGCGATGGCCTGCTAAAGATCATCTTCGTTTGCTCCGACCACCTTGTCCACAATCTTCCCCCTTTCATGAAAATGAAGGTCGGCAACATCTCCGAAGGCCCCCATTCTTGAGCAACTTGCTGCAAAGACACAGTAATCAGTCCGCAATTTATCTACACAGGGAGGATGAGGGATTAGGAAAGCAATTCTTAGTTTCGTATGATATAGAATTTTATTTTACCTTCAGAATAACAACATCAACCTCGAGGAAAAAGATGCCTCGGAATTTCTAGGCCAACTCTGCCAATAAGGCGACACGGTCCTCACCATGGAGCATAGAACTCCACAACCACCTGCATCAATTAAAGGCCCAATTGTTGTCTATATGAATCTGAAATAGGACCTAGAACTTTAATGCAGCAAAAAGAAAGAAAGGATCGTAAGAAATAGATACTCTTGACATCAAATTGCTTTCGACAATTATTGCACAGAAGCTGCACAAAAGCTGCACAGAATATGCACGAAAGCTGCACAGAAGCTCCATAGAAACGAATACAAAACGGATAGAGTTCGGAGTACCATAATTGTTAATCAAATCTTAGTATCACATTATTGAGATTACATATTCAAATTGATGGACACAGGGGATCCGTGTTGACGTCACTATCAGGTTTTCAGAAATTACCATTCATTCCTCAAAATTTATTCATCACGATTGTAAAGTTCTCTGAAAATCACTCCATGTTGCGTGCATAAGAGTATTAACATAACATCTAGCACTTATAGTATATTACACCGGATTTCAACTTGTTGCAAAGCCACCTTCAAAGACAAATTGCGAACATGCATATGATTAAGCCAAAGCAGTAGGCACATGCTTGGTGATGGTCTGCTGAAAATCATCTTTCTTTGCTTCGACCACCTTGTCCACAATCTTCCCCCTTTTATGTAAATGAAGGTTGGCAACATCTCCGAAGGCCCCCATTCTTGAGCAACTTGATGCAAAGACACAGAAATCAGTCCGCAATTTATCTGCACACGGAGGATGAGGGATTAGGAAAGCAATTCTTAGTTTCATATTGTTATATTTCGTCGGTCCGCCCATGATGTGTGTGTCCAAGGGACACCATTTGCTCTAATAAGAGGTGCGTCTGAGAGACACCTTTTGAAGAGGTGCGATGAGAGTTTCTTAATAGAAGTTACGATAACTTCTTCGGAAAAATGAATAACACACAAGAGAAATTCAAAACTCTCTCTTGACGCATTAGGATTCCATTTCTACTTTTAGAAGACAATCGGCATTAACGCTGTGGAACAAAAATACTTTCCTTGTGATTGTATTCGGACCAACGAGTAGTAGAATTGTTCATCGTTTGCTGGTGATTCAAAATTCAACGTACGATTCCGGAAATTCTTGTTTGGAGTGCATCGAACAGGTTAGTCGATTCTCCTAATATACGCTTCCAACACATATGAAATAGAATTTTATTTTACCTTCAGCTCGACAACATCAACCTCGAGGAAAAAGACGCCTCGGAATTTCTAGGCCAGCTCTGCCAATAAGGCGAAACTGTCCGCACCATGGAGCACTGAACTCTACAACCACCAAGCATCAATTAAAGACCCAATTGTTGTCTATAAGAATCCAAAATAGGACCCAGAGCTTTAATGCAGCAAAAAGAAAGAAAAATAGTAAGAAACAGACACTCTCGACGTCAAATTGCTTTCGATATTTTAGCTAGACACTACAAAAAAACTGATTTTTTCCGACGAAATTTCCAACGAAAAATTTGGAAAAATTCGTTGGAAAACGAATTTCTAACGAATTTTCCAACGAAAAAAAATTCGTTGGTAATAGGTCGTCGGTAATTTTTCCAACGAAAAATTTCAATTTTCGTTGGAAATTTCCAACGAATTTTATTTCGTTGGAAAATTCGTTGGAAAACTCGTGGCTAAATTCGTTGGAAAAATTACAAAATTTTTTTTGTTGGTCGAAAAATTGTGGAAAATTTTTTTGTCGAAAAATCGTGGAAATTTTTTTTCCAACGAAAAATTTTTCGTTGGAAAAATTACAATTTTTTTTGGGTCCAAAAATCGTGGAAATTTTTTTTCCAATGAAATTTTTTTTTTCGAAAAATGGCCCTCGCCGCCGGCGAGGGCCAGCCTGGTTGCCGGCGAGGGCCGAGCTCGCCCAGATCTGGGCGAGCTCGAGCTCGTCGCCGGCGAGGGCCGAGCTCGCCCAGATCTGGGCGAGCTCGGCCCTCGCCATGGCCGGCGAGGCCCAGCCTTGTCGCGGGCGAGGCTCGCCCATGACCGGGCACTTCACCTCCGCCTTTTCGTTTCTCCGCTTCGCAAATCTCGCGGCTCCTCTCCCTCCCGAAAAGCTCCGTCAGATCTCCTCTCTCGGTGAGTCTCTCCCTCGACATCTCTCGATTTCTGGGCTCCGGCGCGCAGGCGAGGAAAATGGCGCAGATACTGCTGCACGGTGTTGACACCTAAATTTTGCTAAATCATTTAGGGTTTTATTGCATAAAAAATTAGGGTTTAATTTTTAATCCCTAAATCAAAAAATTTTCATTAAAACTGCATGGCACATAGTTATTAGGTGCATTTGCATTAACAAGGCCTATTAGAGCATATTTTCCATTTTCATTTTTCAAAAATCAAAAAATTTTCAATTAGTTTAAAAAAAAAAAAAAAATTTGGGGGTGCCAGCGTTGAAATTCAACGCTGGCCCACCGCCTGAAGGACCACTCTCCCCCCTTTGCGTGAAAAAGGAGAGAAGCAGCTGAGGAAGAGCTGAGGGGGCTCCACGAAAAAGAGAAACGGAGAGAGAGAGCTCGGGGAGTGAAACAGAGAGAGAGAGCTCGGCAGCAAGAAAGAGAGAAGAGAAAAGAAAGAGCCGACCGAGGGAGACAAAAAGGAAGCGGAGCAGCTCGGCAGGCGCGGCGCCGACGAGGCGTCGCGGCATCGCGGCCACGCGGGCGGTGGAGCAGCTCGGCAGGCGCGGCGCCGACGAGGCGTCGCGGCATCGCGGCAACACAGACGGTGGAGCAGCTCGGCGGGCGACGGCCGGCTTCCAGGCGAGTCGAGCCCGCGGCGGAGCAGGCGGCGGAGCAGCTCGGCGGGCGACGGCAGGCGCGGCGAGTCGAGCCCGCGGCCACGCGGGCGATGGGGCAGCTCGGCGGGCGACGGCCGGCTTCCAGGCGAGTCGAGCCCGCGGCGGAGCAGGCGGCGGAGCAGCTCGGCGGGCGACGGCAGGCGCGGCGAGTCGAGCCCGCGGCCACGCGGGCGATGGGGCAGCTCGGCGGGCGACGGCCGGCTTCCAGGCGAGTCGAGCCCGCGGCGGAGCAGGCGGCGGCTGGCCGCGGCGTCTCGGTCGCGGGGTCAGGGTGAGTCGGCGGCTGCGGGTCGGCGTCGGACGGAGGCACGGACTCCACGCCGGAGCGGTGGCCGGCGTTCCAGCGAGCTCCGGAGCGCGGCGTGGCGGCTGCGAGTCGGGTCGTTCCGGGTCGGGCGCGCGGGTGAACCGGGTAGGGTTCTCAGTCGGGTCGGATTCGCGGGTCATAGCCGGGTAGGGCTTATTTGGTAATTGGGCTTAGCTTTAGGGCTTTATTTGGTTTTTTATTTGGTTTTTGGGCCTCTCGCGGACGGGCCGGAATTTTGCAACCTAGGCTGAAGTGTTGTTAGTTTTTTTTATATATGGTGGGCTTTGGGCTTTCGTTTTTCTTAAAAAATTGGGCCGGGCTTTTATTTTTTTTATTTTTATTTTTTTTTCCTCTTTAACTCGGCCTGGGCTTTTCTTTTAAAAACGAAATTTTCAAAAAAATTTAGCCGGGCTCAACAAATGAGCCCGGTCCGGCTTCGGGCCCGGGCCGGCGCGCCCGGGTCGGTTTCAATCCGGGTCGGATGTGGAGATCCGACCCGGCCCCTTTTTATTATTTTAATTTTCTTTTTTCATTACTATTTTAATTTCCTTTAAAAAAAAATCCAAAATGTTTTAAAAATCCAAAAAAAGGAGATTAATTAAATAAAAATATTTAAAAATAAAAAAATATATAAAAAATTTCTGAAAATTCAAAAAAAATATTTAAAAATTCAAAAGCATGAAAAATTTCAAAAAAAGATTCGAAAACATTAAAAAATTCAAAAAAAATCCAAAAAAAATTTAAAAATTAAAAATTATAAAAAAAAATCAGAATTTTCATTGGTGTCTCGGAATTGGGTCTTCTTACCCTATTGTGTGGTTAATGTCATATTTGATTGCACGTCACTTGGTTCACACACTTTGAATTGTGCATTTAAATTAGCCTCGCATGTAGTTGATTATGCATGTCTAGGTTTAGATGTTAATTATTGCTTTCCTTAGCTTAGTCAGGAATGAAATTTTGAGACTCCCGATTAGCGAGAGCACGTTAGGTGGTGAATTGAACAAGATTAGGTACCGAAAGGGCACTAATTAGCCGATTAGTGTAATCAAGTCCCCGTACCCATTGAATCTCTGGTTCGTAGAAGTGAAGCTTTTCTCCCGTGCTTTGCTTGGGTGTCTAATCGACCCACCAAAAACCGATTAGTGGCGACTCCTAAACGAAATTGATTTGCATGTTAACAACTTAAACTTAAGTCGCGAATTGGTATGAGCTTGGGAGAGCTCGAGCTAGGTTTAACTTAGCAATCCATTAGCCTAACCCCTCAGGCCTCGGGGCCGGTTCGGGGAGGTCGCGACAGCTTGGCGACTCCGCTGGGGAACTTCTTAGTGGACTTAGGCCGTTTATCTTGTTCAATTATGTTCTTAACGTGAATGTTCTTGCAGTTGGATGAGTAATTGTTAACCCCTTGTTTTGCAGGTTTGGGGTTTTGGAATGAATGTTTGTTTTACATTTTGAAGTGGTGATTATATTTGAATTGTTGTGTATGTCTTTATTGCGTTAGCACTACACTATGACACACACAACCCGCCGTCGGTCCTGGGCCGCACTAGGAATGTTTAGGATGGTATTGAGTTGGATACGACTTCGACCGCGAGGCCGCGTAGTAGAGGTTGCCCAACTCAATCCCGAAAGCTTCTTTCTTGGTGTCAAGAATGTTTACCTTTGCTCGCGAGGCCGCGTCGCATCGAGGTATCATTCCTGACTGAGCCGGAGTCGCGAGGACTTGACTTAGTACGCGAGGCCGCGACTAGTCATCACACCCTCGTAGCCCCAATTTGTTAAGCCGTTTAGAATAGAAATCGAGCCACACGTTTCATGCGTATGTCTATGTGGTTGTTGTAATTGTTTGGCGAAGTAAGTTTCCTACCATTTACTCTTGCAATTTACTTACTTTTGTACTCTGGCGGGTCCATGACAATTAGGTTGGTCGAGTCTTGGTCTATGTGCAATGGGAAGGTCCGACATTCGATTCGTTCCTACTCCGAAGGCCGAGCTCAAGCATTGGTGGGATCAATTGGATCGTGAGAGCCGAACCTATGTGGAGAACAAGCTTGGTCGCCTTTTGCCCCTTCTCGACATCGACATCCAAAGTGGGGTCATGCAAGCAATAGCCCATTTTTGGTGTCCGCAAACGTCCACGTTCATATTCCATAAGCATGAGTTGACTCCGACTTTGGAAGAATATAGCGTTGCCATAGGAAAGCCTTTGGATTTGGAGTTAATCGATCCACCCCTCGGGTTAGAGCCGGAATCGGTTTTGTCTAACTTTCTTAGGATAAACAAAAATCAAATTGGAAGAGTGCTAAAGGATAACTGTCATGCCTGCCCACTTTCTTTCTTAGGTCAGTGTTTCGCAAATGCTGAGACTCTTTTAAAAGGTAAGATCTTCCTTCTAGCTTTCTTCGGGTTCATAATTTTTCCCTTTCGCGAGAATGCTATTGACCCTTCCGTTGCATGGGTGGTCAAACAAGTATGTGGTGGGGTTTGCTTTGTCAACACTATCTTGGCTGAAACATTTTTATCACTTACCCGTTTTAAAGAAAACGAAGAAAAGGTTTTCCGTGCTCCTGTCGAGCTTTTACAAGTCTGGTTTTTCTCTCATACTAGTGGATTTGGTATTCACATGAATATCAGTGACATTAGTGAGTTTAATCACCCTATCGAGGCATTTAAAAATCATCAGGATCGAACTCCGAATCTTTCTTTCTCAGAATGGGTAAATTTATTGAAAAATCCGAAAACCAAGATTTTCCTATGGCAAGCTAAGTGGTTCCGACTTCGCGAGGGACGTCTCTCTTATGGCAATAATGAACCAATCCCATTAGTGGGAATCACCGGCATCACCTCCTACTACCCGCTCCGAGTGGCCCGTCAATATCGGGTCGTCCAGGATTTACCGCCTCCTCTCAAGCCGGATTCTCTACAAGTCCGATTTATCAGAAAGGGAGGGGATTACAAAAGAGAGCTTCGCCATGCTGAACAGGCCTGGCTCGCCTGCCATGCTCAGAAGTTAAATTGGCCCGAAGACGAGCTCGAAGGGAAAGAAAAGACTTATTATGCCACGGCCCGATACATCCGTCGGCATGAAATTCCGATCGAGCTCCTCCCAAAGATCCCGGACGTGACAAAGAAGCCAACGCGCCAAGCAGAAATCAACCATCTCAAGAGGAAGAAGGAGAAAGCCGAGCAAAGCTTGAAGCGTGTTGCCAAGGAGAATAGGCAATTGCGTCGAGCATTGGCTTCCCATTCGCATATAGATCAAGAGGAGTAGAATAGATTTGGTTTGCCGTTTTGGGGTTTAGTCACTCTGTCTTTTTAGTTCATTTGTCTTAGGATTCTTATCTTAGTTTGCTTGATGTTTAGGAGCTTTGAGTTTTCAGTTTTAGTTCACTTTTCAAGTTTAGGAGTGTTGCTCAATTAAGAACAATTTAATGAATGAAAGCGGCTAAACCATTGTCATGGACCAGTCTTCTATATGAATCATGTGCTTATGAATGCTTGCTCATTTATGATTCAGGTGATTACAAGCCATCCGTATTTGCTAATTCGAGCTCAATCAACACGCGGAGAGTGAAATCGAGATTGGGGAACTTCTTCCTATAGCCGTCAACCATCGCAACCAGGCTTTAGCTAGTGCATCCGTTCCACCGAGATAATCGAGACGGCTAAAAGGAGATCCCCGATCCGAACCCGTGCAAAAGTCAGAATGGAGAGCGAAGAAGCCAATGCGCGCATGACCAACATGGAAAACCAACTGGCTCAACTTACCGCCATGATGATCGAGATAAGTCAGAAACTCAAAGATCCTCCGCCTGCACATGCCACCGAGGCTTCTGTCCCCACCTCCTCAGGACATACTCCCCCGATGGCCGTTGATCCACATGTCACGGACCCTCCTGAAAAAGGGACCGCATCAGATTCCCCCTCTGTCACACCGATCATTGTGAATCTGGATCCTGTTCCAAGGGAGGAGTCTATCTCCCGCCTCGATGAGGAAAGCGCAAGGCGCCTAGCCAAGATGGAGGAACGACTCTGTGTTCTTCAGGGGTACGAGATGCGAGGGGTTGACAAGTTATCTCCGTATGCTAAAGTGAAAGTCCCCGAAACCTTCAAGGAACCAGAATTTAGCATGAAGTACGACGGCACCGGTTGCCCTAAGACTCACCTCAAGTATTACTTGAGAAAAATGGCTCGTTATTCCGACAACGTACCACTCCTCATCCAGACCTTCCAAGATAGCTTGATTGGCCCTGCCTTGTCATGGTTCGTTGCGCTGGACGTTGAGACAATCACAGGATGGGAAGATCTTGCCGAAGAGTTCCTTCAGCAGTACAGGTTCAACTCCGAAAGCATCCCCACCAGAGAAGACTTAGTTCGGCTAGAAAAGAGAAGGAATGAACCTTTCAAGGCCTTCGCTCAAAGATGGAGGACGATGGCATCACAAGTAAAGCCCCCGCTAACCGAGAGGGAGATGAGGCAACTTTTTCTGAGAACCCTGCCACCTGAGTACTTTCACGGAATGTTAACTTCTGGGTGCCAAACATTCTCCCAACTGGTGGAAGTGGGCGAAGGGGTAGAATGGGCGATTGTCGATGGGAGGATACCCGCGGGGAATAGCAGAGGACTCCCAACAAAGAAGAACAAGGAAGCCGCTATCGAAGTTGCATTCGTCCAAGAGCCGTCTAAGCCCTTCTCAGCACCCCCACAAAAACCCTCAACCGTACAGAGACATGCGCCCCAAGGATCTGATCGAAGTGGAAGATTTCCTCATAAGGAATTCTCCCCGCTGCCAAGATCATTGTCAAAATTGTTGCCCATGCTCATTGAGAAGAGGATGGTAGCCAAGGAAGTACCTAGGGACAATCCTCCAAAGTTCCCTGGGTTTGACATGACCAAGGCATGCGAATACCACCGAGGTGAAAGGGGGCATGACACGGACAACTGCCTTGCACTGAGGATCAAGATCCAAAACTTGTTGGACAAGGGGATTCTATCGTTCGAGAGAGCGCAACCCAACGTGAAGCGAAATCCTTTGCCCGACCATGCCGAGGGCATAAATGTGGTGTTCGGAAAAGCGAACGTGAGCAAACAAGCCTTCACGGTGAACATCCCGAGGCTATACGAAGTTCTTCAACTAACTGGACACCACGAGGGAGGAAATGACGTCACGATGGAAGAAAAATTAGAGTGTGTTCGTAGAGCGATGAGCATGGGGGTAATTGGGAATGTCGATATGGGACAGGGATTAGTCGCCATGACAGCACCAGTCGTGATATACTTCTCTGATGAGGACTATGCTAGTGAGCCGGAGGTGGAGGATGTCGAGCCAGTGATTATCGACCTCGCAACTAAAGAATTCTCAGCAATCCAGGTGGGAAAGGAGGATACGACGCGGGTTGTGATCGAGCTGCCGCCCCTGGAAGAAGAAGGGGTCATAGTCCTTGAAACCCCTCCAGATTTCGATACTAAGGCGGTCCCGTGGGATTACAAAACGGATGAAGTGGATGCCATCACCCGGTCAGGTCGCTGCTATGCGCCTGCGGGAGGAGTTGAGAAAAAGGCAGTGACTGAAGAGGACGCAAAGCAATTTTTGGCAGTGATAAAAACGAGTGAATTCAATGTGGTGAACCAACTGCGGAAAATGCCAGCCCAAATCTCTCTCCTGGATCTCTTCAAATCTTCTGAGAAACACAAGGACGCCTTATTAAAGGTCCTTAACGAGGTTCATGTCCCGGAAACACTCGACGAAGCCCAGTTAGAAGAATTTGTGGGGACCATCCTGTTGAAGGATCAAATCTCTTTTGCGGATGAAGACTTTCCAGTGGAGGGCCGAAACCATAACAAAGCCTTGTACATTTCGGTTAAGCACCATGATATGGTGGTCGCAAGGACATTGATCGATAATGGCTCCGCTTTGAATTTATGCCCGTTAGCCACCCTTCGTCTCTTAAAGGTCGATCTAGGGAGGATGCGTACTGCCAAAAATCCCGTACGAGCATTCGACGACACTAGAAGGGAAGTAATAGGAGAGATAGAATTGGAGCTCCTGATCGGCCCTGTGACGTTTCTGGTGCTTTTTCAAGTACTAGACATCCCAAGCGCGTTCAACTTTCTACTAGGAAGACCATGGATTCATACCGCGGGTGCTGTACCCTCTAGTCTCCATCAAAAGGTGCGGTTTGTGGTCGACGACAAGCTCGTTACAGTACATGGAGAAACAGACTTCAAAGTCTATCACGAGACAGCCATCCCGTACGTGGAGCCCGAATGCAAGGAGGAATCCAGTTTCCAAACTCTGGAATTGGTATCTATGGTTCACGTTCCCGTCGGCTCGCTCATGCGCACTCCTGAACTGTCCAAGCCGGCTCTAGCAGCTGGAAGGATTATGCTCGCAAGCGGGTACAACCCCGGGGAAGGCCTTGGATTGCATGGGCAAGGGATTCGGAAGCCCATCGAAGCTGGAAAAGGCGCGAAGAGGGAAGGTTTAGGGTATCAGAGGAACCAGGATAATGGAGACCAAGGCAATCGTGAAAGCCGGGGCAATAGGTGTCGAGGTATCAATGGAGGCCGAGGTGGTCGTGGGGGTCGAGGTAGCGATGGAGGCCGGGGCAACCATGGAGGCCGAGGCACGGGTCAGGGGGATCATGGCGGACGTATTGGAGTGGAAGAAGGCTGTCAGGGCCCATTACTCCCCCTATTAAAAGAGATGTTCCCCGGGCCCCCGAAGATGCTACATGAGGAAGAAGCGGCCATTGACTGTATAGCCAAGCTATTCGAGGAGAATGTCATATGCACTATCCTGACATGTGAAGAAGCTGAATCTCCTGGAAGTGTCGCCGACCCTGCAGAGTAGGGCGGTTCCCGTTAGCGTTGTTATTCGCTTTATGTTCTCTCCCCTGCGTGGGAGCTTAGTGTTGTTTCAATTTGCTAATTTGAACTCGTTTGTAATGTGAACTCTGTCTAGCCTCGAATTTTGAACCGCTGGTTCGGGGTGGTGTGTGTTGTAATGCGGTATTATCCTTTTAATTCAATAAAATGCGTGCATGTTTTATTAAGGACACGTGGAATCATACCAAACTAGTCCTATGATGGTCGCTGAGGGCTGGGGTTCCACGTGCTCCCTATTCTCATGGTCTTCAAGAGCAAGGAAGTCCGATGACATGAGGATGAGCTCTTAAACGCTTTTTTTTTTTTTTTCAAAAAAAATAATATATTCAGAAGCATTTTCAAAAGGGCATATACCATGTTTTGTGTCCTAACTCATCTCATCACATCTCAGGCATCACATTATGCATAATCATGGTAAGGACGCATGTGATTCGGATTTGCACGAAGGGAATCTCTCGGATATCGATAGCGATGACAATGATTCGAAGGGGATTGAGCGTGAATGGAAGCGACACGAGGAATCGAGGCCATTAACAGTGGAACAAACAATTACCCTAAACTTGGGTAATGATGAAAATGTCAAGGAAATAAAGATCGGGGCAAGTCTTTCGAAAGCAGAGGCCGAAAGAGTGGTTCGCCTTCTTAAAGAATATCAGGATGTGTTCGCTTGGACATACGCTGACATGCCGGGATTGGATCCAGAAATTGTAGAGCACGCTCTACCAACTGATCCTCACATACTTCCGAGGAAGCAAAAACTCCGAAGGACCAAACCAGAATTATCCAAGAAAATCGAGGAAGAGGTTATGAAATTGCTAAAAGTAGGGTTCATCGAAGTATCGCACTACTCCGATTGGATAGCAAACGTCGTGCCAGTAATGAAGAAAGACGGTCGAGTCAGGGTCTGCGTGGACTATCGCGACTTAAACCGAGCTAGTCCAAAGGATGACTTTCCGCTCCCACATATAGATGTCTTGGTCGACAGTACTGCAGGATTTGAATTGTTCTCCTTCATGGATGGATTCTCAGGGTACAATCAAATCCGCATGAAGAAGGAGGATAGGAGCAAGACCTCGTTCATAACCCCGTGGGGGACCTTTTGCTACAAGGTGATGCCTTTCGGTCTGAAAAATGCCGGGGCAACGTATCAAAGGGCCATGGTCGCGTTATTTCACGACATGATGCACAAGGAGATCGAGGTGTATGTAGACGATATGATTGCGAAGTCGAGGCAAGGCGAAGACCATGTCGAAGTTTTGCAAAAGTTGTTCGATCGCCTCCGAAAGTTTAAACTGCGCCTCAATCCCGCGAAATGCGTATTTGGGGCAAAGTCTGGAAAGCTGTTAGGATTTATGGTCAGTAACAAAGGCATTGAGATTGACCCTTCAAAAGTAAAGGCCATTTGCGACTTACAGCCTCCGGCCACTGTCAAAGAAGTCCGCAGCCTGTTGGGACGATTAAATTATGTCGCAAGATTCATCTGCCAGTTGTCAGAAACGGCGAGGCCGTTTTTCAAACTCTTGAAGAAGAATGCGAAAATCAAATGGGACGCCGAATGTCAGGATGCCTTTGAAAAGATAAAGTATTATCTGACTCATTCCCCGATCTTGGTCCCGCCAGTGCCCAAAGTTCCATTAATTTTGTATCTGACTATCCATGATGAATCACTGGGAGCCATGCTGGCCCAAAACAGGCCGGACGACGGGAAGGAACGCGCAATATATTACCTCAGCAAGAAATTCACTACCTCGGAGGTGAACTATCCGGAGGTTGAGAAGACGTGCGTAGCCTTGGTCTGGGTGCTGCACAGGCTACGCCAATACACCCTCCATCACCAAGTTCTGCTAGTAACTGAAAATGATCCCATCAAGTATCTCTTAGAGAAGCCAGCCTTGGTGGGGAAGCTGGCCAAATGGCAGATCCTAATTTCAGAATTCGACGTGCGGAGCCTGGGGCAAAATTCCGTAAAGGGTAGAGCCATAGCGGACATGTTAGCAGAAAGTCCCGAAAAAGCGGAAGACCCCGATGAAGATGGTGACACGGATAGTCAGGTCTTATTTGCGTCAAATGACAAATGGACCATGTACTTTGATGGTGCGGTCAACTTATCTGGTTCCGGCACTGGGGCAGTTCTCGTCTCCCCAGATAGTCAACACTACCCCGTGGCTGCCAAATTGACTTTCCCTTGCACGAATAACATCGCGGAATACGAAGCATGTATCCTTGGCCTCCAAGCTGCTGTCGACATGGGGATTCAAAAATTGCAAGTCTATGGCGATTCGGCCCTCATTATCCTTCAAACTGAAGGCAAGTGGCGAACGCGGGATCCAAAACTAATCCCATATCATGAGTTTCTGGAAGAGCTGGTGAAAGAATTCCAAGAAATATCATTCGATTACCTGCCTAGATCTCAGAATCAGTTCGCCGATGCCTTAGCCACGTTATCGTCAATGCTGCAAGCAACAAAAGGCTTGGATATCGAACCATTAAGGATTGAAATCCTTAAGCGTCCGGCCTACTGTATGGTAATTGAAGAAGAGCCTGATGGAGAACCATGGTACCATGATATTCTGAATTACCTGCAGAAAGGTGAGTTCCCTCAAGGAAGTGAAGCACCAGACAGGAAGTATCTGATGAAGTTGGCCTCAAAATTCTTCATTAGCGGGGACGCACTTTACAAAAGATCTTATGACTCAGTGTTACTGAGATGCATCGACGCGAAGGAGGCCAATCGTTTGATGGAAGAGATACATGAAGGGGAATGTGGTCCCCACATGAACGGCCATCTCCTAGCAAGGAAGATCATGCGACTCGGGTACTATTGGTTGGCCATGGAGTCTGATTGTATTCAGCATGCGCGATGTTGCCATCGATGTCAAATTTATGGAGATAGAATTAATGCTCCGCCAAACGAACTCCATCAGATGTCTCAAGCTTGGCCGTTTTCCATGTGGGGAATAGATATAATTGGGCCGATCAACCCCAAGGCATCAAACGGACACAGATTCATCTTAGTAGCAATCGACTACTTCACGAAGTGGATCGAGGCCAATTCTTACGCTAATGTCACCGCGAAGAACGTGGCCAAGTTCATTCGTCGCGATATCATCGCCCGTTACGGAGTTCCGGAAGCAATCATCACTGACAATGGCTCCAATCTGAACAACAAAATCGTGGATGGATTGCTTGAGACATTTCGGGTCCGGCATCTGAATTCATCACCATACCGCCCTCAAATGAACGGGGCCGTTGAAGCGGCAAACAAGAACATAAAGAAGATCTTATCAAAGACTGCTGAGAATTATCGCGATTGGCATGAAAGACTTCCATATGCATTGATGGCATATCGGACATCGATCCGCACCTCGACTGGAGCAACCCCATTTTCGTTAGTATATGGAATGGAAGCGGTCCTACCCGTGGAAGTCGAAATTCCGTCCTTAAGGGTTCTCTCTCAGGCGAAACTTGATGAGGCCGAATGGGTACGACAAAGGCACGAACAGTTGAACATGATCGATGGAAGCAGACTACAAGCCATATGTCACGGCCAATGCTATCAGAAACGAGTAGCAAAGTCGTTCAATCGAAAAGTTCGTCCCCGGCACCTCGAAGTCAACGATTTGGTATTGAGGAAGGTGATATCCATTGTGCGCGACCCTCACGGCAAATTTGCTCCGACTTATGAAGGCCCCTATGTCATCAAAAAGATCCTGCCAGGTGGCTCTTTAGTGTTAATGGAAATGGATGGCCACGAGCTGTCCAAGCCTGTAAACTCTGACGCAGTCAAGAAGTATTTTCCATGAATGGAATCAAGGCTAGAAAGCCATTTCTCGTGCAATTCAAATCACTTAGTATCATGCATGTCATGCATACATTTTCATACATGTACGTGTGTTTGTGTTTCAGGTATCCAACAGCAACGAAATGAAGGACGAACGACGAAGAGGCTGGAGTACAGGGACGAGAAACATTTCTGGTGATAATAGCTCTTTGAATGAATGCTCAAAGTCATGTCTGGTGATTGATCGTTGTGCAGTTATGAACTTTCCTGTGTATGTGAATGTCAAAAATGACCACGTTTTTTGAAAATGAACCTTGTAATGATTTTTATCTGTCCAAGTCACCAATTCCACCGAGGATCATTAAAATGGACAATTCAATGAGGGGCGCGGAAATGCTTGAACATGCTAAATGAGACGTGTCAGAATGATGAAAGGCAAACCACGCTCCATACACTGTCCCATGTACTAGTACCTAACGAGTTGAGCGGAAAAAATTCCATGTTTGCAAAGTGAAGGGTTATCTCGCAAAAGGTACGGCAACTAAAGTGGTGAGAGGCATTTCGTTCATCCATCGCAAACGCTATAGGTTACCGTTTGATTAACCATTTTGAGCCCAAACACTTGCGAAGCTTCTTTCATACTACCCCTGTCAAGAACCACCCCACACCGGGGTGAATTGGTGGTGAGTCGGCATGTCGAGGAAAGAAAATGAGTAGAAAATATTCTTGCTTTCACTTGTATCAATCTTTGAGCGCCTCTATTACAAATGAGCTAGTGCGTGAATTCAAGTGCCCTAAGACGATGAAAAGCATTTCTTTCTCTATCCTACACACTTATACCCATTGAACAACCCAATTGAGCCTGTAATTTCGCTTCTTATAAACCTAGTTGGTGATCGTCCCCCACACCGGGGCAAGGCAAAGGTCACCACTGTGCAAGCATCATGGTCCGGAGTGCCGACTAAAGATGAAGGCTTGAGAGTTCAGTAGCACTGTTTGCTTAAATTTGCCTAGGCCAGTCCAAAAAAAAAAAAAAACCAGGGGCACGAAAAAGCAGTGTACCTGGTAAAAGCAAGGCCAATGCCCATAGATGTGAATGTTGAAGAAAAAACAGGATGAACTAGGGGGCATTAAAGGCAGTGTGCTTGTCAGAGGGAGGCTGGCCCCCATGTATTAAATGAAAAGCAAAATGATGAGGTGATATGTGCTGAAATTACAAGATCAGCCCTAGTCAAGCAATAGTCGTCCTTCAAGTCTCGAGGAGACGAACGCCGAATGGCTAAGATCGATAGTACATTTCTGAGGATAATCTCCAATGGCGAAGAAAAGACCGGTGACAATGTCAAGATGATCACCAACTCTCACCCCAATACACATAATTGAGCCTGCGATCCTTTCGTTTCTCAACCCATAAACCTAACCCGCGGTACGTCCTTCGTAAAGTCTTTTCTGATTGGGGCACTTGAGTCAACGTAAGAGCTCATATGTTTATAAGCGTTGCTCGAAGAGGTGCAAACAAGATTATTTTCTATCTTATTTCGCAGAGTTCTCGACTCGTAAACCCAAAGAGGATCACGAAGCATGTATTTCATAGCTTCGACTTGGACAGTCTCATCTGTTAGCCCATCGACCAAGCCTATATTACGGTCCCAATGAAGACCTCTCGGATTGGTAAAGTTGTATTGCTTGCGAGAATACTCGGACCTTTGTCGGCGTGACGATGGTAAGGCAGAGTGATTATCACGAAATAACCCTTTCAAATGAGAGTGAACGAAAGTCCTTTCTAACTGAAAGTCTCTCATTTAGCATTTTCTAGATAATTCATGTCACGAATGGAAATTGTCTTAAATGATAATTATCCTCGGTGGAAAGACAGTGATACAGACATATCAAAATCGTTACACATGAACTCCAATGGAACTGATCCTGAAGCATAGGTCTTAGAGAGTGCCGATTGCTTGTTTCTGAGATGAATACATGTACCTGTTGTTACTAATCCTGTAAGACAGGTGACGTTTCCTCAGACACCAACCTTCAAGCTGATCTCAGAAGTGTTAAGAGACCTCCAAGCATTCATGAATTCCCAGGACTCTGCTGGAAAGGACACGATAGACGATCTATCGAACCCTCGGACAAGAGCCCCTAAGTGTCACTGACAGAAGGCTTTTAAACAATCCGATCTGACCTACAGGTATGTACACCCAGGCCCGATTTCAAAAGGTTCCGGGTCAATCCATTAAACCCCGATTTCAAAAGGTTCCGGGGCAATCCTTAAACCCCGATTTCAAAAGGTTCCGGGTCAATCCATTAAACCCCGATTTCAAGAGGTTCCGGGTCAATCCTTAAACCCCGATTTCAAAAGGTTCCGGGTCAATCCATTAAACCCCGATTTCAAAAGGTTCCGGGTCAATCCATTAAACCCCGATTTCAAAAGGTTCCGGGGCAATCCTTAAACCCCGATTTCAAAAGGTTCCGGGTCAATCCATTAAACCCCGATTTCAAAAGGTTCCGGGTCAATCCTTAAACCCCGATTTCAAAAGGTTCCGGGTCAATCCATTAAACCCCGATTTCAAAAGGTTCCGGGTCAATCCATTAAACCCCGATTTCAAAAGGTTCCGGGTCAATCCTTAAACCCCGATTTCAAAAGGTTCCGGGTCAATCCATTAAACCCCGATTTCAAAAGGTTCCGGGTCAATCCATTAAACCCCGATTTCAAAAGGTTCCGGGTCAATCCTTAAACCCCGATTTCAAAAGGTTCCGGGTCAATCCATTAAACCCCGATTTCAAAAGGTTCCGGGTCAATCCATTAAACCCCGATTTCAAAAGGTTCCGGGGCAATCCTTAAACCCCGATTTCAAAAGGTTCCGGGTCAATCCATTAAACCCCGATTTCAAAAGGTTCCGGGTCAATCCTTAAACCCCGATTTCAAAAGGTTCCGGGTCAATCCATTAAACCCCGATTTCAAAAGGTTCCGGGTCAATCCATTAAACCCCGATTTCAAAAGGTTCCGGGTCAATCCTTAAACCCCGATTTCAAAAGGTTCCGGGTCAATCCATTAAACCCCGATTTCAAAAGGTTCCGGGTCAATCCATTAAACCCCGATTTCAAAAGGTTCCGGGTCAATCCTTAAACCCCGATTTCAAAAGGTTCCGGGTCAATCCATTAAACCCCGATTTCAAAAGGTTCCGGGTCAATCCATTAAACCCCGATTTCAAAAGGTTCCGGGTCAATCCTTAAACCCCGATTTCAAAAGGTTCCGGGTCAATCCATTAAACCCCGATTTCAAAAGGTTCCGGGTCAATCCTTAAACCCCGATTTCAAAGGTTCCGGGTCAATCCTTAAACCCCGATTTCAAAGGTTCCGGGTCAATCCTTAAACCCCGATTTCAAAAGGTTCCGGGTCAATCCTTAAACCCCGATTTCAAAGGTTCCGGGTCAATCCTTAAACCCCGATTTCAAAGGTTCCGGGTCAATCCTTAAACCCCGATTTCAAAAGGTTCCGGGTCAATCCTTAAACCCCGATTTCAAAGGTTCCGGGTCAATCCTTAAACCCCGATTTCAAAGGTTCCGGGTCATCCTTAAACCCCGATTTCAAAAGGTTCCGGGTCATCCTTAAACCCCGATTTCAAAAGGTTCCGGGTCTATCCTTAAACCCCGATTTCAAAAGGTTCCGGGTCTATCCTTAAACCCCGATTTCAAAAGGTTCCGGGTCAATCCATTAAACCCCGATTTCAAAAGGTTCCGGGTCAATCCATTAAACCCCGATTTCAAAAGGTTCCGGGTCAATCCATAAACCCCGATTTCAAAAGGTTCCGGGTCAATCCATTAAACCCCGATTTCAAAAGGTTCCGGGTCAATCCATTAAACCCCGATTTCAAAAGGTTCCGGGTCAATCCTTAAACCCCGATTTCAAAAGGTTCCGGGTCAATCCATTAAACCCCGATTTCAAAAGGTTCCGGGTCAATCCATTAAACCCCGATTTCAAAAGGTTCCGGGTCAATCCTTAAACCCCGATTTCAAAGGTTCCGGGTCAATCCTTAAACCCCGATTTCAAAAGGTTCCGGGTCAATCCATTAAACCCCGATTTCAAAAGGTTCCGGGTCAATCCTTAAACCCCGATTTCAAAAGGTTCCGGGTCAATCCATTAAACCCCGATTTCAAAAGGTTCCGGGTCAATCCATTAAACCCCGATTTCAAAAGGTTCCGGGTCAATCCTTAAACCCCGATTTCAAAAGGTTCCGGGTCAATCCATTAAACCCCGATTTCAAAAGGTTCCGGGTCAATCCATTAAACCCCGATTTCAAAAGGTTCCGGGTCAATCCTTAAACCCCGATTTCAAAAGGTTCCGGGTCAATCCATTAAACCCCGATTTCAAAAGGTTCCGGGTCAATCCATTAAACCCCGATTTCAAAAGGTTCCGGGTCAATCCTTAAACCCCGATTTCAAAAGGTTCCGGGTCAATCCATTAAACCCCGATTTCAAAAGGTTCCGGGTCAATCCTTAAACCCCGATTTCAAAGGTTCCGGGTCAATCCTTAAACCCCGATTTCAAAAGGTTCCGGGTCAATCCTTAAACCCCGATTTCGAAAGGTTCCGGGTCAATCCTTAAACCCCGATTTCAAAAGGTTTGTGGTCCAACCTTAAACCACGCATCAAAGGTTTGTGGTCCAACCTTAAACCACTCTTTCAAAAGGTTTGTGGTCCAACCTTAAACCACGCTTCAAAGGTTTGTGGTCCAACCTTAAACCACGTTTTTCAAAAGGTTTGTGGTCCAACCTTAAACCACGCATCAAAGGTTTGTGGTCCAACCTTAAACCACTCTTTCAAAAGGTTTGTGGTCCAACCTTAAACCACGCATCAAAGGTTTGTGGTCCAACCTTAAACCACTCTTTCAAAAGGTTTGTGGTCCAACCTTAAACCACGCTTCAAAGGTTTGTGGTCCAACCTTAAACCACATTTTTCTTTAAACAATGCTCTTCGTTTATTTAGATGTTATTTTATATGCTCTCTCCTCCTTCTTGCATTGCATCATCCCGTGCCCTCCATCAACAAAATTTTGGCGTCTCTTATCTTTGAAAGGAACCTCTTCGAGCTCCCCTTCAAAGAGGGGCAGCTGTTGACACCTAAATTTTGCTAAATCATTTAGGGTTTTATTGCATAAAAAATTAGGGTTTAATTTTTAATCCCTAAATCAAAAAATTTTCATTAAAACTGCATGGCACATAGTTATTAGGTGCATTTGCATTAACAAGGCCTATTAGAGCATATTTTCCATTTTCATTTTTCAAAAATCAAAAAATTTTCAATTAGTTTAAAAAAAAAAAAAAATTTGGGGGTGCCAGCGTTGAAATTCAACGCTGGCCCACCGCCTGAAGGACCACTCTCCCCCCTTTGCGTGAAAAAGGAGAGAAGCAGCTGAGGAAGAGCTGAGGGGGCTCCACGAAAAAGAGAAACGGAGAGAGAGAGCTCGGGGAGTGAAACAGAGAGAGAGAGCTCGGCAGCAAGAAAGAGAGAAGAGAAAAGAAAGAGCCGACCGAGGGAGACAAAAAGGAAGCGGAGCAGCTCGGCAGGCGCGGCGCCGACGAGGCGTCGCGGCATCGCGGCCACGCGGGCGGTGGAGCAGCTCGGCAGGCGCGGCGCCGACGAGGCGTCGCGGCATCGCGGCGACACAGACGGTGGAGCAGCTCGGCGGGCGACGGCCGGCTTCCAGGCGAGTCGAGCCCGCGGCGGAGCAGGCGGCGGAGCAGCTCGGCGGGCGACGGCAGGCGCGGCGAGTCGAGCCCGCGGCCACGCGGGCGATGGGGCAGCTCGGCGGGCGACGGCCGGCTTCCAGGCGAGTCGAGCCCGCGGCGGAGCAGGCGGCGGAGCAGCTCGGCGGGCGACGGCAGGCGCGGCGAGTCGAGCCCGCGGCCACGCGGGCGATGGGGCAGCTCGGCGGGCGACGGCCGGCTTCCAGGCGAGTCGAGCCCGCGGCGGAGCAGGCGGCGGCTGGCCGCGGCGTCTCGGTCGCGGGGTCAGGGTGAGTCGGCGGCTGCGGGTCGGCGTCGGACGGAGGCACGGACTCCACGCCGGAGCGGTGGCCGGCGTTCCAGCGAGCTCCGGAGCGCGGCGTGGCGGCTGCGAGTCGGGTCGTTCCGGGTCGGGCGCGCGGGTGAACCGGGTAGGGTTCTCAGTCGGGTCGGATTCGCGGGTCATAGCCGGGTAGGGCTTATTTGGTAATTGGGCTTAGCTTTAGGGCTTTATTTGGTTTTTTATTTGGTTTTTGGGCCTCTCGCGGACGGGCCGGAATTTTGCAACCTAGGCTGAAGTGTTGTTAGTTTTTTTATATATGGTGGGCTTTGGGCTTTCGTTTTTCTTAAAAAATTGGGCCGGGCTTTTATTTTTTTTATTTTTATTTTTTTTTCCTCTTTAACTCGGCCTGGGCTTTTCTTTTAAAAACGAAATTTTCAAAAAAATTTAGCCGGGCTCAACAAATGAGCCCGGTCCGGCTTCGGGCCCGGGCCGGCGCGCCCGGGTCGGTTTCAATCCGGGTCGGATGTGGAGATCCGACCCGGCCCCTTTTTATTATTTTAATTTTCTTTTTTCATTACTATTTTAATTTCCTTTAAAAAAAAATCGAAAATGTTTTAAAAATCCAAAAAAAGGAGATTAATTAAATAAAAATATTTAAAAATAAAAAAATATATAAAAAATTTCTGAAAATTCAAAAAAAATATTTAAAAATTCAAAAGCATGAAAAATTTCAAAAAAAGATTCGAAAACATTAAAAAATTCAAAAAAAATCCAAAAAAAATTTAAAAATTAAAAATTATAAAAAAAAATCAGAATTTTCATTGGTGTCTCGGAATTGGGTCTTCTTACCCTATTGTGTGGTTAATGTCATATTTGATTGCACGTCACTTGGTTCACACACTTTGAATTGTGCATTTAAATTAGCCTCGCATGTAGTTGATTATGCATGTCTAGGTTTAGATGTTAATTATTGCTTTCCTTAGCTTAGTCAGGAATGAAATTTTGAGACTCCCGATTAGCGAGAGCACGTTAGGTGGTGAATTGAACAAGATTAGGTACCGAAAGGGCACTAATTAGCCGATTAGTGTAATCAAGTCCCCGTACCCATTGAATCTCTGGTTCGTAGAAGTGAAGCTTTTCTCCCGTGCTTTGCTTGGGTGTCTAATCGACCCACCAAAAACCGATTAGTGGCGACTCCTAAACGAAATTGATTTGCATGTTAACAACTTAAACTTAAGTCGCGAATTGGTATGAGCTTGGGAGAGCTCGAGCTAGGTTTAACTTAGCAATCCATTAGCCTAACCCCTCAGGCCTCGGGGCCGGTTCGGGGAGGTCGCGACACACGGGACGCTCCACGCCACCGTCTATGAAGTGGATCGGCTCCACCACGGCGGCGGTCCCAAGTTCTTCCGCAAGGTACGTCTCCCTCCGCCTCCCGTGAACCCGTCGTCGGTCCGGATCGTGTTCCGATTACGCCGAGGGCCCCGATCTTTTGGTGTCCATGGCGCCGGAGCCGCAGCCAGAGCCGGAGGAGGAGGGGGGGCGGCGGGGGAGGAGTCAGAGGGGGAGGCGGAGGGAGAAGGTGCAGGCGAGGAGAGAGAGAGAGACTCTGTGAGAGAGAGAGAGAGAGAGAGAGAGAAAATGTGGAAATTGAGAGAATGGGCGCGAAAATGTTGAATAAGGAAGAAGTAGGGTTTTTGTTGCAAAATTCGTGGGAAATTTCCCACGAATTTTGCAACGAAAATTGTACACATTAAAATAATTGCCCGGAAAATTTAAATTCGTTGGAAATTTCCAACGAATTTTCCAACGAAAAATGTACACACTGAAATAATTGCCCGGAAAATTGAAATTCGTTGGAAAATTTGTTGGAAATTTCCAACGAATTTTCCAACAAAAGTTGTACACACTAAAATAATTGCAGAAAATTGAAATTCGTTGGAAAATTCGTTGGAAATTTCCAACGAATTTTCCAACAAAAATTGTACACACTGAAAAAATTCCCGGAAAATTGAAATTCGTTGAAAAATTCGTTGAAAATTTCCAACGAATTTTCCAACGAATATAAAAAATGCCGAATAAAATCAATTTTTTTTGAAATCGTTGGAAAATTCGTTGGAAATTTCCAACGAAAAAAATTCGTTGGAAATTTCCAACGAATTTTCCAACGAATATAAAAAATGCCGAATAAAATCAATTTTTTTGAAATCGTTGGAAAATTCGTTGGAAATGAATTTTCGTTGGAAAATTCGTTGGAAATTTCCAACGAATTTTCCAACGAAAATTGTACACTATGAAAAAATTCCCGAAAAATTGAAATTCGTTGGAAATTTCCAACGAATTTTCCAACGAATATAAAAAATGCAGAATAAGACCGATTTTTTTGAAATCGTTGGAAATTTCCAACGAATTTTCCAACAAAAATTGTACACTATGAAAAAATTCCCGAAAAATTGAAATTCGTTGGAAAATTCGTTGGAAATTTCCAACGAATTTTCCAACGAATATAAAAAATGCCAAATAAAATCAATTTTTTTTGAAATCGTTGAAAAATTCGTTGGAAATTTCCAACGAATTTTTTTTCGTTGGAAATTTTCAACGAATTTTCCAACGAAAATTGTACACTATGAAAAAATTCCCGAAAAATTGAAATTCGTTGGAAATTTCCAACGAATTTTTCAACGAATATAAAAAATGCCGAACAAGACCGATTTTTTTTTAATTCGTCGCAAAATTCGTTGGAAATTTCCAACGAATTTTGCGACGAAAATTTTTTCGTTGGAAATTTCTAACGAATTTTGCGACGAATATTTTTCGTTGGAAATTTTCAACGAATTTTGCGATGAAAAATTTTTCGTTAGAAATTTCCAACGAATTTTGCGATTCGTTGGAAAATTTGTCGCAAATTTGTGACGAAAATTTTTCGTTGGAAAATTTTCGTGGCAAAAATGCGTTTTTTTTTGTAGTGAGTCCAAAAAGTCGTTCACTTGACAATTACATAAGATAAAGTTGTCCAACCATGAACACCCTTGGAAAATTTGATAAATTGTATAAATGTACACAGACGTAACTAACTATTCATGAATCTTTCAACTGAAGAAACTCAAATTTAGTGCTTATTAACAAGGCACGCAAAAAACAAGCCACAAGTTGCCTGGATTTGGGTTTTTTCATCTTTCAGAAAATCACACCTCTTCTGGTAAAAATTATATGTGTAATCAACCAAACCGATCAAAGCAGACACTTAAATCACCAAAAAATCATCGAGCATAGTGACATGATGAACTCGAAATCACTTGCATACGTCTAAATCAAGTCAAAGCCTCATGTTTCATGATGATCAATGAGGCCAACCAAAAATATCAGCAAAAAAAAAAAAATCTGAAAACTCGCAACTTCAACAACCGGAAGATTACGCATCCGAACTCCGAAGTGCGAAAGGCAACAAAAAAAACCACCGCCAAACCCACATTCACTATCAAAGGTCAAAGAAAACATAAAAGAACAACGTAAAAAAAAGCACCCATTTCTATTTTGGTTCCGGAAGAGCGAAGAAAAAGGGGATGTTTTGTTAATAGGAACAAGAAAGTGTTTATAGCCGTAGCGATATAAAGAAGAATACTCATCCGAGCCGCAGGAACATGTACATATGGAATACGAGAATTTCCACCTTGTTGAAGATCTAGTGGTGCTACCCGAAGACTTAAATGAATAGCCATCGCTGTTAAGAACAACCGAGATCCAATGAGAATTTGCGCGTAGCTTCTGGTCTTTGACATCAAAAAAGAAGGTTGTAATAACGAAAGGTAGAAAATCTAAGAAGACTCACATCCCCATATTCCCACATTATAGAATAGAGTCGGTTTTTCTCCTCCTGTGTTCTAAATGAAAAAGGGGTGGGCATTCGGTTACAGTTAGTAAACGAAGGGAAGGGGGATTCAATTCACAGAAGAGAATCGGGTCTCATTCGGCGATGCCTCGCTACTTCAAAGGGAAAGATTTGCTTTGCGTGCACCTTCGAGTGCGGTGGCAGGATCTGGCTTTTGGTTTGAAGATTGGATCTGCACTTTTCTTCATTCAAGAATGATGTCAGTCAGACTAAAAGGGGCTCTTCATCCAAGAATGAGCTAGGCTGGCCGGCAAGGGCACCACCTTGTCGGGCTCGTTGCCCTTTTGTAAATGCTCGGTCCAAGACTACAATGGTGTGGCAGCTAATCACGTGTCCCTTCTCCGACGCCATTCTTGTTGCCTCTTTGCTCTTAGAAAAGCTCAACACAAAGCCTCGCAAGAGTGAAATCTTGCTGATTCAAAGATTATTTAATGTACACTTGCCTTGCATCTTGCAGTCTCGGTGCATCATCCTCTTTAAACATTGAGAGAAGGTGGTCGCCAGAGTGTTGGAAATGGCCTTGCTTGCGATCGGAATTACGATTCAGCCACCCAAGATCAAAAGGTCGGGAAGTTTTCAGAATGGGAAGGACCACGGAGATTATCATGCAATGTCAGGAATGATCTCTAGCTATGGCCTTGCTCGTTTAGTATGATAAGGCTCGATCGGTTATTGTTGCACGGAAGCTGCATGGAAGCCGCATAAAAGCTGCACTGAATCTGCACAGAAGTTGCTCAGAAATGAATACAAAACAGATAGAGCTCGGAGTACCATAATTGTTAATCAAATCGTACTATCACAATATCGAGATTGCATATTCAAATTGATGGACACAGGGGATTCGTGTTGATATCACTAATAGGTTCCATTTCTCAAAATTTATTCATCATGATTGTAAAGTTCCACGAAAATCACTCCATGCTGTGGACATAAGAGTATTAACATAACATCTAGCCTTATAGTATATTACTGCGGATTTCATCTTGTTCTAAAGACTCCTTCAAAGACAAATTGTAAACTCACTTGATTAAGCCAATGCAGCAGCCACATGCTTGGCGATGGTCTGCTAAAGATCGTCTTTCTTTGCTCCAACCACCTTGTCCATAATCTTCCTCCTTTCACGAAAATGAAGGTTAGCAACATCTCCAAAGCCCCCCATTCTTGAGCTACTGCAAAGACACGATAATCAGTCCGCAGTTTATTTGCACAGGGAAGGATGAGGGGATTGGGAAATAATCTTAGTTTCGTATGAGTCCTAAACCTTTTTACTTCTTACCAATTGAGTCTATCCAGTCAATTTTTGCTGGAAAGTACTGACATGGACACCAGACGGTCTACGTGGCGTTGACATGGAAATTTTAATAATATTTTTCAATTTTTAAATTTTTTATTCTTTTTTTTTCCTCCCCTTCTTTCTCCTCCCGTTGGTCATTGAGTGTTAGCAACCAGCTAGTGGGGGGAGGGCTAGCAAGGTGGACCTCGCCCAGCCATGGCAAGGCTCAACCTTGCCCCGCCCGCCACTGGTGAGGGTAAGCCTTGCCTGATCTGGTGAGATCGAGCATCGCCTAGCGACGGTGAGGTTGAGCCTCACCTAACCATAGCGAGGCTCGCCCTTGCAAGCAACAGCTAAGCTCGGCCTCACCGTTGCACGTGAGGGCAAGGCTCAACTTCGCCAGTGGCCGGAAGGGGCAAAGCTCTCCCAAGGCTGACGAGGTCAACCTCACCGGCCCTCCCCTTTGGCCAGTTGCCGATGCCTGACGACTAGCTAGAGGGGGAAGAAGGGGAGGAAAAAAAAAAAGAAAAGGAGAAAAAGGAAAAACAATATAAAAGAAAATTAAAAATAAAAAATTCGAAAAATATTAAAATAATGTTAAAAATTGTCTATATTAGTGCCACGTAGGCCAACTGATATCCATATCAGCGATTTCCGGCCAAAATTAGCCGAATAGACTCAGTTGGTAAAAAATGAAAAATTTTATTATTCAATTGGCCAAATTGAAAGGTTTAGGACTGGATTAACAAAAATGCAATAGATTCATGACTTTTTGGACAATTTTCCCTCTTCTATGGTGTTGAGCAAATTGATGTCTTAATTTCCAAGTTGAACTTAGAAAAATTTTAACATTAAAATCTTTTCTACACAGTCACATGTTTAGGAACTTTTATTTATGTTGTACATATCACCATCAAACTCTTTCTTATCAATTTAGCTGCCTATATACATACATATATATGTAATGGGATGATCAAATGAAACAAAAAAAATTCCTCTTCGAGGATTTTTTCACAACAAAACCACAATTACATTCCCAATGTGAAGATGAAATCTAAGTAAATCAAAGCTTCACATAGGATAAGAATTTTTTTGAATTCCATTGAAATTTCTTTCATTTTGAACTGACAAAACTTAATATCATTCATGTAATTCTTAGAAAATATCTAGATGCCTCACAGTGCATTTCTAGATACTTCTATGACGTCTTACAAGTTCTATGCAGAAGTATTTTTCCAATAGTAAGGAAAAGACACAAATTCTTTGATATAGTAAATAAAGAGACTTGATATATTTTTATCCTAATAAAATTTGAAATAAAGAAATCACCAGGAAAGTGAACTTTCAGATAGGAGGGACGAGAAAAAATAAATCGTTATAAGCCATGATGAAGAAAAGACTAGCTTTTATTTTCTAAATAAATACGTTTAAATTAGACGAAAAACCATAAAAGGCAAGAAACTAAGTAAAACCATTAAGGCCGATTTCGTTTATCTAGCAAAAAAAACAAAAAGAAGTGGATAGTCATATATGAGGTTCAAATAACTCCAACCTACTACATTTCCTTTATTTTTCTTTTGAGTTAATAGCACGGGTAAACTAATTTTTTGACCGTCAAAATCCCCAAAGTGGTACATATGTAACAAATTTACTCCAAACTAATTTTTTGACCACAAAAAATCCCAAACTGGTATACTTATGACAATTTTACCCTCCGTTAGTTTTCATTAAATTTTACCATCAAATTTCTAAGTTGGATGAAACATGGCAGTTGACCAATACACCAGTTTGGGATTGTACCCTCCATTCGTCACAGGTGCACCAGTTTGTGATTTTTTGTGGTATTAATCCAATTTAACGGAGGGTAAATTGGTCACCAATATATCAGTTTGGGGTTTTTAATACTCAAAAAATTAGTTTAGAGTAAAATTATCACAAGTGTACTAATTTGGGATTTTTTTAGATCAAAAAATTAATTTTGAGTAAATTTGTCACATGTATACTAGTTTGGAGTTTTTCGTAGTATTAACCCTTTTCTTTTTTGAGAATAGGGTCATTGTAGTTCTACTATAATAAGGAGTAATTATAACTCATAGATTTCTTGCTTAATTTAGATATTGAGGGATTTGCTTCTGGATATCTCAACAATTAATATAGCTAATAAACATCGTCAAAATAGGTATTATATATAAGGGGGCGGGGCTGTAATATAATACATATCTTATATCTACTTTGTTAGCATGTCGAACGAACCAAAACATCCTTACCCCCCTTGTACACCGGCGGATGCACCGAGCCAGTATGCTGTGCTGCACATTCGCCCCTGTTGTCCCTTTCGAATTCTTGTAGTAGAATTTAAGCCTAACTTAATTTTGCGGTTCCCTTTCTTCATAATATGAGCAAATTTCAAATGATTTGGGATTCAAGCATTGACCGTAAGGCATCCCACAATGGTTCATTGACATTATATATGCTTTTGGGATTTGCAGAGACGCCGTATAAATCCAGGTGGCCAGAGTTGATGGGAGAAGATGGGAAGAAAGCGAAGGCGATAATCGAGAAGGAGAATCCGCAGGTGACCGGCATGATAATGGCGCCAGGAACCTCTTACATTCTCCACACTTGCTGTAACCGTGTAATCATCTGGGTCGACGACAAGGGCAATACCCTTGGAGTGCCGATGCTTGGATGAGGGCAAGGAAATGCTGTACTAGAATAGTTCATCAAGCTATTTGGATAGACTATAATAAATAAATAACCATTTGGGGTGGAATCAATATGACGTGTGTGATTTTTCTATTCATATGGTCTCTTTGTGCGGTACTCATATGTAAGTATAGGAAGAAACCAATAAAAGAAAGTTCTTTCTCTTTTCCGTTCCTCGGTCAATTTGGAGAAGAGCTAATCCTAATATACACTAACGTATAAAAAATTAATTACATAAGCAGTGTCATTTACCCCTGATTTGAAGATTATAACCATCCGCTTTCTCACCATTACTCAAATAAAGGGTTGATGAAACTACTTGTGTAAAGTTTTCTTTCACAAGCGGTGTAAACCCTAATTTTTATTTAAAGAATACTTTTACTTTTTGGTGGAAGCATTTGCATCCTTTAGAGATATGATTCTGCGAAACCCGTCATTAAGAATGGGAGAGGTGGAATTCTTAAGATCGATCTAACAGAATGCTTTTAATTACTTGACAGATTTTCAATTAGCTAAGTCTATGATTTTGCCTTAGCATTCATGCTAAACATCGTCTGTTCTATATCCCATATTTATTCATGATCGCTTTCATAACATCCCGCAACGTTACCTTACTGACACGTGAATTTCAGAACAGGATAAAAATATGATGATAAGCAGCGTAGGATCGTCCGATTATTGGGAAGTAACATAAACATTGGTTTCGTATTTAAGATGGCCATTACATTACAAAAGACGATTGAACCCACATAATACGAGGTAAAAATTGACTGAGGTGAAAATAAAAAAGGATACATTGTCGTGTCGTACCTTCTCCATTTAGATCTAGATCTCCATATATTCGTAAATATGACAACCTTTATGTATATTCTTCAAGATTAGTAAGATTAAATTGTCCCCAAAAAATGTCAAATCGGATTTGAAGACGACCAACCTAATCAGCTCTTGGTAATCCACCTCTGCTATAATGCCGTTGTCGGGACGCGTGAAATTTTGCCAAATTAAGTGCCCAAATGAACTAATCCACCTAACCAAACTTCCATCTACTTTGTTGGCATGTCGACTCCAGAAAAACATCCTCACCCACTTTGTTGGAACCCTGGATGCATCACAGATGAACCGTGCTGTGTTACATGTGACTCGCTATTGACCCTTTAGAACTCTTTGTACATATATGATTTGGTATTCAATCATGGATGATAAGGCATGCCCAACAGTGGTTCGTTGACATTATACTTCTGGGATTTGGAGGGACGCCAAGATACTCGTTTCCAGAGGTGAGGGGATTAGAAGGGCACAAAGCAAAGGCAATAACCGAGAAGGAGAATCCACCGGTGACGGGCGTGAAAATGCATCCAGGAGACCCTCCCTTTGTGGACATTTGTTGCAACCGTGTAGTCATTGTGGTCGACAAAGACGGCGTTGTCCAGGGCAATCCTTATGTTGCATGAGGGGAAGAAACTGCTATACTGCCCCGATTGTATAGCTCAAATAGCTCATGAAGCTATCTGATATAGAGAATAAAGAATAAAAAAATCGTTTCGTGTGCCTTCTTCTCAAGATATGTCCTATATGTGTGCACTGTGCATATTGTTTTCTTTTGTTATTATTTGAGAGTGAGTTTTACTTCATGAGTCGATCAATATGTGTCGATCTTCCATGTAGAATCCTGTTCCGTCATAGACCTTATATCATGTTACTAAAGCACCTAAATTTTGCATGCATGTTCCATGATAATTCTATACATCAGGTCTAAGTTTCCAAAAAATATCGCATCTGATCAAATTAACGAGTGAACATATACCAAACCTTAAAGAATTACACGAACAATTTATTAAAGGTACCACTTCTTAATTCTGATTAGAGATTAAATGCATTTTGAGAGCCAGCTTAAATTATTTTCTTTAAAGTTCAAGATATTAGATAATAATGGGAGTGAAGATTAATACACATGTGAACGGTACCAAGAAGATCATAGTTTGTATGAATCAACAATTTAACATATACTCTAGATATAAGCTTGTCCCTTCGATGCCTAGTGTATTGACCCAATCCTACGAGGGCGGGGAGTGGTCACTAAGGTTAGAGGGTCTGGACAAGGAGTGGTTCGTGGAAGGCTTGTAGGATGGCGAAGGGGGAAGGAATAAACCAAATTGTGCACTGAATAGGAGGAAAGCAATTCTAAGTTACATATATGAAAATTGGAATTAACTTACGAAGGCGCCTTTTAATATAACGACAATGATTAGCTTTGGAATTTCAAAATTAAGCATGTTTAGGTTAGAGCACTCCCGGGATGGGTGACCTCTTGGAAAAGTGCCCACATGTTCGTCAAAGGATAAAATTGTGAGGCTCGGTATGGGACGGGCCAGAGCAGATAAGACCTCAATGAGTTAATCTAAGAATGTCACTGTAGAAACCTCATAAACTTTTCTACAAGAGCATGAATTTGGTCTACTTGCTATTTACCTTACTTCTGTCACTTTTTCATGAATTAACTTATAAGTAAGGCTCAGTTTTTTTCGCAAAAAACAACTTTCAGGAAAATGTTCTTGGGATTTTCCAGAGTTTGGCACAAAGAAAACAAACCGTCAAGGAAAACGTTTTCCATCAACGGAAAAGAGGTCTTCTAAAATAGGGGAAAATGATGTCCGCTTCCATTCACTCTCGTCGTATCTCACACTGTCATCTTATCTCACTCGTAGCCTTAGCCCTAGCTCATTTTCTGTTGCCACACGCCTCCCCTTTCCTCCTCTTTGCCTTCTTGCTCATCTCCCTCTTTGCCGCCTCGCAGAGCTCCCTCTCCTTCTCCACTAGGTGCGCTCGCCACTCAAGCCGATCGATGTCGGACGACCTTAGGGAAAGCACAATCTCCTCGAGCTTCTACGCCAAGGCGGACTCAACATCAACCAGCTTCGACTGGGCATTGTCAACAGCGTCGTGGTCCGCGCGGTTGCCGAGGGTCTGGAGCACGAATCGGGTCCGCGTGACATCAATGACAGCGTTGGCCATGGAGGCCAAGAGCTTGGGTTGGGTGAGGTGGGGCATCTGCTCGGTGATCTGGGGCGGACACAGCGATGAGGAGGAGGGGTTGAGCTGCGGCGGCAGCGGCGGAGGAGGCTGCTAGATGTCAATGGAAGAGAAGGGATCGGGAGGGGCGGGAGGGGTGAAGCAAGAGCCGATAGAGGGGAGATGGGCCACGATATAGGAGAGAACCAGGTGGGTCTTCGAGTTTGGGTCCATCATAAAAAAAAATAGCCATTTTCATTTCTACGAAACAAATGGAGCATAAATGTAATCACAGAAAATAGAGGGAGCTGATGTTACCAAAGGATTAGTTACCTACACGGATCGTCGACCAAGCTTTACCGGCTATGGTAATCGTCGACCAAGCTTTACCGGCTATGGTACCAAGTTCATCATCATATATGGACTCTATTCCATTTCCTTTTTTACTTTGGCTGCACGACTATAATATCTTGTCAAAACCCATTACCGATAAAAGAATAGGGGACATGACATCAAATTTTCTTAGAAGAGATACTACAAAGTAGAAACAACATCCCTTCACTTTTATTCAATGGGCTAGGAAGATCAAATATGGTCATTTTGGTGTCTTCTGCAGATATCTTTTCAAAATAAACGTAATTAGTAATGTCTAACTAGTTAAACGAATTACTGTGACTTAGCCGCTTCTCACAGCTAGAAATGGAAAAAGGTCCTCGAAATCGTGCATCTGAATAATCGAAATTGATAGAACTAATGTTGTGGTTTGCGTTGCAAAAATACCGGCTTATGCCCGCTTATATGGAACTTTAGACCATGCAAAAGATGAGAATATGTATTTTGAGAAACCAGCTCCGAATTAATCCGAAGATCTTCACTCATCCTCACTCTAATAAATGGAGCAGGTTTAACCAAATTTTCGAGGTCTCTTCTCTACATCCAAAACTACCTATATAGTAAAGACTAATCCTAATTCTTTTTT